>JAXCHB010000045.1:23767500-24205360 GCA_036926305.1 Uropetala carovei | reverse complement strand
CAGAAGACGCATTTTTCGACTCGGCCAGATAAACGAGATAAAATGAAACAGGTCGGTTGATATTTTAATTTAATGCAATTAAGGTCTTCTGCTGAAAATCCAGTAATGAATAATTTATGCGAATAAATTGGGAAGAATAATCCAGATTTATCCGGATGATGAAAGTTACTATCTACTAGAACAGGGATCTTAAAAACGCGACCGTGACGCCTTATGCGGCCCGCGAAGTAAGATATTTTATATTTTGATCCTGCGCAAACTAAAACGTTTTTCTTGTAAAACATTTTAAATAATCTAAGAAATTTATGAAACGTATTAAAAATACTTCCAAAATAGCTGCAGTTTATTTTTAATTCGCATTTAAAACACTATAGTCAGTTTAAGATATGAAAGAACCTGATTAGAACTGAATGTGGCCGTCGAGTTTTGTATACGGTGCCTTACCCACGGATTAAGTACAGAGCAGTCCCAACATAATTTAAGTCATGTGCGACCGAATTTCAGAGTCAAGCATCATCTAAAACTAATATCTTACATAAGTTAAAACTACGAAGATTATTTTTTTAATTTTCGCGAATTTTTCAATTGTTGTGGTTGACCATCGAGAGGGTCTCGTAATGCGGGAAAAATTTTCCACGACCTCGAAAGATTTTTTTTTTTACTGTATACCCATGGCGCAAATCGAGCGAGGGCAGCCACGTCGACTGATTGCGGCTGCTGGTTTTGCCAAGTATAATGAGGCGAGGTGCGAATTGAGGGACAAACGAGATTAAGGGAGGAAAAAAAACCTGTGAGATCAGGATAACTGAGTTATCAAATAAAGAAAGAAAATAGTGAAAGAAAAAAGTTTGGTGACTCCGCACCAGAACCACGAGAAGGAAACTAAGCGACGGTCTGGATATGGCCACTGCGAAAAAGGGATGCGGACATTTTTTCGCTGTGAAAATAATCAAACGTTTTCGATTGGCTAATATCATGATAATTCCTCTTCAATTCGTTTAGCGTATATTTGACATCATTTATGGAGCATACATTGATGTTATATTAATTGTGGCTTCCGAAAACTAAAACTACATAACATATAAAGTTTCTAAACGATAGCCAGAGGAAGAACATAAATGATTTTAAGTGAATTGATGTTAATTTCAATAAAATATCGACTATAATAGTGTCGATAAAAATCCCTCAATTATACGGTCATATTTAAAACAGATATATGTATAAAATTATTTAAAAATAAAATACTACGATAAGGAAGTCCTATCTCCAAAATAACCATTCAAATAACGTAAACATTGATGAGTAAAAGAAGAAAATGTTTAGCATACAAAACGTATGGAGGCATAAATCGTAGCAATTTAAAGCCACTTTACAATGCTTTATCACAGAACGACTGGAGCGACAGTATATCTACATACCGGACAAAATATAGACAAACTAAATATGAAAACTATTTATTTATATTCCAACCTTTCCTTGTTTATATTTTGCCAAGATAAACATTTCTCCGTGGAAACTCATTTACCTAAAACTTTTGGAATGGCGAATGTGTACATTGACCCGAGTGAAAATCAGATCCATCCATACTTTGCTGTGTTTTGACAAGCAAGGTAAAGGTTTAAGTACATGTTCAGAAGAACGGAAGGATGCGAAAAGTGAAAATTAATTAAACTGAAACTCATGTACAAAATGACCAAAGGTTATCACGGTAATTAACTTCCATACTTTTCGGTTACGCGAGCTGTTTTACGAAATAAAAATATTTTTCGCAATTTTTATTCGCCCAATTAAGGTAATCGAGTTAAAACAAGACAAATACGTTTTTGACCTTGGGATGCCAAACTTGAATGATTTTTACCAAGACTCCATCGATTCCTTCCACTGCTTTTCTCCGACATACAAATATAGAAATTAGCAGTGGGATTCTACGCTTGCTCTCTTCTTATAATGAACCCCCGGTTCCCACGATATTTTGCGTGTTTCCTATTATATTTTGGTCGAAAAGCTAATAACTGTGATCAACCAACATAACCAAACCCAAACGTACCAAATACGTAAAAACAAACGAAACAGAACCCAGTCTCCACCAATTACAGCCCTTATAACCGAAAGGTACATTATTTTCCACTTATAAATCGTTATTTGCTCGATGAAACTTATTTCCTTCGATATAATAAATAAATAAATTACAGGCTTAAACGTTTTCACCATAATAGCTACAGGGAAATGGAAGGATTTAATTCAGCTTATAGAGAAAAAATTGTGCGACAACTGGAAATGTACTTTGATTCATCTACAAATGTAACACAATAGAGAATTGCTGAGATCGTTTTATTGCTGAATATTAATTCCACAGCAGGAAAATAAGTACAAAAAATTCAGAAATTGAATATGACTCGAGTATCTTCAATTATTTTAGGACATTGATATTGCTATTTGGGATAACTGAAACAATTACTTATTTTTTTATTTATTAATTTGGAATTGATCCAAACTTAATCGTTTCGTAGCTGCGGCGACTGACAAATCAATCATCTTGACTGTAACACAAACACGAATCCTCGAAAAAAAAATTTCACCAACGAGAAGAAGGAAATCAATTCCGTGCGGTAAAATTTACACCGCACCGATAGGCTAAATTAGGCGATAACTGCCACCCACAAGATGATATAAAAAGAAACAAGCGGAAAAATACCCTGAAAATACCTTCCGAGACGCTTAAAACTATTCCGCAAAAAATCCGTGGAGAAATTTTCACCTCGAGATATCGCACGCGGACGATCCAAGGGAAGAGGAGAAAATTTTCCCAACCCCACTCAGATAACAACCTAAACCGCCCATCTAAAGCCGGCGAATAAACTTGGGAGAATAGCTGTAATGAAAAGGGGTTAGAGGTTGAAGGAGAAAGGGAGGAGTGGAGAGAGAGAGAGAGTGAAGGGAGATGGGAGAGAATGAGAGAGAGAGAGGGAAACGTCCGTGGTAGATTATGCGACAAGATAACAAGAGAGAGAATGCGTGCATAGATGGGAAAAGAGTCGGGTAGTGGGTTTGTACTGGAGGATAGAGAGAGGAAGAGGAAAGGGGGAAGAGAAGAGGTTAGATAGAGCGGAATGGGAGATAAAGGGAAGGGATTGCCCTTAAAAGGTCGAAAGGTGTGAGCGAGGATGAAGTTTTGGAGTAGCGTTCGGACTTTTTTTTCTTTTTTTAAGCGAGAGACGCGCGCATATTTATGCGACTTAAAGAGGATAGGAGGGAAATAGGGAGTGTTTTGAGAAGCGAAGAGGAGGGGGACGGGGTGGGAGGTGTTTTTGGAGGGTGGAGCGTTTGGGAGGTTCGGTAGAGGATCTCTAGTGAGATGATCTTAATCTGGGATGGTGACTGGGGTGTATAAATGGAGGAGAGGAGGAGGAGGAGGAAAGGAAGCCTTACAATACGCTACCCGAGTTTCGCATGTTTTCGGACGAAACGTGACGCCCCAGGGATAGCACCCCTTTTTTGCGGGTCCCGAATAAAAATTGCGTCTTTATTGGTTGAAGCCACGTGGAAGTGGGAGAAATTTCGTTTAAAAAAACTACGTGCGGATTGAAGTCGGCTTTGAAATCCGTGCCGAGCTTGGCTGTCGCACGCGAGCGAAGTATAAATGCGGTGATTTTTACACGGCTACGAAACTAGCAGATTGGAAAACTGTAGAAATTCTGCCGCGATAGTGGCAGTATTTCCCTATGCCTGAAATCAACTCTTATCATCATGGCAGGCTTTGGGCGAAGCGATGCTGCCATATTCATTTCTAAACCTGAGCAATATTAACGTCAATGTCAATCCTTCGAAACATCAAAGCGTCTACTCAAATATAATCAACTGTGTATTCAGACGCACGACTTTTTCACATTAAAGAGGCACGTGCATTGCGTTAAACTAGATACAAACACTTAATTCTGAGAAATAAGAACGAGTATGTGGAAAAATTCGAAGAATTCGTCGTCAACTCACCAAGCGGATAAATTCGGAATACTTCTCTTCCCCGAATTTAATTTTAGCATTTTAACGGACAAAATATTCCGAGTTCTGCTGCTTAATATCTTGGAAAATACATATTTCTTTGGAAAATTCTTTTATATCCTTTCCTTACATTCTTAAAGAAAGCAAAATTAACATATACAATTTTGATGGAAAATCCTAGATTTATAACAAATGAAAGAATGTCAAACGGCATTTAGATAATCTCACATTTTCAGAAAATGATTTTGATGAGCGGAACGCATAAAGCATAAATCGGAAATAACGTTCAACGCCGCAACATATGACTTCAAACGCTTGGTGAATAAAAATTACGATGTTCGCAAAAGTTTACCATATTCTGTGGAATGAAACGGTGAAAAGGCACACAACATAGTGTTTTCCGTGTTAAAAAAACATGCGCTTAGGCAAACGCACGTGGGAAATTGCTCGAACAGGCAAAAGCGACTTCCCGTTCTCTCCTCCCTTTTCCACTCCCTCCTTCAAATGCGCTAAGCCCTTAAAGCGATGCTGGAGATGAAAGGATTTTACGGTAATGCGAGTAAAAGTTTTCAAAGTTCTCACGCAAGTTGACAAAGCGAGAGATGGATATGTGAGATATATATGCATACGTATGAGCAAGATGAGGGAGAGAGAGAGAGAGAGAACGGATGTTTCTCACGGTTCGCCAAAATTTGAGTGAACTAATAGAGATGGATATTCTAGGATAGAGTATTAAAACTTCGGTATATAAAGCAACGATTTCGAGCAATGTAAAATAGGAAACTGCTTAATATTGTCAAGTACTGCCCGACACTCAGGAAATTACTTTCACTATCCTTCCATTTTACCCTTATATGGAACACTGATTATATTAGTCGTAATAGTATGACTTCCTTTCATGATATATCGTACGATACCAGCATATGTAATGATGACAAAATATCCTGCGGTATGAACAGTATACAAAGATAATTTTCCTGAAACAAATCTCCCATGATCCTAGATCGGAAAAATGCATTACAATCAACTGAGATTGGGAATAACTATTTCTCTTCGAAGTTTTATTTATAAAACAACACACATCGTATTCCAGAACAGAGCAATGTTAAAAATAACATCTTACACTCCTTCCATTACCATATATTCTACGGTTTGCCTGTAATGACAAATGTAATTCTATAATAAAGGAATCTTTTTATATTAGCAAACCGATAGACTGATTACATACAAGAACACAGAAAGAGAAGGTATTAATAAACTTAGGCTTTGAGTGAAGTAAACGTTGGAATTATGCGTCAGAGAATGCGCAATGAACTATTCGAAACACAGGCAATATACTAAAAATAATATTACTTGGCTTCTCCGAAAAAATGCTTATTCCCGAATTATTTATTTATCCTTCCGAATGTCGTAATCCTTGGTACGGGGAGAAAATGTTCCGCTGTTTCGAATAAATTAACGGATTTGCCCATCCTCTCGCGAAATTCGCTCGCAGAATTAAAACATCCGCAGATCTCTTTATATCCGAAACATACTGATTTTTGTTTCCATGGGAGGCGACATTAATCCTTCGGGGATCGCGAGAGCGTTATGGGTCGAAAAACACGCCGAAGCTCGAGCGTAAACAAGCAAGTTTCCTCCATTAAGATGTGCGTGAGACTGTAAACAAAACGAAACCGTTGCCTTAGCAAGGCGAAACGAAAATTTGTTCCTCCGAAAACGTTTCCCCTCTTCGTAAAAAAGAAAAACGTGACAAAACACCTTTTCGAAAGGTTGGATACATAGAGAAGAGATCCTTTTCTTTCTTTAAACAAAAAAATGCACAGAACGGATTCCCGTCTTTGAAGAATGAACGGGAATTATTGAACTCTCGGGACACGCGGAGAGAAGAAGAGAGAGAGAGAGAGGTGGAAAAGCAGACAAAGAAGAATAAAACTTTCCCGAACACAATTTACTTGGGAGGATTTGGAGGATTTGAGATGATGCGTGTGTGCGACGCGCGTCTTTGTGTTCGCGGAGATGTGTGTGCGTTTAGGAAGAATTTCTTTTCCCCTCCGAGCGAGGCGAGAAGTTGTCGAAGTGGATAAAAAAGATTAATGGTTTTGAAGGATAAGGTGAAAATTTTGGAAGAGGCGCAATCCGAAGAAGGAGAAAAAGATTTTGGTGATACAAAAACAGCGTAAAAAAGGAAAGAGAAGATGGGTCTCTGGGTGAAAGGAAAGAAGTTGAAAAAGTAACTAACAAGACGTAGACTAGAGAAAAGAGAATAATGAGATCAAGAGGGGGAAGAAATAAAGAAGAAGATAATAAAAAAGAGGTAGAACGAGGATGGAGATTGAGAGAAAAAATAAAGAAAAGTTCAGAGAGAACGAGAGTGGAAGATAATGAAAGCGAAAGGGAATTGACGTGAAAGTGAATGATAGTGAAAGCGAACGAGTGAGAGACAGAAAGAATTTAAGAGAGAGATAGAGGCAGAGAATTTATATGAAAGACAATTGGGAGAGAAAGTCAGACATAATAAAGATGTTTTGAGCGGTAGAGAAATAGCGAAAGCGGAATAAGTACGAAATTAAAGTCACAAATAGACAGATTGTAAGACAGGAAAAGGGAGAGAGAGAGAGAAAAGAATGGGAAGGAGGTGGTTCATAATTAATAAATGGAGAAACATTATTATTTTTTTGCTGTCGGGATTAAGGTAACGAGAAAGGGAAAACGATCCTTTCCTTATGCGCCGCTCCGGAAGCCAATCACGTTGAAGGACGGATTAAGAGTTATCAGAAGTTAACCCTTAATATTCTCTTGCCTTAGTGAAAGAGGGAAAGATGGAGGAAGGGAGTGAGAGAGAGAGAGAGAGAGGGAGGACAAATGAAGAATCGTTTAGCTCGAGGAAGAAGGGAGGAGTTGAGGCGCTTAATTATTTCGCGTCCTAAGTGAATTTAGATTCCGGCCAAGGTACGGTCGCATTTATGGCGACGTTCATAATTTAGCTCTCTCCCCCTCTACCTCTCTCTCTCTCTCTCCCTCTCTCTCTCTCCCTCTCTCGCGTTCGCGCTTCGTAAAAACTAAAGCCATCTCGAAAGGGAGGCATTACGTTCGACTGAACAGCGGAGAGAGGATTTCCTTTTCAAGGGCGGGCTATTTTTAATCTTATCGTTCTCACGCTGCTGGGTTGAATGAACGGGACGGGATGCTAATTTATAATTCTGCAACACGGTAAAATGAACTGGTACATAAATGTTACAGTAAGTTGGGAAGAGCGAATATGCATCAATTCAACACCTTTAGAGTCATTGAGAAAGGAAGTCTCCAAAGTTATTTTCATTTCGCAAGCCTTTGTTAAGGTTTAAGAATAAAAATCAATTATTTTTGTTAAATAATAAATGTAATCCATTATAAAGCTATGTTTATAATAAAGTGAATATGCTAAACGTCCGTAAAGTATTTCAGGAAGACTTTAAGAACTATATTAATCAGACAAAATGTGGATTACGTCTTAAACTTCCGTGAAAACTTGCCACAAAATTGACAACGAAACCTATTAACGAATTTCAAAAACGTTCGCCCAGCGATTCTTTAGATACCTAAATTTGCATAACTATAATCATTTAGAGCAAGGAACTGTAATATCTTTTCTCGTAACTGTCCGCGCTATACGATCGAGACGGTTAATAACGGAAATGAAGGTTATGGATTGATCTTCGAAATTCACCCATTCGGAGGATTTCCATATCCATATGAGCGATATATAGAAAAAACAACATGATCCAAACTAGAGCAGAATACTACAACAATAATTTCAGAGCAAATATTTTTAGATCGCATTAGGTGACGACCGTCAGGATTCCCAAAAGGAAAAATTGCACAATAACTGCATCCAAACCAAATATTACTCAATTCGGTAGCAAGAAAAAGAGGTAAATAGAAAGTGAGAGGGACTAGCAATGAAGGAGAAATTCGTACTGCGCGAACAGTAGGCGGCGACAATAGAATGATGGAGAGAAGGGAGAGAAAGTGAGTGGAGAGGAGAGGAGAGAGAGAGGGAGAAGTAAACTTTGCCACCCTCTCGCAATATATTTCATCCACCAACAACCTCCCTGATTTAATCCAAAAGGAGAAATGAGAGAGAGAGAGAAGCAGTTGGCGAGAAGAGGGAAGGAGCTCGGAGAAAGTGAGAAGGAAAAGGAGTAGAGAAATGGAGTGGGAGAAACTTGGACAAGAAGGAGAATGGGATTTGCTTTTGAATGGGATTTTAGACGCGTAAGACGGAGTCAAAGATCGCAAGAAAGGGGTTAAAGATGGAAGGAGGTAGAGGGAGAGAGGGATGATTGCGAGATGAGCGGAGTGAGGATTGCATTTAGAGTGAGAGAGAGAGGGAGAGAGGAAGAGACTCCCTCGGAATCAAACAAAAGGAAAGGCAGTAAGGCGGATGGTGTATTGAGTGCCTCGCAAAATGAATAACAATGGCGGGGGGTTGAGGGGCACAGAAGTCTCGAAAGGATTAGCATTACTCGGTAGCCTGAAACCGAAAGGGGTGAAAACGGAAGTAGGGAAGAGAGGGAGGGAGGGAGAGAGAGGTGAAAGGGGGAGGTGGAAGGGGGAGAGAAGTGGAGGACGTAAGAGATCTAAAGACGAGAAGGAGATAAGCGAGAGATGATGAAGGCGTAATAGAAGAAAGTTCTTGTACGTAATGGTGGATAAAACGGGTCAGTGCGGGATGAATGGCGCAAATACAAAAGGGTATAACCCATTGGCGTACCAAACGTTTTTTTGGGGAGCCAGCGAAAAATCATTTTTGTTGCGTCAAACAATTATATTTCGTTTTTTTAAATAACAATCCGTAGATGAGAAACCAAATTAATATCCATCGATAAAAAAGCATACAATTTGATAAGGTGGTAGCAAACAATTAGCAATTATTTCGACGAGTCTCGCCAGAAATGTTGCGATAATTGAAAACAAACACGTGCCACGATTTCTCGACATACGTAAAAATCAAGATGCCCAAACTCCGAGTTGGAATTGTTAAAAACAATTTACAGGAAATAGAGAATAAAAATATTAATAGCAGTATGACAAAACGCAAATATCTGTTGATGAAATGCTTTTATGTTGTGGGGGCCACTTCATGGAGGGCCCCGGTTCATTGCACGCGTTTGCTATTAATGCGCCACGCTACTGGTAAAACGCTTAAATGTTCAATAGGAGACGAGGAATAAAATTATAGCAAATAACTGAAAGGAGGAGAGTACTGAGAAACGCAAATCACTGTAAGTAATAATTTATAGATTGAAATAATATCGCCAAGTAAAATATAGAGATTATATGAAGGAAAGAGATACACATTTATTAAGTAAACAATAGAATAAAATGTGTTTCGTTTTAAGGGTTAAGGGGCAAGGAAGAAGGCGCGTTATAATGGTCGAAAGTTGAGCCAAGAGACAGATTGGAGTGAGGAGAGGAGAAAGAGAGAAACAAAATGGAAAGGTTGGAGGCGAAAGGAAGGACGAGAGAGAGAGAGGAAAAAATAATTATCAGTGTGAGAATGAGAGACAAAGAGAGGGGGAGAGAGAAATGAAGGTGTGAGGGAAAGGGTTGAAGATGGAAGGAAAGGGATTAAGAGATGGTTGAGGGTGTTGAGCGCTGCCATAGACAATAGAAGCGTTAGATTATGAGCTTCTCCTACGAATCAGACAAAGAAGCCTCCTGTCTCAATATTTACCGCCAATTTGTTCCTTCTTAACGAGTGTACAGAGTACAGATGTCGAGTGTTCTCGTTCGAGAAAATGGGAATGGGCTTGTTACGAGAGGGTTTAACACGCTTCTCACTTCTTCATTTTTTTCGCGCATTTTCGATTACCCTGACCGTCTTGATGAAAGCTTAAAAAATTATTATCAAGACTTCTTAAAAGAATCCCGCTGTTATTAGTTTTCTTATTTATTTCAAGCATGTCAGTCTTTCGGGAAACAAATATCTTCTGCAAAATCCTTCATGTTTTTTTTCCCGATCCCCATCTCCGTTTTCTATATTAGGCGAGTGCTTGGTCGTTTAAGCATATGTATTAATTTTGAGATTATTTTTGGGTCGGACGAGGTGTTCCGATGTTTTGAAACGAAAATAGTAATTTGGCTTATATCGACCGAAAACTTCGTTTTAAAAGTTAAATAAGCCGAAATTCCTCAGCCAGATGTTAGCTTGACATTTTCTGAAGCTTCAACAGGTACTCTGATTACCAATCGATAAGAAAAATTCCAAATATCACCCGAGATACTTAAATATACGCAGGTTCCTATATATTCCACCTATAAAAATTTGGTTTTAGTATACGAGTATAATAAATATGCTTTCATAACTTTTTAAAAAAAACATGGCCTTTATTCAATTGCCCTGATAGATGGCATTTGCTCTACCCTTTATAAGATTAGAATTACTCACGAAAAATCGACAAAAATCCCACTGGACTGAAAAGTACACGACGGCAATCACACACATCGAGATAACGACCGCTCGAACGGAAACGAAAAGGGACACTCCACCCGTAGACCCTAAAGGCGAACCATGCGTCACGAACGGCTCGTCGCGATAGTGACTCACAAAGGAGTTCCTCTCTGTGGCCATTCAGGATTCGAAACCTCCTCCACCGCCTCATCCTCCTCACCAAATCTTTCGTCCGTTCACCCTTCACCCCGCACATAAAATACGATAAAGAAACTCAACCAGCATCAGAAACACCACCGCTCGTTCCCGATTATCCGTGCCGCCTTTTTTAAATCGTATCCGTGGCTCCTTCCTACATCCATCCGTGAAGCGTTCATCCGCGTCTCCTACCTACCGAACACAAAAGAGAGAGAGAGAGAGAGGGTCGGAGAGGAGACTACCACGGCGCCCGGGACGTGTCCGTCGAGAGATAGGGCGCCATCTCCTCCCTCTTTCACCTCTCCCCCCACACCTCCCCTCCGAATGGGGTTGTGTGACGTCGCACAATGAAGCAAAGGCTGCGTAGTAGGACGCATCCTTCCCCTACAGGAGACTTTACCCCTTCCCTCCGTCGTCCCTTTGTCTCTGCACGCCAACACACACGCGCGCACACACACGTAACGAAAATCATCTCCACCCTCCCACCACCCTCGTACCACCCCAGACACACGCACGCACACACACACACACAGGTGGCACAAGCTGCGTTACGGGGCGAGGCTAGATAAAGAGCCAAAGGCTTTATCCAAAAGGGGAGTGAGAGGGACTCGAACAAACAGGCTTAGAGGAAGAGAGAGAGAGAGAGAGAGAGAGAGAGAGAGAGGAGAGACTCGTTCACAACAATCGGCGGATGCTGGGGCCGTGCCGTGAAAGTCTTAAAAGATAATAATGGGAAGAGAAGAATGGAAGAGGAGGAGTCAGAGAGAGAGAGAGAGAGAAAGTGGGAAGGATGACGTGAAAAGGATGAGGATAGAGAGGAATGAGAATAAGAGGTGAAGCAAGGGATCGGTGTAAATCGTTGAAGCGTGGCGCTGGTTTGGAATGATCCGTTGATGGCAACACGCGCACACATGGGCGCCTACATACACACTCACGGCTTAAAAAGCGAGAGAAATGGGAAAGAGAGGGAGGGAAAAGAGGGAAGAGATAGAAAGGGAGGGAAGAGGGGGAGTCGGGTGGTAAAGTGCGCGGTGTGTAAGATGGGAAGGGGTTCACAAAAGAGCACTAATTCAAACGAAGGGACCATCCCACGAGGGGGAGGGAAGGAGGAAGAGGTAAAGGGAGACGGTGGAAGAGAGGTGGGAGGAATTAATTAATGGGGTGGAGCTGGAGGAGGTGACAAATTGGCGAGGGTGGGAGGAAGGCGATATGAGGTGAGGGGTGAAAGAAAGGCTGGAAGAAAGGGAAGGAATATGAGGATGAAAGAAAAATGAAGGATATGGTTAGTGGGAGGGTTGAAACATGGAGATGGGGGAGATACGGAGAAAGAAAAGAATGGATAAAGAGGAGATATAGAGGGAGAAAATAGGAGAATGACTGTAAAGGAGAGAACTAGGAAGAAGTAAGAGAGAGGAAATAAAGCACGGAAAATAGATATTCGTTTTTATTTTGGGAGTGACTGAGACTAAGTGGTCTCTATTTCCATCCGATGCATTGTCAAGAGGGAGGAATATTGTAAATAAGGAAGAGAAAAAGAGCAGAGAGAGAGAGAGAGACAGACAGACAGACAAACAACTTTATTTAGGGCGAAATTGAGACTGTGAAGTCCCTTCTTACATTTAAGTGAGAGAGAGAGAGACGGAGGAAGAGAGGAAGAGAAGAAAGAGAGAGATAGGGATAATGGAATAGAGGGAGAGAGAAACGAACTATATGGTTGGTAGGATGGAGGAAGTTGGAGAGAGAAGAGAAAAAAGGAATAAAAAATGAGGGAGAAAGAGAGAAAAGTAGGGAAAAAGAAAAAAATGGGGAGAGAGACGAGGAAGGAGGAAAAAGAGAGACGGAGGAGGTGGGGGAGAGATAGGGAGGGGGATATCTTGAGGAGGAAGAGATAAGGAGAGGTGGAGAAATAGAGAAAAGAGATGGGAGAAAGAAGGTAAATTAGGTAAACGGAGGATGAGGGTGAACGACAGAACGAGGGAATGAGTAAGAGTCGGTGGGAGGAGGAGGAGGAAAATAAGAGGAAGTATAGGGCGCAACCGGGAGGGTGCGGACAGAATATAGCAGAATATAATAAAGTTGGAGAGGTAGAGAGAGAGAGGGGGGAGGGAGAGGGGGGTGCGCACGGAGACATGAAAATAAGGCAGGAAGGAAACGCAGAAAGGGCCATTTGAAAGGGCTGATTGATTGACTATTTCGAGGATTTAGGAGCCCTATGCTAATTTCGTCGAGGGAAGTGTAAAGGAGGTAAAGAAAGGAGTAGAGGGAAAAAGGAGGGAGAGAGAGGGGGAGAAATTTCAAAAGGGCTTAAATTGAGAGAGGTAAAGGTGAATTAGAGTCGGTAGCGAAGAGACAGGGTGAAAGGAGGTGAGTTAATAGGGAGCATGAAAAGGAATGGAATACAGAAAAGGCCGAACAAGAACAACCAACGCAAAAGTATGGGAAGGAAAAAGTTTTTTTTTGTTAATTACATACAGATTTCAGTTCATAACTGAAGGAAATCTGTCACGGAATTAGTAATATGTGAAGGATAAACCCAGCTCAGCTAAAATAATCACGAAAACGTTTAAATCATTGAAAACGGAAAACTACTTGAGAATTGTGAAGCATCTAATTTATAAATAAAGACTTATTTGTGTTGGAGGCACTTTCGACAAAATAATACCGCCGATCAAGTTTCCTATAGGAAAAAAAAAATCTTTCACCTTATGAATAAACGGTTTCTTTTAAGGCCGCGCTATTTTCCGTGACAAAAAACATCTTGTGAAACATAAATTCTTCGTATAAAACTTGTTTAAATTCCGTTTTAATTAAAAATCCTCACCATATTTTCTTACATAATATTTGTCCAAATTAATCTGCTGTTTCGAGGCGTTGAAACCGTCCTTAATTTTGCAGATACCATTTAGCATTTCAGCAGGAGTAATTCATCATATATCTCTCACTCTAATCCCGTCCCCAAAACCGTGTAAGACGTGATATCGTAAGTGATTCATTTCCTGCCGTGAATGTTGAAGAAATTAACCCGTTTCGGCTCAACGTAAAGTACGGTGACATTTCAATAAATCTCGGGAGGTAGATCACTAAGTACCTAACATATTACTACAACTTCTTCGTCAGAACGGCCTTCCAACGGATTTCCATTACTACCGCTCCACTCTAAAGTTAAGATTAAAATATTACCCTGGATTTTCACGAAAAAAATTCCATAATAACACGAAAATAATTTTAAAATTTTTCTTGTGCAACTATGGAATAAAATCCTGTACTTATTTTGTGCCTAAGTAATGTATGATTATAGGTAAATAGCGTGGAATGCTTATAAAACGTTTCTGGCTCATATAATAATTGCCGTTCTTACGAGGTTTTAAGATAATATACAAATACAAAGAATCAAAAAATGGAATAACGAGTTTATCTAATAAGTACCTATGTAATTGATGCTGAAGATAGTTAAATTTGGCATAAAACTGTTATGAAAAAGCATATGAATTTCGATCTCAAATTTTACAATCTATTTTAGAGTCAATGAATGTTCGATCCTCATCGGCGATGGATACTATTTCATCCGAAAAATTAAAAAATTAAGTGCTCGCATAATGTATATAAGGTATAAGAATAATATTTTACGGTTTACTTTCTGTGAATCAGCACAGAAGAATGCATTACAGCCGAAATGGGCAACAGGTTACTCAATCTTGTTACGACTATTGGAGATGCTTAAGGCAATTTAAAATTGTGATACTTATACTGAAAAATATTATGGCTCTCAAACCGAACCTACGAATATATAATTTTTCGAACGTGTCTACTGATAAAAGGGATAAATTTAAAAAATATCCTCTCTCTCTCTCTCTATTCTTCTCTTTCCGGAAAGACTTCTTCGTATTCCACCTACAGCTTCGCTAATCTCGGGGAGAAATAGGACGAAAAGTTTCCCACCCCCCGGAATTTGCCGAAACGGGTTAATGAGATTAGATTGAAAGCGATAAGGGTTATTAGTTCGCCCCGAAATCAGGTTGGAGACTTTCGAATCGCACACAACCTCAACAAAAGTCGAGCTAGCTAGTCCCAAACATAATTACGAAACCGAATTATCCCCCTGAGCTGAATACATCACGGGTCTTACGTTCGGGAAGGTTAGGAGGAGGTTAGAGAGGGTGGCTCGTAAAATGCATTCACAAACTTGATCGCTTCGGTCATTTAATTAGCACCGTTAGTTAAAATTCTGGCTCGGCTTCCTTCTAGCTTTATTAATCGGTTCTGAATCATAACGTCCCTATCCGCAGGGCGATGGCTGAATATCGATAAATTTTAAACGAATATAGACGTATGTAACAGCTAACCAAATATTATTTTTGCCAAAATGACTTTATTATTTTTCCCATACGAATTAAAGTGAATCCAATTAGAGGAAAATAATAATAAAATCAAACATTTTATAGGTTAAAAATGATCGATGGATGCATTTACGCCATGATGTAATTATATGAAATCCAATCAAGAATTCAAATTTTCATACATATGCGCGTTTGTGCCGAAAAACTGAGCTACCACCAACATTTTAAAAAACTTTTTGAATAACCTTCAACACAGAGAAATAGAACATATTAGAGAAAAATAGTACAAAAACATATAGAACTGTCACATACTGTTCACCATAGGGAAAGGCAACCTATTAAATACGGCAGCTGAAAATCAATAGCAATATTATGTGTGTATACGACCTTATAAAATCTACTTTTACCGATCATTCAGATCCATTACCATTACGTTGCGGTACCTCGCGTAGATCAGAAAAATGGTAATGAAGCACCTATTCCGCATCCCTAATATCTTCGTACTGAATTTTCCACTGATGATTCTTTATAATTAAATCCAAAGAGTCATATTGAAATTCCGAGAAAAATGTTACCGTGGATGGCGGCAAATATCGGCTCGCCAACAAATAAATTACCCCGGAGAATCCATGTGACGTAAAACCGCACAAACCAGCAATCCAATCTATCCGCCGCGTTTGCATTTTTTTTTTGCTACGGACGGTTCGAAGTACCATAGCATATTCTGACGTAACGGACGCGCATGAGGCGAGATACGTCATACGCGCTTCACGTTCGGGCATTCGACATCCTCCTTCCAACGCCTATATTACATTGGGATCGTGGGCCTAGGTCATCCGTAGCCCTGCGTAGAACGATGGATATATTGCGGAATCCTACGTTTCGAAAAGAAAATCCATAAAATTGATGCTACCCCGGAGATGGAAAAAGAAAAAAAGAGGCGAAAAGACATACCACATAAACTCGGGACGAAGCGAATGGCGTAAAGACATGAAAGAAAATCTAAGCGAAGAATGGTACGTGGTTGCCAGGAGATGAGATGCTGTCCTCTTCGTCGTATGAGACGGACATAAAGGTTGGCATGCGGAGAGGTCTGCGTACGGTCGGGATGCGTAAGGGTCGATTGACGAATTCTATAGAGGCTGAGGGTGAGAGAGAAAGGGAGGTGGTAGGAAAGTAAATGGTAGGGAAGTCATTGGGAAGGATGAGAGAGGGAGGAGAAAAATGCGCGAGCAAAGGAGAGAGGGAGAGAGGAACCTTCGTGGGAAATCACAAATTCCTAAGGTGGCTCTTTGGGGCGGATGAAAATCATCCTTTATAATGTCGACGGTGGTATTTCTCTCACCCTCGACGTCTCCCGTAGGTGGAATTCGGTATTAGACATCTAGGTGTACGCGGAAAAAAGGGCAGGTCATCAATTTCGGAGGGGTCGCGAATGAAAGGCCCAACGAAATCCTTATTTACGAACTTTTTTTCAGTTATTTTTTTCTTAGAAGCGAAAAAAAGTCGCGACGTGGTTTTAAGGGAACTTAAACTAATAACACAAGAGTTCGTGGGTAGCGGGAAGAAAATTTTACCGCTAGCCGCGCGGATGTCCTACCAATGAACTATCGTGGGAGACTAATTCTCTTTTTCACGGAATGGGTATTTCTGGTTGGATAAGGGCTAGCAATACTAGTAACAATCTTTCCTGACAGATATCCTCCATCAGGGATGCCAAAGAAAATACAATTATATCTCAAAGGCGTTTTGTGCAGGAGGAAAATTAGCAAAAATCGATAATTTAGCAGTAGAGCATCTACCCATCAGGGGAAAGACCTGAGTTCTATTCCCGACCGTGGCAGAATTCTTCTTCTTGCTATCGATCAAATGTTTAAAGCCTATAACGTTCTTAAATGTACAAAATCTTTAAATGAATAAACCAAACTTCAGAAAAATAGAATAATCGAGATCACCTTACGACTGGAATTCATTCGATAAATTATGTAGCTGTGACAAACAACGCTTCATATAGAGCTAACTATCGGACGTTGGTTTGTATATTGGTCACGAAGGTGCTATCCTCAGCTTGAACAAGATTCAATCGACGATCGGTAAATTATGAAATCAAGTTTGCCTTCCGATGTTTCGACCATAATCTCAATTATAAAAATCGGTACAACATACATTGTACAAACATTCTCATATACTAATGCGTCGTTTAGTTATCTAAAATGAAAATCGTATGAGACGGTTTTTAGGAAATCCAATATTTGTTGAAGTTGCCCAAGAATAAACTAGCCTTATATTCATTTTTTGAGACGTGGTATTATTGTAGATGTATACTCAAGTAACTGTACGAAATTTGATCAAAATCGTTAAAGCCGTTTTTGAGAAAATCGAATTATTGTTAAAGTTGCCTAGAATAAACTAGCCTTATATTCATTTTTTGAGAAATATGAACTATATAGTATTATTGAAGACGTAAACTTAAGTAACTGTACGAAATTTGATCAAAATCGTTAGAGCCGTTTTCGAAAAAATCGAATTGTTGTTAACAATGCGTAGAATAAACTACTCTTTATTATCGAGCAATGTCAACCACTTCTACATATACTCTGCTCAGTATGATAAAATGCCAAAGTACTACGAGATTTCATTCATTTTCGCTCTATCGTTTAGGCTCCCGAGTCAGTAACAGACAGACAGACGGCATTGCAAAAACCACTTTTTCAGATTCAGCGACACCTAAAACGTATATTTACGTAAAAATATCGAGCTCGAATTTTTTCGCGATAACAATACTTTCACAATACTTCGTATGAGAAAGTAAAGGTAATAATTATAATTGCTTTTTCAATTTCATTAATAAGTTCTCATTTTCTAAAATCAAAGTTTTCGTATTAATTTATACCAATTCAGATTGGCCCATCCAAACCAACGATAAAGCGAGCATCGGATTAAACCGATTTTCCGAACTACACGAGCGAGAGAGAGTTAACTTGAGTCAGTCAGCGCCGTGCAATTTTTCATCTCTGTTACCCGTGGAGTTGTACTATCCGAGTTTATTATCTCTAAGGTGAACGAATCCATTCGGATCTCTCTCTCTCCCCTTCTCTGCTTTCCACTCTTAAAAGTCACCTCGACCTTGTCCTCCGCGAATGTACCGACCCCATCCCTACGCCGTAAATTTCCCTAATAGCTACGCGCGCGATCAACCTCTCCGTGTTCGCGTCTTTCCTCTCCCAACGACCCGCAGGACCGTCTCTCAGGTTTTAAGAGTCCTCGTCTCTTAATCTCCTCCATCGCATCGACGTTTAAAACTAATCGCTCCCATTTGCGCTGATTTATCCCTTACTCGGCGGAGGAAGGAGAATAAAGGGCGTTGCCCCGTCGGGTCCCGAGTAATAAATACGCTCTCCTCCCTCAGTCCTAATTGACGCGCAAGTATCATTCTCTTCCTGTCGTCGCTTTTTTCTCATCAGAGCGAATGAAACCTACAAACCTCGAAAGAACTTTTTTTTTCGACCTGAACCAAGAGTATAAACTATATGACCTTCGTCTTGATCGAGATGAGATAATTTCACGACCAAACTAAGTTCGCCCGGTTATAAAATTCGCTGCGGAAATCGCATCGCTCAAACGCGCACTAATGGAGCGATTAATTTATCTGATATTTCAATTTATATACGTTTGTCTAACAATAAGATCTTATCGGTTTACCTTTGAGGTTTAAAGTTTGAATCGCACGTCCGAATGCAATTTGTCTGCATCATTAAGCTTTACCAAAATGTAGACTGGTGGTACATAAACTTCTAAGCAATGTTGATATAATAGCCGAATGTTAATTAAAATAATATTTAGTAAATTCTTGTAAATTTTCTATATTCCACACAAACGCGGTTTTCTTCATTATTTTAATAAATTTACATTATTAAATGGGTTATTTGGCAAAATTTTCCTTTTATAACATGACATTATTTATGATAATCCAAAATCGAAGAGTATTTACCAATTCCGAAGAAAAAAACTAAACCGTATACAATTCTTAAAATTCTATCCCACGAACATAATTTAACAATGTAATGTGCAGAGAATATTTACAGCAAAACTACGAACAAGAACTCAACCATTCTTTAACGAAATTCGTTCACTGTAGGGATGAGTTTCTTGAAATAAGATTTGAGTTGGAAAAATATAGCTTTGATGTTATTTTAGTAAATCTAAGTGCACGGGTTCCCAACCTTTTCCATGTGGCGAGCACCAAGTTGTATCCTAGAATATCAAGCTAGCACCACTATAATTCTGAAAAATATGAATGTTCAGGAATAAAATCATACCAACATCAAATTATTCTTAATGATCTTGAATACGTTTAGAAAGAAATCAACCGAGAAAATTAAATTATTGGTTCTAAGAAATAGGAAGTTAAGCTCCATAAAAGAGAACAGTCAAGCTGTCAAGGTGCACCATCAGGCTTCCAAAGAACACGACGATGCTCGCGAGCACCATGTTGGGAACCTCTTGTTTTTGTATTACACATAATTTATACTTATATTTTTATTTATAATTACTATCTATTAAATTACTCATCAAACCAGAGACATATTGTCGAAAAAAAACCCTCTCCACCCTCGTCATGATCCATCATGAAATTATCAACTCCCCCTCCCCTAGAGCGTGACGTAATTTATTGATGCCCCATCGAAGGTTAAACGTCGAATGTTCCTCCGTAAAATTCTCCTCGACTGTACACGGACCGAAAACCTACTCGATCCGAATTGCCGAGGAATTTTCGTCAACAAAGCGTCGATTTCTGGTCCTTAATTGATACGATCTTGGTCCCATCGAAAACTTCTCCAGACCGTCCCTACACAAACGTCAGGGAAAGATCGAGGATAAAAAGACCGCAAGAGGAGAGCGAAATACGACGCACCTTTGATTGCCGTTTTCGTCTCGACCACTAAAGGACCACAATGTTTGGAGAAAAGGGAAGAATTGGAGATCAAAGAGAAGCAAGGCAGAGGCAGCGAGATGTAGGTTAAACATACCAGTTGCCGAGGGAAAAGGTTGAAATGGATCTCTGAAGAGGGACTTTTTAACAAGCCCCTTGTTGAGTGGCGACATTTAACGAGGAAACGCGGCATTTCCCGTTTTATTTATATATATATATATATACACACAAACACACACGACATATTAGCGAATAAAAAAGATAGTGGAAAAAACCGAATCTATCTGTGCAATTTCCTTGACTTGTTTTGTAATGCCGGTCGGCAGGAGGGAAGGAAGGATATTACGACGCGAAAGGTAAAATTATGTGTGCAGCCTGCTTCCTATAAATTGCTGGATTTAATGGGAACATTGTGGAAAATGTTTCAAAGCAACGGCTGTTCCTTGTTTCTCTTACAATCGGAAAACTTGTATTATTTAAAGTTAATGATTGCTCGCGGAAAGTCCTAATGGCGCAACGTCGAATCAAAAGATATAAATAACATAAAAAATACAGACGCTATTTACATTAATTTTACAATCATAAATAATCATAAACCTAATGAAATAAAATAGCATTAAATCCTCATAAAAGGTATACGCGCTTATAATATCCAGTGAGAAATAAAATGATTCAGCTTCTATGTAAAATATCCTCTGTAACATGCATTAAAAACTTAATGCATTATGGATCCGTAACGGTAAATATGCATGTAAAACTAGCATTGCTAATAACTTGTATGTATAATTTCATCTTTTCGAAGACGAGAATAAATTAATCCTGAAACATCGTCTGTCTGCGAAACGTTAACGCGAAATAGCGGATAATACACACGTCACTGCATTAATTCCGGCTTCGACAGAGTAAGAGGAATATTGCTTGCCTCCCAACACTAACTTAGCGAGTTGCAATCCATCTCCGAGCAATGAGGTAGGTTAGCTCATTTATTCTGCTACTGACATCTTGGCAGAAGGCTGTTAGACATGTTTAAAGAATTTAACTTTATATGTATGTGCGTGTATGTGTGTGTGTGTAAAATTATAAATATTTTTTCATACATAGAAAAATTAGAGCTTTTTAATAAATGGATATTTTTTATGAATTCAAATGCTAATTCAAAAGAAAAATAAAAAACTGGTGAATTAATTTAAATCAGGTTCAGAAAAATAGGATCAACATTCGCTTAACAGTTGATATGACCTTTCATTTAGTCGCCACGATTGCGATCGAGTTTAGGTGGGAGTCATCAAAGGATGAATGGTCAGATCTGTCATGAGTGGATAAATCGGAGTTTATTTGGAGAGTATCGAACGGGCGAAATCGCGGATGAGATTTAATATTTGATTGTGGCTCTTATCGTTTACCCAGTTCGGTGAAATGGTGAAGATTGTGGAAAGCGAGCTTAGTACGGTCCATTTGTTCTCCCATCATGAAGATTAAAAATAAATAGGAAAGGTTGAGAGGCGGATAGCGATCTTTGCAAAATATCTAAGAGACACTACGCAAACGTAAAAAAAATACAATATACGGTATAAATTGATAGAATGAAGAATAAGAAATAAATAAGCTCCTTTGTTAATGGAAAATTAACAGGGTTCATGTAACTGGACCTTTCCAATGTTTCACAAAAGGGCCTTTTCATTAGTTGCAACCGTACAGAATGATTCTATTATTTATCCACGCATAAACCACCGAGAGAATGGCTTTTATTAGTAAGGGAAAACAGAATAGTGTTTCCGAGCATAACGAAGGCGAGGAAGCCTTTCCATTTCAATTTAACCTAGAGCCAATTTTCATATACAAACAGGGTAAGCCATTAAGAATGGCAAGGTTGATGGAACTAAAATGTGAGATCTCAGGGGTCAATACCAGCACCTAAAACTTCACTGAACATCAATTCGGAAAATATGATACAAAATGCTGTATTATCCCGCTTAAGTAAAACATTTTGAAGGGACGTGGGTTTTGGAGAAATCGATATAAATAAATTATTAAATATGTTCATGTTTTAACTCCGCGTTCAATTATTGGAATGCTGAGGGAAAACGAGCCAAACAAAACACTAAAGGCTCGTAATGCTTTGATCGATGACGCGAGATTAAGCTGCAAATTGGTAGCGTTTCTCTTTTAACTCATCAGACAAATATCGCGCATTAGGCCGGGCGCGATAGTATAACGCGAGCATTCCTCGCACAAAGAATATTATACGCGTGCCTCCCTTTTTGCGTATTACTTTGATGTCGAGGGATTAATAACGATAATGTTTTAAAGCCTTCGTCTCCCCCCTCCGCGGAAATTTTTCCCCCGTACTTCTCCACCCTCCAAAAAAGAGATAATAGAGGTTCATTAAAAGTAAGGATTCCTTAAATTCTCGGAGTGTTTGCGAGAAATTTCCGAATTAAGTCGGAGCTCCAAGGGGATTCTATGGATACACTTTCCACCCCTTCTAACCTTAGATTCCATCTTTTATATCCCCACCTCCGAAAAAAATCGCATGAAGAAAAGTCGTTAAATCCGAATTTAGGTTGGAAGAGAAGAATGAGAGCTGATGAGTGGATAACCATTAAGATCTCAATAGAAGGATGAGAAGGGGTGCGAACGAATGAAAGAGGAGAGGAAGAAAAAGGGAGGAGATCGATAAGTTCCATCTCTTTTCTACCGAAGCACGTTCGAGAAAAAAAAATAAAACCTAGATATGCAATTCGATTAATTCGAGTGTCTCTACCTCCTTTTGAGTTCCGTATCAAACTAACGAAATAAATTATGAGAGAGCTAAAAAAAATGAAAAGATAATTTTTCCCTTCTTTAGCAAATTAAAAAAAACGGTAACACTGAGAAAGGTGTCCATTATCGAGATGTTGCCAGTCGTAACGATGAGGTTTGCAGAAAATGCACGCACTGCGTAAAATTTGTCATATCAGTACGTCACTAGTCACATTGCCTTATTGACAGCTTAGCGATAGCTGAGAGTAAAACTAGATATATATTATAGCATCGCTGGGCAATTTGTAGCTATATATTGAGAAATATAGTTTACATAATATTGTTTATGAGAACTAGCTCTATAACTATATGAATTTTAATTAAAATCCTTCTCGCAATTTTTTTAATAAATCGACATTTTGTGAAAATGGACAAGAATAAACTACCAATCGTTGTTGTGCGACATGTTTCGTTCCAACAAAGCCTCTATTCTGGGTGACAAACCTACACAAATAAAAAAAACACTCACCATAAGTTCCTGAAACAAGTCGCTAATGATGAAACCTCAATCTTAATCCTTAATAACCTTATCTCCACTGTCGCCTAAGAAACTGGAAATGAGCTTCAAACGTTACACTTTGGCTCAAATTTCAAGCCGCCTTATTAAAAAAAAATGCATTCACAATATGAACAGCTTTCCCCTTAATGAGATTTTCTTTTATAAGTAAAAACACAACGTTCCTCTTCTCTGGAAATTATAGCTAGAAATGCGCATATTAATTCTCCTTTCTTTATGCGAAATATTTTTTCCTTCCGATTACCATAAGACGAATCGGTGGGAGTGTACTTTCTTTCCGTCTACCTCTATCCTCTTCCCTTATCCTCTTTCTCTGTCTGTCTGTCTCCTTCTCTTCCACTTTCTCCCGTCCTTCCACGGAAAAGGGACGCCGTGCGACCAAATCTGTTTGCCCACGGTTACGTCCTGCAGGGAGAATTCCTTACTTTCTCCGGGATTTGTTTACTCCTACGTTCTGGACGTCCCTTGGCCGTGGGATTAAGATATCACTGCAGGATGCCTTTCCCGTCCTCACTGGTTATACGCAGAGGGACGACGGAAAGGAGCAAGAGAGGGAAATGTAAATCATTCGCCCGATTCCAATTTCGAAGGGAAACGTATGGAAAGACCTGATTGGGAAGTCGCCTGGGTTCGAAATGCAAACACGAAGGATTTTTTAAAAATGGATTACTGCGGAAAATGTCTTAATTCGGCCAAAGTATTGGTTTAGAATAGGATCGCGGCGTACAATTAATACTACATATTTCGATATGTGAGTGATTGAATTTGGAACGGCGTGTTTTGAGGGAGAATTTTCGAGATCGCCTTGTGAGTACGTTTACAGTTGATTTATTATCATTCAGACCGCCGATGGTGTTTGGCAGGGGGTGTCTTTACACCATACACGCATTATTTCCTCCATTGGCATGTCGCGTCTAGGAAAATGATCTATAATAACACTCAACTGTAGCGACTATTTTGATGTATTTTTATACGCTCTGATGTAGCACTACTTGGTATAACTATATGTCCCAAGGGAATCCGGAATTATTAAACTTTTAGTTTCTGTTTGAAACCAAATCATCTTGGCTCATTAGACCGACATTAAATCAAATTGATAAAATATTTCTATCATAAGACTAGTAAAGATATAGAGAAACAATACGTGCCATTGAACATTTAAAAATATCTTATCTATAAGAAATAATTGCAATTCGATACAATATTTTCAAATACTGATTCATTGCTTCATATTTTTTCAAAGAAAAAAACGTGTCATTTTCCCGAAATGGCCAATGTGAAAAAATAAAGAACCTTAACTTTCTCTCCACATCTATCTCATCTGAAAGGAAATCGCGTTTGTTTCGGGCAGATGTCATTTCTTTTACGTGTCCAGATGAGCTTACGTAAGCTCAAAGAAAATAAATCAAGCGATTGGTTGAGGAAAAATACGATAAATCTAACTGGAACCTTTTTAAATGACTCTGCGAGTAAGGGTAAAAAAGGATAACGGGAAATGAAAAATCACCCTTTTAAAAATATATATCGACGTCATTAACGAAAGCCAAAAGGAGGAGGAAGAGTGAGAGAAAAAATGACGTGGGATGAATATAAAACGAATCTCGGGATTTTGAAGAAGGGATTGGTGAGCAAAAAAAAATATATAAGAATAATGCCAATGAGGAATTGAAAAGTGAAGGGAGGGGGGGGGGGGAGAGGGAGAGAGAGAGGGGGGGAGAGAGGAAGAGAGGGGGAGAGAGGGAGAGAGAGGGAGAGTGAGAGAGAGAGAGGAATGAGGATTGTGCGAGTGCTTGTGGTTAGGAGAGTTGATGGTGGAGCTTTGAGATTTGGCAGGGAAAGAAAAAAGGAAAAGGAATTCCAGAAAGTGAAGTGAAATTGAGGCTGGGAGAGAAAGAAAAGAGGTTAGTGATAAAGAGGGTGAGACTGAAGGAGAGATAAAGGCTGGGGAGAGGGAAGCCAGGAAATGGAGAGTGGGAGAGAGAGAGAGATGGTGAAGGGGAAGAGGGAGACGGAAGGAGATATAAGGAAGAGAGACGGAGGAAAGAAAAGTGAAAGAGGGAAAGATTGATAGTAAAACAAGGTAGGAAAAAGGGAGGGAGAAGGGAAGACAAGAGGGAGGGAGATATAGAGTGAGAGAGACGGTAAAAGAGGGAGAAAGAGGAGGAAAGAAAGAAGGGAAAGACAGACAGACAGATAAACGACTTTATTTAGGGAGAAATTGAAACTGTGAAGTCCCTCACATTTAAAGAGAGTGAGAGGAGGAGAGAGGAGCGAAAAAAGTAAAGGGACAAGGGGAGATGGAGGGGGAAAGGGATAGAGGAGCTAGGGAACAAAAGAAAGGGTGGGAGGAGAACGTAGAAAAATGGACGAGAAAGAAAGAGAAAGCGGAGGGGGAAATATTATAGGAAAGGGAGAGGTCAAGACGGTGGGGGAGGGGAGAAATGGAAAAGGAGGTATATGAAAAGTAGTAAAAGTAGGGAAAGTAAAAACAGACTAGGATATGATAAATAAGGGAGAGGGAATAAGAAAACGAGATGAGAAAACGTAGTAAGAGTGAGGAAAATGTAGAGGATGCAGCAGGACAATTAGAGACATAGTGGGAGGAGAATGGGAAGAATAAAGGATGATAGGTATGAGGGAGGAGAATCAAGGACAAAAAAGGGGGTATAAGGAGGGAAAATGATGAAATGCGAAGAATAAGTAGGAGAAGGAAGAGAAAAGTAGAGGGACCGTTGCCATGGGAACAGTTTCCCGCATCGTGGGCCCAAAGTCTCATTGAATGGTGCCGGTAAAGATGAAGGAGAGTAGAGACGAGACATGGAATAGAATTTTAGAGATGGGAAGGCAAGAATGTATTAAGGAATCGGGATTTCTTTTCGAGAAGAAATAACGCCCGTATTAATATATTCCAAAAGTGAAAGGGCCAATATCCTTTTAAATCCAGAAAGAGAGACGAATGGGTGTTCCGATACCGCTTGTTTTAAATTAAACCGCAACCTTTCATTACACTCATCAAACAAAATGCCCAAAGGAAAACGATTCCCTAATTAAGAACGCTATCGGCTAAATAAATATTAATCTTCAGGGGTTTATTTTTGTTTTGAATTGGTTTCCGAATATTAAGACGTTGGTTTTTTTTTTAAAACCTTAATGTCTAGAAATAAACCTAAGGTAGTACGCATCAAATAATGATCTCCACAATGAATGCTGTGCAAAAATGAACAGTTTCTCTTTCACAGCAATTGAAGAACTACTCCCAAACTTTGACGCGGGTTGCACAACACGGTAGAAAAGCAGATGAGCTCGAATGCTAAAGAAATAACATTAACTCAATGTAAAGGAATGATAATGGAAAAAAAATTTCTTGGAATTACTAGATAAGGTTTTTTGTAATTTTCAACAGTTACAGTTTCCTAATCCTAATTCCTACTTTGGTAACTGTTTCTTCAAAAAAATCGATTTTGTTTCATACTTAACACCATCACAACTTTGATGTTAGATCACTATCACTGCGGTACTCTATAACAGGGTTTCCCAAACTGCGTTCCACGGAACAGAAGGGTTTTGCAGAAGTTGAATGGGGTTCCGTGATAGACAGAGAAAGGGACCCCATACGGTATTCATTCTCTTATTTACAGCAGGAAACATGAACCTCACTTGTAAACTTTATACTGTAAGATACAGAAGCTATGTAAATCAACATTACAATTATTTCAAAATACATTTTATTGCGATTTGGATTATCACCACTAAGGGTTCCGCGAGAAAAAATATTTGAACATAAGGATTCCGTGGCTTCAAAAAGTTTGGAAACCCCTCCTCTATAACATAAAAGGTCGAAATAAATATATTTTAAACACTTATATCGTTCTATAAATCACACAATCATTGCAACTTAATAGGAAAGTTTCTTTCTGGAAATCGATAAAAGCAGAAACGTGTTTTCATAATATATTTACCCTTTTTTTTAAACTATGCGAATTTGTCGTGTAAAATCAATTGTTATGTGTTGAAGTTAAGGTCAAACATTAGCAGGAGTGAAATTCAA
Organism: Uropetala carovei; assembly: GCA_036926305.1. Classification (NCBI taxonomy): domain Eukaryota; kingdom Metazoa; phylum Arthropoda; class Insecta; order Odonata; family Petaluridae; genus Uropetala; species Uropetala carovei. The sequence continues at coordinate 24,178,090 of JAXCHB010000045.1, read as the reverse complement.
TTTCGGTAATCCCTCAAGCCGGCAATTTATTCGTCCTTGTTCACCCCACATAGCAGACATATTTAATGTATATTGGCACCTATGGTTATTTTTCTGCTGAGGAAAAGGTTAAATAGAGGGCTCAGATATTTAGGTTAGAGTAAAGAGAAGTCAGAGCTCCAATACACTTGTACGGATAACCTTCTATAGATGAATGATGCCAAGCTTTCAAAGCCATCATAAACGGACAATCTCTCTCATTAAAATGTTTTCTTCTGGTTAAGAAGGGAAATGTATCCAAGGATCCTGATGACAACAGTGAAACGCGGCGAATAAATTTTTTAAAAAAACAAAAACCCACGCTCCTCATTTTGTTCGGAACAAAACGCAACCCTTTTCGAGAACCCTTCATCTTTTAAAGGGGTCTTTCGACTAAAAACTAAAACGGAGGATCACGACGTGCAGAGTAATTCTTCCACCCCTTGATAGAAAAACAGAAGGACTACGTGAACTTTTTCCCTTCCCTCTTCAAATTACGGCTCGAGGAATACTGAAAAAAAAATACATACAAAAGTCCGCCATCTCTTGGAAAAATGTGAATTTTTTTAATAAATAGGAAAGGACCAAGGAAAAAATTACGAAATAATGAAAAGTGTGGGTCTCATCTATTGGAGAGGTTCGCGACACAGAAAGTCTTCTACTCCTACTCTCATCCTTCTTCCATCATTCTTTCTTGCACCCTCCCTCCACCCCGCTCCAATCTCTCCTCCCACTCTTCTCTATCCCCATTCCGGTTGGTATCTCTACCTTTCTCTCCCTCAGTTTCTCTCATCCTCTTAGTTTTACCCTCCCCTCCCCCTTCTCTTTCTCTCTCTCTCCCTCCCACTCTTCCTCCCTGCCTCCTACTCTTTCTGCCTTCCTACTTCTACATCCAAGCTCATTAGACCTGTTTCTTAGTATCCTTGTGCATTGGAGTGGTACAGCTTATTAAGGACAAATTAAAAGGGGACAAATTAATTTTACCGTGAACATTAAGAAACATGTAGCCCGTATCACACAGCTCTTGCTATACTTTCGAACGTCTCCCGATTATGTAAGTGGGCCATAACAAAATTATGCGATATTTTTTCCCACTTTGAAAAGTCCATATCCAATACCACACAAACATTAAATCGTTTACCGCATAAATAATTAGACGCGGTGCTTAATGTTCGCACACCTATACGGATGAGCATATTTCTGATCGTAAGACTAATAGCGTATTATTTTCTTCATGAAAAAAGAAAACCACCAATAAAATAATAAAAATGGAACTAGTATACCGAAACATCAGGAAATTTTTTATTTAAAACACGCGATAAATCAAAAACGTTAATTTAAATAAGCACCACACGCTGCAACTATAGTTAAAGGCGATATATGATTGAAATATTAGGCTATGTACATACAAACAACCGGCTGCATGCATATAACCTTAAAATATTCCCCGCTGGCATCGAATAGTTTGCGAACATCGCATTTCCTCTATTATCGATGTCAGAGAAGTACTTTAAAAGTACGCTGGAATCGATGCTCCCACTTCCTCTCCCAAATCATAAACAGACGGCAAATTGAAAATGTGTTGTTTTAGAGAGTTTAATTTACGCTTCACTGCTCCAGAGCATTTACTTACGTATAAAGTTATTCAATTCGTCGCGATACGCGTTCATTTCATTTCTTTGGAATGACCTCCAACGTACGAAATTCAACCTCATTATAATAACCACAGTCGAACGAACACGAAAAACAAAATCGTAATAAAAAGATATCGGAGAGAGACAGTTTTAAAATAACCAGAGGCGGATTTAGGCCTTCCGGGGCCCGTGGCGCTAAAAAATTCGGGGCCCTCAATATTATGGTATACTCATATAACCTATACACATTTCACCTATCGCTACAGACCCTCATATTCATTTTTGATTTTTCTATGGAAAAAAAGATTTTCTATTTAGAAGGAAGAAGAATCACTAACAAATAAGATGGAATGTTTATAAAGAGTTGACAAAATTTATAGAAAACCATATTTTGTAAAATTTATTACATTACAACAACTACTACTACTACATACAAATGAAAAAAATCTGCGATAAATCCACTTCATTTCCAGTATAAAATAACATTTTTCCAAAAGAAGTAATAAATTTCTTAAAATATTATCCAAAATTGCCATTGCACAACTGATAAAAATAGAGCATATAATCACAACATGTATAATTACTATATGAAAGGTTCTAGTAATTCATAAATTTATTTTCCTAGCTTTATCATTTGCAAATATATCTACATATTATTACGCTCGGATCTATATTATTTAAAAATCTGATGTGGCCAACACATGACTTTCTCCATATTTGGGGTATAGTTATTTAAATTATTATGAAAAGCATTATAAGGCAAAATTATTATTTCCTATCGTAAAAGAATAGTCTTCCTTATTGCCGTAAATTAGGTATATTTTCAATATGTTTACAGAATTCACGGATAAATACTGGCGGCGCTCTATATTAGAAAAAGCAAAATATTTCCGAAATGGATGGTTCTACGAAAATTTGTTTCAAACAAAACTTGGAAGAAATATTATTCTCTACAACTTTGGTCCTCAGGAAGATTACAAATAATGATGTTTTTAAGGAGATATTTGACAGATACCGAAAAAACCGATTATTTATAAATAATTCCTTAACAATAACTGCTACGGAAAATTGTTTCAAATAAATGTTGTAGGAAATTACATTCTCTATAACTTTTGTATAGAATTGTATATACAATAATGATTTTTTAACGAAGAAATATCGCTAAAACCGAATCGGGTTTCGAATAAACCTCAACTTCCGGTTACCCGTTATTGTCCAAAAACTAATCAGTTCTTTGTGCTCATGTTAAAGTGTTATATATGAAGTTTGGTAACGATATGGCACGTACTTTTTGAGTTAGAGCGCCCACAATCACATACACACACACGCACACACAGACATCATTCCGAAAATAGTCTAAACGTGTTCTAGGGACCTCAAAACATGTATTTCCGTTGAAATCTCGAAGTCGATTTTTTTTCATGATCACAATACTTTCCTATTACTTCGTACGGAGGAAGTAAAAAATCATTGTCAATGCAAACTAAAGCTAAACAATTCAAACGATTGTCACACATGGTGTTGCTCTGTTAATTTTTCACACGCTTTAGGGCCGAAAATTATCTTTCCCCCGAAGCATTTGAAATTGGCATTGTTAATAAAATTCTTAAAATAATTTCTACATTAGGAAAAGTTGATTTCTTAATGGAAACCAATGTATTCATTCCAGTAATGCTCTATGATTTGACTTCTTCTTTCGCAAATACTAAAAAGTGATCTAATTCACCTTAAAAATTTATGGAATCAATGTCACCCTTGTAATAGTCGCTAGAACCGAAAATATACTACAGATCTTTTTTCCCAGACACAATAAGACAGATCAACAGAGGCATTAGTTCATTTGGTGCTGTGACACCCCCTGCCAAACGCTTCTGGCGGCTTGCAGGGTATTCATGTAAATGTAATATTAGAACTGAAATTACACAAACAAACTTTTGTGGGTCCCCTACTTTACGGGGCTCCTTGCTTCACGGAGCCCCTGGCTTCACGAAGCCCCTGGCTTCACGGGGTCCCTGACGCGCGCCATGTGCGCCCCCCCCCCCTTCCCCCTAAATCCGCCACTGAAAATAACCGAGTGCTTATTCAGGGAAAATGTGCGCGGAGTGTTTAAAATAAAAAATACGATAAACATATTCGCTGTTCCCTAGGAGACTCATATTTAACCGAAGAATATCAGAAATAGTACATTGTCAATTGCCGATAATATTTGACGCGATACGTTGATGAGGGAAAGGGAAGGGTCGAGAGCAGTACTAATTAACGTTGGAATGGAATACACGCTTCGCCATCATTTACTATGAACAGAACTCTATTCGTTGGCAGAAATAAAATTGATGGACAAAAAGCACCGGAACACAAACTAACGCGATGGAATCGTAAATAGATGGCGTAGAAAATTGAAAACGAAGACTATCACGTGTCTATATCGCAAGTAGGATGATAAAAAACACTTATTTGTATTTTATATTGGTTTGTTTGCTCATGATTATGGAATAATTTAATTATGCAACAATTTAATTATGCAACAATTTAATGCACTTTAATTATATAAGAAAGTATTTATGTAATACTTTAATTATTTAGTGATTTAATTATGCAATACATTAATTTGGATGCCACAATTTTATCCAAACCTCTATGAACACGTATTGAACTATAAAACAATCGCATGCAGAATTTACTTCTGATGAATCGCAACTGAAGACGACTGAATTGCAGCAAAAAAGCGCGTCTGTTTCTAATAATCTCCTTAATTTTTCAAATGTTTGATACTTAAGTAATTATCCTGGTATTTGCTTTCAACCATACGACGAGCTCGATAATTCTACAGCGAACCACATCTGTAATCGAATTCATCGACGAATTTCGTAGAACAAATTTCTCATTATCACAACGCACGTATTTTCCTGCAATTTCAATAAGTTTAATAGTATCTGACATAATACCGCGTTATTTGCGTATCGTTATTAACGGGATAATCATTTACCAAACAACTTTCCTCCACCTTTAATATGATTCAATCAAAACATTTTTTATTAAAATCCAATTTAAGCCAAATCCGATAATTTCGCCACCTCAAAAATGGAATGTTGCAACGAATTTAAAAAAACTAAAATACAATCAATATTTAAAAATAACACTCTTGAATACTAAGCGTCATCATGCGTCATCATGCAGGTTATACTGAAAAACAGAAACGAAAAGACGGATTTTTTCTAATTTTCTATAAAAAACGGACGACAGGCAGCAGGAGATCACAGCCTCGTTTAAGGAAGCCAACAAGGAGAGATTAGTCCACGGAGAGAGATGCAGAGAGGAGGAGAAGGATAAGGGAGGACCACGGACAACATCTTCTCATTAGTATGCCTTCGTTTGCATTCTCGGTAAAGGGTACGTCGGGAGGAAGTCGTCTCCTCCTAACCCCCTTTCTCTCTCTCTCTCTCTTTCCTCCACCCTCTCACCCGTCCGCACCCACCAACCCAACCCTACACCCCGTTCGCCATTACCCCCACTTCCGTTCTTTTCCTGTCCCTCTCTGCCGTCTCCTCCTCCTCTTCCAGACCCTCCATTTTCCTCCTCTCTCCGAAGCGGAACAACGCCCAATCTCAACCACCATCTCCGATTCAACCCTATCTCTTTTCTCTTCCTCTAACGTGCCACCCAACCCACAGACACACACACACACATACCCACAGAAAACCACCTACCAGACGCTTCCCTCTTAACCTTTCTTACAATTACCTCCATTCTCTTTCCCTTCCCCGAGCGAAAACCCTCTTTTCGTTCCATAATATTCTTAAACCTTTCTCGTTTATCCAAACCCTCTGTATCCCATTCTCTTTCGCCTATATATATATATATATATATATATATATATATATATATATATATATACACACACACACACACACACACACACACACACACACGGAGGAGAAGGAAAGATAAGTAAGGATATTTAGGGCAAAGAGGTGTTGAAGAAAACTCAGTGAACACTTACCGGAAGTAGAGCCGCTGGGGTGTTGGAGAGACACATTTGTATATATTTGTATATATTTGTATATATTTCTTAGATGTAACAATGACCCCTCTAAATAAGAAGACAAAAGAAATGCAGTGTAAAGATTACAGAACGATATCCCTACTGTCACACTCTTCGAAGATCATCACGAGGATTCTTAATAAAAGACTAGAGAAAAGGCCGAAGAAATGCTAGGGGAAGATCAATTCGGCTTCAGAAAAGGACGAGGAACCAGAGATGCTATCGGTGTAGTGAGAATCACATCAGAAAGGGCAATAGAGTACAGCCAAGATTGCTGCATATGTTTCTTCTACTGGCAGAAGGCCTTTGATAGAGTAAATTGGGGACTGCTGATGAGGATATTAAAGGATACAGGTGTAGACTGGAAAGACAGGAGACTGATCAGGAATCTATATGTGAAGCAAGTTGTAAAGGTCAGGTAGGAGAATGCGGACACCAGCGGAGTACATATCGGTAGAGGAGTAAGACAGGGCTGCTGTCTATCGCCGATTCTATCCAATATATATGGAGAGAGACTAATGCAGGAAGCGTTAGAAGGCACGGGAGATTTCAAAATCGGAGGAAGGATTATAAGAACAGTGAAATACGCGGATGATCAAGTACTTCTAGCAAGAAAGGAAAAGGAACTCCAGAAAATGATAAATAGACTAGTGATAACAGGTAGAAAATACGGTATGAAAATTAATACAGAAAAATCCAAGGTTATGCGAATATCAAGTAAAGAAGAAGAAAATTTGAATATAAGTACTGGAGGAAAGCCATTAGAACAAGTTGAACATAAGTACTGGAGGAAAGCCATTAGAACAAGTTTCAGATTATAAATAGCTTGGTAGCATCATAACGAGAGAAGCAAAATGTACCGATGAAATCAGGACTAGAATAACAAAAGCAAAAGCCGCTTTCAGAAGAAAGAAACTCCTACTAACGGGAAATATAAAGCAGGAAATCCGCAAGAGGATGATAAAATGCAATGTATGGAGTATAGCATTGTATGGGGGCAGAAACATGGACGCTAACGAAAAATGATATTAAATACTTGGAAAGCTTCGAAATGTGGACATGGAGAAGAATGCTGAAGATAAAATGGACAGATAGGGTGAAAAATGAGGAAGTACTACGAAGAATAGGAGTGAAACGAAGGATTAGACAGACTATCAGAAAGAAGAAGGCGAATTGGATTGGGCATTACCTGAGGAGAGAGAGCATGATTAAAGAAGTGCTAGAAGGAAAACTGGATGGAAAAAGAGAAAGAGGTAGGAAAAGGTTTCAGCTGGTAGACGAATTGAAAGGGAAAGAGAGCTATCAAGACATGAAGAAAACTGCGGAAAATAGTAGTATATGGAGAACTAAGTTTAACCATGAATAATCACGGACCTGTCAACGGACAGACTACCTATGATGATTATATATATATATATATATATATATATATATATATATCCTTAGCACCTATCTTCCCAAACCTCTAATCTTCTTACCCCTTCTCTCGATACCTCCATTGACTGCCTTCCCTAATCCTCATCCGCACCTAACTTCCTTTAACACTTATCATCATTTTGTCCCAACCTTTTCTCTCCCGGAAGAGAAGACCCTTCGATATAATTACCTCCCTTTTTCTCTTTTACCTTCTTCTATCGCGGGTCCATCTCTCTCTCTCTCTCGGCGATTATGCCTAATCTTTTACTCGTCTTCTGGAGATATTTTGGGAATGAGAAACGGTGACAATGGATTTTCGACCGGATATTTTTTTGATTTCGGCATTCGTGGCATTTCTATCGTGTAGTTGATTATATTAACCCGCTCCATTAAGCCTGCTAGATGATGAAATTTATAAATGCCAGCGACGGTGTATCGACTCGTCGGGCGGGTTCTCGAATTCGGCAATTAAATTTGCCGTCGATTAAGATGAGAAAATTACTCTTTTACGGATATAATAAAATTTTGGATTCAATTAGGAGAGCAAATTTAAGTTAAAACCGAATTTTAAAAAAATCTTCATTTTCAACAGCTTAGTACATGAATAGTGTATCTATTTTAACACTAAATTGAAGCTTTCTAGAATTCTACACTGAACTTTTATCGTCCATGACACTCATACACGAAATCTATTAAGGCAATTTAATACAAAATTGCTGAATAATTTCTTTATTATGTTTTCTCTGGGTTTAGATTGATACATTTCTCACTTTAACAAAAGTAACCGAAAACGTGCTCTGTTATAGTTGAATATTCTAATCACCCCTTTTATTCTATGCATGACAAAAATAATAAAGAATAGATAAAACAATTGTTTGATAATTAAAAGGACAAAATCAATACACATTACTAAAAGGTATTTATAAATTGACCTTGTCAATAGACGCAACATTCGCATTAATAACATTCTACATTAATCATGGAACGAACCGAGGCTGTTTTAACGACATGTGAACGTGTACTAAGAATTTCACGGGAGTCCTTCCAAAGTTCCAAGCGGTGACGTTCCGCTTAAGTTTCATTTCATCGCGACACGAGCTCTCACGGTCGAGAAACAATGACTACGGCAAATTCAACGGATTGCCTTTATGAAAGCGTTTCCAACTCCGACAGCTGTACCTTTTCAGAATGGCAAACTCGTTACGACACACTTTATCTGCGAACAATGCCCTTTATAGCGACGCCGCGCTTTACGATCTTACCCTCGTCAACTCCGAACGAATTCGATTTCATTCAATCGGTTAAACGGTTCAAAGCCTCATTATATATATATATATATGCTTAAGGAAAAAGAAAGATAATAATAAAGGTGGCAACAAGGTGTTTGAGGAAGCCCAGTGGACACTTACCTAGATTGAAGAGCCGCTGGGGGTGCTGAGGACACACGAAAAACACAAAAAAACAAAAACGACACAAATATGGAGCTTTCGGGCTGACGCCTTCTTCAGCGACGGAGGGACATATACTCTTCAATCTAGGTAAGTGTCCACTGGGCCTCCTCCAACGCCTTGTTGCCGCCTTTATTATATATATATATATATATATATATATATAAGGGTAGCAACAAGGTGTTGGAGGAAGCCCAGTGGACACTTACCTAGAATGAAGAGCCGCTGGGGGTGCTGAGGACACACGAAAAACACAAAAGAACAAAAACTACACAAAAATGGAGCTTTCGGGCTGATGCCCTTCTTCAGCGACGGAGAAACATATACTGTTTGAAGTGACACACTGGGGGGATATGGGGAGGGGGGAGGGGTAATGAGAGAAGTTCGGGGATAGGAGGAGACGGGTAGGAGGGACGGCCAATAGGGTTATCGGAGGTTAAGACCAGGTGGGGAGAAAGAGTTAAGGAGAAAGATGTAGGCCAACTCCCACTGTCGAAGTAGGGGAGCGGAGGTATCATCCGGTAAGGCACGGATAATCCTTACAGTGAAGCAATTATTGAAGGTGGCCTGGTGTGAATTGGCGTGAGAAGCCACCGGAAGGGGACGGTTAGTGTTTACGCTGTTCCGGTGGCCATTGATTCTAATGTTGAGGGGGTTGCTGGTGAGGCCAACATAAAAAGCAGGACACAGTGTGCAGGTGAGGAGGTAAATGACGTTCCTCGTCGTGCAATTACTTCTGGAGGGGATGGGGTAGGTGGTCTTAACCTCCGATAACCCTATTGGCCGTCCCTCCTACCCGTCTCCTCCTATCCCCGAACTTCTCTCATTACCCCTCCCCCCTCCCCATATCCCCCCAGTGTGTCACTTCAAACAGTATATGTTTCTCCGTCGCTGAAGAAGGGCATCAGCCCGAAAGCTCCATTTTTGTGTAGTTTTTGTTCTTTTGTGTTTTTCGTGTGTCCTCAGCACCCCCAGCGGCTCTTCATTCTAGGTAAGTGTCCACTGGGCTTCCTCCAACACCTTGTTGCTACCCTTATTATTACCTTTCCTTTTCCTTAAGTATTTATACATCGTATCTTCTTCTCAATTGTTCTTCACAGTTGTTTTTTCTAATTGTTGTCTCACCTTCACTCAAGAATTCTCTCCTGTCGCCTTTTTCTTTCATTCTTCCCTTCCACCATGGATATAACCCATCTCCGTTATCACCTCCGTAGGCACATTTCCCTCAATTGTCAGATCGAATTCCTTAATTCCTGTCTTCAGCTAGGCCTCTCTCCCAAATCTCTCACTATCAGAATTCCCCTCTCAGGCCTCCCTCCCCCAATCCGTGCATCCCTTGCCCTCACCTATCACCTCACTTCGCTCAACATTATTCGATCCACCATACTTCAATACATCACACTCTCCAATGTCCATTTTGCAAAATGCAAAACTCTTGTCCTCCATCTTTGCAAATCCCCAAACTCCGTATCCGACCTCAACGCCGCTCTCCTTCAAGCGACGAAAGATCTCACATCGAACCAAAGCAGACTACTCCGCAAGCTTTCCCTTATGTGCGTTCGGCACCTCCAACTTGGTTTACCCCTACCATTTTTACCATCTGGTGAGGTCATCAACCCTCCCCCTCCACTTATAGGCCAAAAGCCCTGCCTTGCGGACCTCTTGGGTTTTCCCACCCCACCTCCACTCCGTACTCCACAAAGGGTCCCCTCTGTCTCAAATTTTAAACATATGAAGCGCTCCGATTCCCTTTCTGTTCCCCCCACCACCCCCACCTCTTCCAAACCAGACGACATTGTAAACCTTTCCTCCCACGAACTCACTCCTGCTGAGACAGCACTCCTTTCCCGCGGCCTCTCGTTCTGTCCCACCACCAAATTCGATCATTTCCGCCTCCTCGCCGACGTCCAGGCCTTTGCTCGCACGCTCCGCCTAAAAACCAACCCTCCCAAAGGGGACCCTTCTCCTTCTGCTCACCCAAACCTCCCCGCCGGCCTCCCACAGACCTTTTCCATTTTCAAACCCCCTTCCCAATATATCCCACCCGCCCTTCCCTCCCAACACCCGGTAGAACACTATCTTAATTATATTCTTCGCAGAATCTCCCAGCCCAACTTTCCCGACCTTCTTGACCACAAAGACAATCTTACCAGACGTGAAAGACATGCCATCTCTACACTTAAACACAACAGAAATATTATTATCCTCCCCGCGGACAAGGGCACCACCACGGTTGTGTTGGATCGCGCCCAATACAATGAAGAAGCCAAGCGCCAGCTCTCCGACGAAACCTTCTATCTCCCCCTCACCTCCAACCCCACAAGCCTCCACTCCTCCCAAATTTCCTCCCATCTTCATTCCGCAGGAAAACAGGAAGGCCTCACCGACTCTGCCATCGCCCTGATGATCCCCAAGAATCCCCGTACCCCCACCTTCTACCTTCTTCCTAAAATTCATAAACCTAACACCCCTGGCCGTCCCATTGTTGCCAGTTTCAACTCCCCCACGGAGCGCATATCCGCATTCGTGGACTTTCACCTACAGCCTCTCGTCCGACTACTGCCATCCTTTATCCAAGACACCAACCACTTCCTCCAACGCCTTAAGCACCTCCCTTCTCCCCTCCCACCCAACACCATTTTGGCTACCATTGACGTTTGCTCCCTCTACACCAATATTCCCCATGATGACGGACTTTCTGCCCTCAGAAAATTACTTGACACAAGACCTGACAAAAGACCGTCCTCCCATTTCCTATTGCACTTGGCAGAAATGGTGCTGAAAAAGAACAACTTCTCTTTCGGAGGGCACCATTATCTCCAAATTAAGGGTACAGCAATGGGCACTCGAATGGCGCCCTCTTATGCCAATTGCTACCTAGGGGAATGGGAGACTCATTTCCTCAACACACCTCTCAAACCACTATTGTGGCTGAGATTCATTGACGACATCTTTTTCATCTGGACCAATGGACCTGACTCCCTCCAATCCTTCTTGTTACGCCTCTCCTCTCACCCCACGCTTTCCTTCACCTACCATACCTCCACCACTAACATCACCTTTCTGGACGTCGACCTTTCCATCCATGACGGAAAAATCCGCACCGGCGTCCACATCAAACCCACCAATAGCCTTCAATACCTCCACTTCGAAAGCTGCCATCCCCTACACACCAAAACCTCGATCCCATATGCCCTAGCCCGCCGAGGATGGAGGATTTGCTCAGACAGGAGGTCTCTCTCAATATATTACTCCATCCTCGAAGATGCCCTCCTCAAACGCGGTTACCCACCGGGCCTGATCCGTGACCAGATCCGGAGGGTAATCACACCGGTAACCACCAAACACCACCCTCACACTCCTCCTACTCCTCCTATTCCCGATCTTACCCCTTCTCTTACCCTTACCACCCTCTTCCACCCCGGGATTCACGAGGTCCTCAAGGAAATCCTTCACGCTGCCCACCCAATTCTTACTTCCACCTCCCACCAACCCCCCTTTACTAATTCCCCCATTCTCTCCTTCCGCCGGCCTCCTAATTTGGGAAACATCCTGTGGAAGAAAGAACCCCCCACTCCCAACCCTCCATCCGCTGCAGGATCTCAACCCTGCGGCAAACCCCGTTGTCTCACATGCCCCATCCACCCACCCTCATTTTCATTTACCAGCCCCTCCTCCAACATCACCTACCCCATCCCCTCCAGAAGTAATTGCACGACGAGGAACGTCATTTACCTCCTCACCTGCACACTGTGTCCTGCTTTTTATGTTGGCCTCACCAGCAACCCCCTCAACATTAGAATCAATGGCCACCGGAACAGCGTAAACACTAACCGTCCCCTTCCGGTGGCTTCTCACGCCAATTCACACCAGGCCACCTTCAATAATTGCTTCACTGTAAGGATTATCCGTGCCTTACCGGATGATACCTCCGCTCCCCTACTTCGACAGTGGGAGTTGGCCTACATCTTTCTCCTTAACTCTTTCTCCCCACCTGGTCTTAACCTCCGATAACCCTATTGGCCGTCCCTCCTACCCGTCTCCTCCTATCCCCGAACTTCTCTCATTACCCCTCCCCCCTCCCCATATCCCCCCAGTGTGTCACTTCAAACAGTATATGTTTCTCCGTCGCTGAAGAAGGGCATCAGCCCGAAAGCTCCATTTTTGTGTAGTTTTTGTTCTTTTGTGTTTTTCGTGTGTCCTCAGCACCCCCAGCGGCTCTTCATTCTAGGTAAGTGTCCACTGGGCTTCCTCCAACACCTTGTTGCTACCCTTATTATTACCTTTCCTTTTCCTTAAGTATTTATATATATATATATATATATATATATATATATATATATATATATATATATATATATATATATATATATATATATATATATATATATAGAGCACTTACCGGAAGAAGAGCCGCTGGGGTGTTGGAGAGACACATTTGTAGAAGTTATTGGAGCTTTCGGGATGATCCCTTCGTCAGCACATTCGCATGAACGGCCATCGCAACAGCGTTGGTCTTAAACGACAGCTACCCGTGGCCGTTCATGCGAATAATCACAATCTTAGTTTCGATGTTTGTTTCACGGTGAGGTCCGTTCGCTCCCTCGCGGACAACGCTTCCGCCCCCCAACTCCGTCAATGGGAATTGGCCCACATCCAAATCTTAAACTCTTTCTCTCCTCCCGGCCTCAATCTCCGTTAATATTTCCTTCTTTCCACCCTCTCTTTCCCCTCTGTCCCCCCCCCCCCCTCTGCATCCTACAATCCCCGACCTTTCCACGCTCCCTTCCCTTACACCCCCACACTGCCAAATCAGTTGTATCTCTCTCGTGCTGATCATCCCGAAAGCTCCAATAACTTCCACAAATGTGTCTCTCCAACACCCCAACGGCTCTCCTTCCGGTAAATGCTCACTGGGTTTCCTTCAGCACCTAGTTGCCCTAAACATCCTCATTATATTATATATATATATATATATATATATAATAAAGGTTATGTACAACTCCTTCACGAATTCTGAGAATATACATATCAACGGAGCAGAACTCGGAGATGTAACCAGCTATGTTTACTTGGGTCAACTCATCACTACTGATGGTTCGCTTCTTGGAGAAATCAACCGGAGAGTGAAGATGGCATGGAGTGCTTTTGGCAAGACTGCAAATATCTTTCAATCAAATTTTCCAGTCTTCCTAAAACGGAGACTGTATCACCAATGTGCTCTGCCTGTTCTGACATATGGTTGTGGAACATGGACCATGAATGCCAGAATGATACAGCGCCTGCAAACAACACTGAGGAGCATGTTAGGGATCAACCGAAGAGACCGCAAGAGGAACGACTGGGTAAGAAAGAAGACGGGAGTCTGTGACGTGATTAGAAGAGCGAAGGCGCTAAAATGGCAGTGGGCGGGCCACGTTGTTAGAAGAAATGACCAGCATTGGAAGTCCAGTGTCATCGAATGGATCCCAAGAAACATCACGAGACCGAAAAGAAGACCGAAAGACAGGTGGGACAGAGAGCTTGTTAAGTTCTTGAGGCAAACTTGGAGGAGGGAGGCAGCTGACAGGGAAACCTGGAAGAGTCTGGGGGAGGCCTTCATCCGTCAGTGGATTGAAAAAGGCTGATGATGATGATGATGATATATATATATATATATATTATTCCGACACAATTCTAGTTTCATTTTTAATTGGAGGCAACGCTAACAACTGCGTTGACCATCGTCGAGCACGTTAATTAACGAGGACAAATTTACGTGTTCGTTGCGAACTGTGAAACGTGTCAAGTTCAATCTGGAATTAATTTTCTCTGTTAAACCCCTCCAATGCACGGTTTCACTTTAAGTGTTTTCGGTTTAGCACGGTTTTCATTTTTTTTTGCAGAACTACCTCAAATTAATAAGCCGTCGATTTTGGTTTTAGCATGGTTTCGGAATACTACCCAAGCTTTAAAAATCGTTACAAGAGAGAGAGAGGTTATAAAAGAAAGGATAAAAGAAGCAATTCTGAAAACGCTTTAACTAAACAGCTATTCATGTTGAACTTAAGATGGTGCACAATATAAACCTCATGTATCCATAAGAGGTAACCTACCCCTCTTTGCTCGGTTCTATCAGGAAAAGCGTGTACCGTGCAAAACGAGGAAGGGTCGTATAAAAATAAACTCTTTCTGGTTCGGTTTCGCACTGATTTTGAAATGACGTAGACACATTTACCGATGATTTACTTGTTCACATTCCTCTCTGATATTTTCAGATTTTTATTCCCAAGGAAAAAATGATCTCGATCTGGATATATGTTGCAGGAAGAGACGGCCAAACTGTCGTAAATATCTCTCCAAATGACGACTAAGAATATTATTTTAAAGAAAACATTGTCTTGCGTTTCTTCTAAAACTATCGAAAAAGACAGGTTCGTGGAGAAATCCGCAAGCATTTCACGGGGAACCTGGATTCCTCTGCTCATCCTTTTTAACACTTGCCGAAAGTATACCTTTATAGGCAAACTTATCTAAACTGTTTTCATCTTGCATGTTTCGAAGAAAGAAAAAACGAAATCACGTTCGGGCAAGCTCACTATCTAAAAAAAAAAAACCTCCACCACAAATTTACGTGAATTGTGTCGAGACGGCAATTCGGAGGAATATTTTTCCTCGTCTCCCTCCCCTCCTTCCACCTCTCCGTCCTTCACCCTCCGTGGCAATGTGTCCTCGCCCACGTGTTACCGCTGCTCCTTTCTCGGCGGGAAACAATAAATTAACACTTCCAGGGGAAGGGAACTTAAGCCTAGAGACCATATATTTCGTCAAAGTAGGCTAATGCCTGTACTTGGGTCTCGACTCCTCTTCTATCATCCTCACCGTTTCGCTTCCACGCCTTTTAAAACCACCCTCCCTTTCCACTCGACGAGGCAGGAAGAGAAAGATGGCGTTAAGTGTTTTGGAAGAAGGGATGAAAAAGGGAGAGGTGGAAATCCATGAGACTTAAGCACGCGACGTAAAATAAGGTGTATATTTACATGTGTCATTCTTTCCCCTATGCACTAAGAACCCATACCACACAAATATATATATATATACACATACGTATACACATACATACATACATATATAATCTCAACCTGGATTCTTGTCGGGCTCCCCCCCCCCCTCCTTCCTCTATTTCTTCCTTTATCGTGTGCTCTCATCGTCCTTACATTCACAAGTTCCTCTTCTCTTTCCTCAATAATCCTCATTCTCTCCCCATTTCCTAATTTTAATCACCTTCATTCCTTCCTCAGGCAGCCTCCAGAAATCCTTCCCAGAAAGGCTCAAATCCCCCTTCCTTGACTATAACATAAGCACCGTTAAGAAAGGCCCTGAGTGTTTTTCTACGAGAAAAGGGGAAGCCAGGCGGCGTAACCGAGTCTTAAATGGAACAGTGAGGTGTTCTGAGGAAACCCAGGCTCTCATACCGGTGGCGAATCTTCGCGTTTGAGGGGCCCTTGGTGGTAGTCACACTCTAGGCCTCTCGTATCCTGGCTACCGGAAGGCGCATTCAATAATCGATATTTGCTTGGTAACTCTAACGATGGTCCAAAAATTGTCACCAACATTTTATTCTCTGAGAAAATAATAATTTCTTATTCTATTAATTTTTCAAGATATTTGTCATGCACGTTTTTGTTTCTCCTTAAAATATATGGGCTCTTGGATTAAGTCCGGAACGCCCTCCGGTAAATCTACTCCTGCCTTATACACGGCAATTAAGGACACTATAATAAAAAAATATAAGCCCATAGTTTAAGAAAACCACGCTTTGAGCTACTTTAAAAACCAACCCGAGCCAATCTTTCTACGGCTTCGCTATAGATTATATTTTCTTATCACTGAAAACCCTCAGATCTGTAATCCTTTCCTTTTCCTATTATACCTTTCAATTTTACTTTTAAAGATGACGTCGTTCATCACCCATTTTTCTCCAACCTAATCCCACATACCTGGGATCTATTAAATACGTCTCATTTAATCCTGACAGCCAAAAGCAGCGATAAAAGAGAGATTGCGCTTGATGGCCGTAGTAAATGAAGCCACTTATCTTCTCCCCTTTTTCCTTTGTAACTCATTGAAACCCTTCGGCTCTGTCCTTTGCCTCTTTTCTCATTTGGCATTCATTCCTTTAATCCTCCATTTTCCTTTGCCTCCTATCTCTTTATCCCCCACTTACCTATTCACATGTCAATTAATCTACTCCCCCACCTTTGTCTTTCCTCTCTCTAATTATTTTCCCCACATTTTTCACTCATTTCCCATTTCCATCATTCTGCTCAACCTTTATTTTTAACCTTTACCATCACCAAAGTATCCTTTAACTTGGATTTATATAATTATCCCCATCTTTCGCAACCGCTCTCCTATTTTTAAAAAAATCCTCTCTTATTTGGAAATAACCTTCCAGACTTGTAATTTAATCCCTAAATTTTCATCCATCCAATTCCTTTATTCAGACCTTCCTATACTTTTTCACCGCGCCATAAAGAGTAATTAGAACGAAACGTCTTACCACAACATGGTTCAGTATAAGCTATTTGCCTATGTTTGTCCTTTACGATTACCAAAATACTTGAGTCCAACGCCGTTCGGTTTACTCCCTTGATACTTAAAATTTATCTATCCCTATCTTTTCACCTCCTCCGTGTCGTCCCTTCCAAAGTCACTCCACCTCCGCCCCCGCATGCACAAATTCTCTCTCCCGTTCCTCCCACCCTCCCCCCTCTCCTCTTACTTCTCCCCTCCTCCCACTCTCCCCCTCGCATCACCTTACCGACTCTCTCAGATCACTATATATCTTCTCTCCTTTTCAAACTCCCAATGTGAGATGAGCTTCGCCTTGTCTGCCTGCCTCCGTGGCATTCTCCCCTCTATTTTACCTAACCTCTTTCCACCCCTCTACCCCCTCCCTCCCTCTCTCTCTCTAACTTCTAAAGGGCGATAAATCTCCAGGGAGTTCCCTGAGTTTCTCTCTAGTCTCCCGAGTAGACGAGCGAAGAAAAGAAGCGAAGCGTATATACGTATGTACATATGTATTACGTGTGAGGAAGATAGAGAGGAAGAGAATGAGGAAATGTAAGGAGGTAGAATGAAAGGGAAGCCTGATGGGATGTGACACCCTTAATAATGGGAAGGAGAGGGTGTTGTAGAAGAAAATATAGAGGCTAGCATGAAGAGGGCAGTTAAATCATGAGGTATGGTTCACGACATGAAAATAGAGGGTTTAGAATCTGAACGTTCCATGTTTTCTAATATATATATATATAAAACAACCCAACGGGAAAGATTTTGAGCGTCATTTTCGTTCATTCTTTTCTTGTAAGACTTCCGCAGACAATACGGCTATACCCGTCGTCGTTGTAAAGTTGCATATGTAAAAAATCAGTACAACATACATTGTACAAACTTTCATATATATACTAATGCGTCGTTCAGTTATCTTTTGAAAAATATGAACTATGTAGAATCGTTATAAACATCTACTTAAATTTGATGAAAATCGTATGAACCGTCTTTTAGAAAATCCAATTGTTATTAAAGTTGCCCAAGAATAAACTAGCCTTATATTCATTTTTTGAGAAATACGTAGTATTATTTCAGACATAAACTCAAGTAACTGTACGAAATTTGATCAAAATCGTTACAGCCGTTTTTAAGAAAATCACATTGTTGTAAAAGATGCCTAGAACAAACTAGCCTTATATTCATTTTTTGAGAAATATGAACTATTTGGTATTATTTAAGACGTAAACTCAAGTAACTGCGAAATTTTATCAAAATCGTTATAACCGTTTTTCGGAAACTCAAATTGTAGTTAAAAATGCGTATAGTAAGCTTCCCTTAATTATTGAGCAATGTCAACCATTTCCTCATAGCTTTTATTCCGTATGATCAAATGCCTAAGTACGAGATTTCATTCATTTTTGCTCTGCCGTTTAGGTTCTAGATCCAAAAACAGACAGACGGCATTGCGAAAACCACCTTTTCGGACTCAGGTACACCTAAAACGTATATTTCCATCAAAATCTCGAGGTCGATATTTTTCGCGGTAATAATACTTTCTCAATATACTTCGTATGTGAGAAAGTAAAAACGGTCACATCAG
This sequence comes from Uropetala carovei, assembly GCA_036926305.1. Classification (NCBI taxonomy): domain Eukaryota; kingdom Metazoa; phylum Arthropoda; class Insecta; order Odonata; family Petaluridae; genus Uropetala; species Uropetala carovei. Next base: position 24,159,397 of record JAXCHB010000045.1, on the reverse strand, counting down.
TAGCCATTCTTACATGTAAATAATCGATCAAGAAGTCATAATATACACTTACATTACATAAAAAAGTTCAGCACTCACGGGAGCGCTTAGTTAGATATACCGGCGAGATCCTGGAATAATTCCGTAATATTCTACTACCAGTGAAGGCGATAAATCTTCTTTACGGATCACACATTCGAAAGGATTATAAAATAGACTTGCTTCTCTCGTATAAAATCAACGGACCGTGAAGGAAACTATGCACGAAGTTTGTGAATCCAGATTAATAAAGCTTTTACGTACAAAAACCACGCTTTCTTCTAGCAATAAAAATAACACAAAAGTCGATCAAAAAGTTTGACGAAGCATAACGGGTTCGATTCGAAATTTCCATAGTTTCTTCCTCTTGATCGGGTGCTTATCTTTTTTATCGCTTTAAAAAAAAACGGCCTTTTGTTTGACCTGTCGCTTTTCCGACGCCGAAGAACCGTGGCAAGGGCATAAACGGTCTCTGAACTAGAAATGATAGGTCACGTCGACGGGATGATAAGGGGGATCGTGACGGCGAAATAAAGAAAAATGAAACGCGTGTAGACGGCGAGAGATCGAAAATCGACATGGGTGCGAGAGGTGCGAACAAGATGGATGACCCTTCGAGGTAAAAATTCACGAGAAATTTTTCCACGAAAAAAACTAAAAAGACTTTCTCGATACAAATTATGATCGATCGCTCTCTCCTCTATTCCGCTTTGTTTTCCGCGCTCGACGCCGACGTATTTGTGTGTGTGTATATATATATATATATATATATTATATATATATTATATATATATATATATATATATATATATATATATATATATATATATATATATATATATATATATATGCATATAACAAAAAGTGTCGCGTTTAAAGCGAGACGTCCACTTTATTGATGAATACAGATTGGATCTATAAAAAGGGCCGAGATATAAAATGAGGACACAGAACTTCGTGAAAGGAGGCGAAGTTTTCGAATTCTCTGTGTTTGAAACATGTATCCGTCTGTGACAACACAAACGAGAGCTCAGATGCGTGGTTTTAATGGATCTCCATGCAATGTCAATCTACCTTTGTAGTGATACGTTACAGCAAATACAGAAAGGTAATTCTTCGCTCTCGTTAACGTGATCGAGCGTTGAAAGGTCTTCAAAATGTTTAAATCTTTTTCGGTGTATCTTACTGCGCACGGGCTATATTTGGAAGTCAAAACGTTCCCCCTTAATAGCTCCATATTTATCTTGATTTAGAATATTTTACGCGTATGGAGGATCATCTACTGCAATGTTCCAGTATAAACACTCCTTTGTCACATATGTTGTGAATAATGGTCGTTTCTTCAAAGTCACAACGTATACGGCAAAGTAATGTTTTCTGTACCTAATTTTAAAGATTTCACGAATTTTCGTGTACGAATCCAATATTATAATAGCTGCGTTTCAAATCTTACCTAATGAATGGTTATGACCCGTCAATGTATCTTGTGCCGATTTTTGTCATAAAGACTGCGTCAAATATTCAAGATTAAACGTAAATTATGACAGGAACTACATGGTGTAACAAAAGTTCCTTTACCACCTAAATGTTACGATTTAGTAGCTAAAACAAAACACACTGTATTTTGTTTATTGTTTTATATGTTTACTTAGACGTTAATATTATTTATAATGAGCAAAAACATCACAATGAAGGACTCATAAGTAACTTTTTTTGTTGAGCAATTTTAGCAACTGGGAGTTTTGGGACACCTTGTACATAATGCTTCCTAGAACTTATGTCGCTATATCGTAGAATACTGGTAGGAAATAGACATCGCAAAACAAAGGAACGGTACTAAATTACCTCTGATTGAGCAGATTAAACGCAAATCCTAAAAACTTTTTATTGTATCATTCGCCAACGACAAAGAACCCATCATGCATCTACCGAGTTTTTCGCATAAACTTTTATTATTTTGATTGGACAGACGTTTTTCGGGCTGAAAATGAACCGTCTTTAACAAAAAATAAAAAAAAGCCCCTGCCGCAAACATCCTGAAAGCAATCTTCCAAACTCCTCGAATCCCCTATTGTCCGGAAAGAGTAACATCAAAACCTTTTAACCTTAGGAAGAAACCTAATCGTATCCACGCGGAGTAGCGATGCAGAATTCATGAGCCATTAAAGAGAAGTCCCTGGCGAGAAGCGGTGGGTAAGTCAAAGTAGAAGGGGAGGGTTGGGTTGAAGAAGGGGTAAATGAGATCCAGAAAGAGAGAGAGCCAGGATAATAAAGGGGGAATGGGAAAGGAGGGGTAGAAAGAAGAGATACAGGGGGAACAGTCGGAGAACAGAAAGGGGAGAGAGAGGGGGGGAGGCAGGAAGAGAGAGAGGAAGGAAGAGAAAGAGAGAAGTGAGAGAGAGGAGAGATAGAAGGGAGGAAGAATGTAGATATCAGGGTTCCTTTTTCCCAAGGACCATACATATAGGAGACCATACATAACAGGAGAGCGATACCAGCGAGAAAAGTTATTAGGTAGGCTTTGGTGCGCTGCACCCACTTCCACCAACCAATCTGGTGATTTGCAGAGTATTATGTAGATGTAGATGTAGAGGTGAGAGAGAGAAAGGAGGTAAAAAGAAGGAAGAGAGAGAGAGGATTGAGAGAAAGGGGGAATCGAGAGAGAGAGAGGAGGAAATTGAGTGAGAAAGAGAGGGAGGGAAGAATTGAGAGAGAAAGCGGGAGAGGAAGAAGGGAAGAGAAAGGAAAGAGTTCAGGAAAAAATTCCTCCCTTTTACCGGAGTGACTAGAATGGCTGTCCTTAATTTTTTTTACGCATCCCTGAATGCCACCCATTCCGCTACCAAGGGAAAAGATGCGAAAAAATGTACGGCACAAAAGACGAAGTCAGGGAATAAAAAAAAATCGAAAGCCTCGAGTTGAAGCATTGAGATTTTTTGACAGACCAAGAGATCGAGAGGAGCACTCTCCTCCTCCCCTCCCCCTCCCCTCCCCCTCCTCTCTCTCTCTCTCCCTACGATTCTCTCCTTTCTCTCTCTATACATTTTGGGAGAAATGTTTCGAAGAATTGGTTTCGAAAGAGGAAGAGATTTTTAGGAGCGGCTGAAGAAGGAGAGGTGAGAGATTTTGAAAAGAAAACGAAGATAGGAAGTGAATTGGGGCGTTTTTAGGGCAAAAAAGAGAGGGACGATGGCCCTCCACAAAGGAAAGAATGGTTGATGAATTCGCGGGAAGTCTTATAAAAGAGGGAGAAAGAGAAAGACGAATGATAAATAGGGCGTGGGAGGTGACAGCGTAGAGCCGGGACCAGTGGTGAGTGTGTGTGTGTGCGAATCGGTGTATTCTAAAGAATTGGTCCAGCGACGGACTTGACTCGGAGATTGGGGAGGCATTTATCAAAAAAGAAAGGAAGCGGAGGGTTTGGGATTTTATTTTTTTTTATCCTCCACCGAACTTCCGACTTCATTCCTTTTCTTTTCAGAGAAAGGATTAGTTTTATTATTTTTAAAACTATTTTCCTCGATGGAAGCTTTAGGTATGGGGGCATTCCGGAATAGCTTTTCTCTCTTACGACCCTACCGCGAAGATTTTTCTCCTATCCTTTCCCGTTTTAAATGTTAAAACGTATCATTCAGTCGCCCGCTTTTATCAGACTGGAGTAAAATATGATCGTTTTTTCTCCTTTGTGCGTAACTCGATCCAATACGGCTGAATTTTTCCGGCAAAGGATTACGGAAAAGGAAAATTCCCCACGAAGGCGTGTGATACAGACTGGTCGCTTATGAAAACGTTTCCGCTGAATGTATTGAATCCTCAGAGACGAAGGACGAGAACGAAAAACATTTTCACCCGACTAGGTAGGCGTATATAGGAGGATAAACTTGATAATGGTAAAGAGAGCTTCAATCTGCATCATCGATGGAAAATGCATTATTTGGTAATATAAACGTAGACATACAGTAAAGCCTTTGTCCAAAGCGTATTTGTTGCTCATTCTTAAATAAATATGACACTTATTTAGCCTACAAGTATAAATTTTATTTATGCGAGGTCATTAATTGAGCACGTAACGCATTTTATGTTTGCAAGTGACGTGAAAGAAAGTTCTTATCCTGTATGGACGCGTGATTTTTTCCAGTCGGCATTAAATTTTGCACCTTTGCCCAACGCGATATTCTCCGATAAAGTAATCAACGTTGCGAGCAATACTGCTTACCGTATAAAATTCACATTTAGAATAAAATTTGCAAAACCGAAAAAAAAAATACCCGCGAATTTTTATTTACCCACCCGACAAGCATTAATTAATAAAAAGGTCCGTGTCAAAATTTTAAACTTATCTTAATTTATTGGAGGTTCTGCGACTTTGTTAAGATAATTTGAAGAAAAATTCTGATTACCTGCGACAAAAATGGCACTAAACTAGTTCCTATATTCATAATCACCGCGAAACCTCTCGGATTCCCCGGCAAAATCGGTGAAATTTTCTCCCCGGCGAAAACGACATTTAGCATCCCATTAAGACCCGAGTGGAAAGAATAAGAGTCTGTTAGAGGCGATAATTTTCAATCTCTCCTGCGTTAACCCACTTCCTGCGATTTCGATTTCTTTCCGTTATATCCTCCTCCCGCAGTAAAATGGGTTATGCCGTTGGCATGGCGAGGATTATATGAAGCGTGCAACAGGTCCCCTCTCTCCCTCCCTTCCTACCGATTCGGTTGGGGAAGACACCGAGGACGATCATGCTACCCGCTACGAGTGCAGCTTGAGCGAGGAATGAATAGATGAGTATCAAACAAGCGAGGTATAAAATGCACGAAGGCGAATGGGAATACGCTCAACTAAAAATCAACGCTGATATTTATGTACTAAAGAAGGTGTCGACATGTGAAGTATAAGTTGACGAATATACGAATTAGTTACACCGGGGAAACTACGAATTCTGGAGAAATGTTACAGGCATCCACACCTAAACAAGGTTTTACGCTCCAAACTGAAATAGAACGTCCAAGAAATGCAGGTAGAAGAACAGAAATAAATAATTAGACGAAGGAAAATATAATGATAATTGGCAACTTTTTTATTAGTAGTCAGTATGCATGTGATCACTAGTGTGCCGATCGTCATGAAGCAAAAACCAGAAATACATTGAAGACTCAATATAGGTCGTTAAACTTCGATGGCTAAGGTTTGAGCAGGTTTATGCTTATTTTATTTAGCGATTGATTGTTACACACAATTTAAACGGCTTTTTAATGGAAATATTCCGAAAAGATGAGAATAAATCTACATATATGTAGGCATGGAGTAAATTTACATAGGAAATAAAAAATGAAACATGTTTACACATATATGTAATGTAAGTATGAGTGCACGTATGCGTCTGTATATGTTTATATGTGTATTTATGGGTGTATACATGCACGCGTGCGAATATTCCTCACGATGACGATGACTAAAAGGTTCAAAAGCATTGGCGTCATTGCCCCAGGTGTGATTCGACACCGCGACCCCGACGCGGAGATCCAGTCACGAAGTCCATTCATTCAGCCTACATGACAGGGTTAGAAAGGCGATGGAGGGGAAGAGCTGGGACGTTTGTGAGAGAGAGAGAAAGAGTTCGGTAAGGAGAGGAGATAGAAAGAAAGACGGCGAGAAATATGGAGTAAAATCAGACAAAGGGTTACGGAAGGTAATAAAAAATGAGCAAGAACATTGGCGAAGAAAATCTCAAAGGAATTACTGCATGAAAACAACTGAGTCCTTATAAAGCTTAGTAAAAGGCAGAGGGGCGTGTGATAAATTACGCAATCTCAGGTTTCTGACCTCCAAAAACATTTTGCGCGTCGTATTTATGGGCTCGTACGCAGAGGTTTTCACGGTTGGATTTCGTTTGGCCTTTTATTCTTCTATTATATTTATTTTCTTCGTTCCCTGAATTCTCCTTACATTCTCTCACAGGAGATATCAATGATTTTATATTTTACTGAACTTAACAGGCTGGCCTATCTGCGAATAAAAAAGTTCCTAAGTTTACGTACTCATATTCATGCCATAAATTTTAAACCAATGATAATTATCCTAATAACAAACGTAATAATGAAGTAAAAACAGCTTTAGATTATCAGGTTGCACAACTGTGAAAAGCGTGTTTATAGAGGAAACCGTTATGAATTTTGGAATGTTATTAAGTTGGAAAGATATTATCAATGGCAGTTTAAGGTTAGGAATATTCATGTACGAAACTGTATTATAATGTTGTTTTCAAAGTATAAAGAAACTAGGTTTGTGTTGGGAAGTCTGAAAGAATATACAGAATATACATAATGTTGTTACAGAAGCCACTGCAACATTTCCTCGTGTGTTTTCAAGAAAATAACGAAAAAAACGGAACACATATCAATCGTGTTTTCCAAAAAATATTTTTAATTAAAAAACTACAAACTTTTCTTTAAATTGCACATGAATTAGTTTCGTAATTTGTGTACATCAGTGAAAGTTATTATTAAAATAACATAGACAATGCTTTCGCGATGACCCTGTTAACAAATAAAGACCATATATTTCTTAAATTGACCGAAGCGATCAGAGAAAGACAAGCCAATTTCTCAATTCTCTCAAATCCGAAAACAAAATTGAAATTCGTCTTTTGCCATATCGGTTCCATTTCCATTTTACAAATACGATACCTACGCCCAAGGCATTTACTTCCCTCCATTGTGACGCATATATAATTCCATGGTGATTTATTAACTTAAGCACTAAAAAAAGTCCTTGCCAATATCACTGCTGGGGGGAGGGGGGGGGGGGACAAGCCCAAAAGTCAGGAGCGGCTAAGATGAAATGAAATAATTTCGTAAATAATATATTTTTAATAACGAGTAAAAATTTAATTACATTCAGCGTTTATCATAGTGCCAAAATATATTAGTTCAAAAAGACACAAATGGAGATTTTGGAGATTATAATAAACTTTTAAATGAAGTTTTGTAATTTCTTTAGCATCCTTTTAGCTCGCCATCCAGGGAATTTTTCTCTATCTTCTTGTGACTCCAAGGGAATTGTCTATCATTTTCGTAACGACTAATCCTTCATCTTTTTGGATCATACGTAAACAAATTGTAATAAAGATAAGAAGACAAACAGCAAGAGCGACGTGGGGATAACCACCGACGACAATGGAAACATCCAATTTTTCCAAAAACAGACACAAAAAAAATAACCGTGCCCAGTCCCCCGGTTATAACAACACGGTCGAACGAAAACAAAAAAAGCAATTATTTTCAGACTTTCGAACGAGAGAGATCGAAAGAATGAAATTCCGGCGAAAAAAACTTAATAATCGAGCGTGTGTACATATAAAAAACAAACGAAGACCATCGAGCAAAGCCGTGTGAATTACGTTCCAATCTGCGGCGACTTTGATTACCTTTCACGGTGGGAAACGCGTGATTTATCTGACGCGGATCCGAAACGACAGGAGAAGGTAATTGGAATGGAATGGATGAGAAGCCACGCACGTGGAAAAAACCAAACACGGGATCATCGGGATTCTAAAACGGCGAAGATGACGCAGATTGAAATAAGATGAGAAAGAAAACTCACGATAAGTGCGTGATTAAGACGTGACAATAAAATCGAACTTCGGTCTTAAGAATTTAGACCAGATATAAGGCATCGTTTCGATTATTAACATCTAAGATGACAGTTTTTAAGATCAGAGTACTTCAACTTGATTGAAATTTATCCAGTCGTAAAACATTTTAACGCATCGAATATGCACTTAAGCTGCAAATTAACTCACCGATCGATGATTCTAGATTATTTCTATGATCGACGATTGCTGAGTTGTAGATGGTTAATTCAATCGGTTAGTGGCCAATATAGTTATCAAAATAATAATTTTTGAAGTAGATAGAGGAAGTCTAGAAGAGACGGGATATTCCACTTGTATAATAACTTTACTATAAAATGGCAGGAATACTATAGGGATTCTGATGATAACAAGAGTAGCAAAATGGGACTTTTACTAGAAGACAATAATTGATGACAAGGAGAGTCTTTCCCATTTGATGGAGCTTGGTAACCACTTATTGTTAGACGACAGAATTGCTAAGTGTTAAAACTGAGTTTACATTTACATGCTTATCTTACAAACTGGAAAAGTATGTGTCAGGGTATTATATTGCACCATATCTACATTACATTAAATCTTCGCCTGTTTTATTGGAGAAGTAGCCAAAGACACCAAAAGCCAACTGAAACTTTTCAAACTTGTAAGAAATAACTAAATATTCTTCACCTTAGCTTTATATTGAGTCATTCGATCAGGAGATAGCCTCTCCAAACATTTTCGTTTGGACATCCGGAGGGAAGGGTTGGTAGTTGGAAGACGAGCTGTCAACTCCCTAATCCAATGTTTCCCAACCTTTTTAGAGCACCCTTAAGTGACTTTTCAGAATTTGGCGGCACCCCTACCTATCCACCGTCAGTAACAATCGCCGTTTTTTATTATCATATCTAAATACCTCCATATCTGCTTTCATTTCGAAGTGCCTTTGCGACGAAATGAAGTTCGTCTTAATTCTGATTTGGATTTTCGAAATTCGACGATGCAAAATAAGGCTGGAAACGGGAAAACATAATAATTTTAGCGGCACCCCTCAGAACGCTTCACGGCACCCAGGTTGGGAAACATTGACCTAATCTAACGCTTCATTCTCCCTCTTTCCTATCAGTCTAGATGAAATATAAATCTCCATGGTAATTCGATTATAAGACGATCCACGTTGTTCGTACTTATGTAGATTAAAGAGAATGAAGCAAATTAAAAACAATAATTCGAAAAATCTGAATGGGCGCCTGTGACGACCCCTCTGGGCTCAAGTAGATACTAATGGCCTAATCGATAGACGGAAAAGTGAAAGCCGGAATAAATGAGACGAGAGTTTTTAATTTGTGAATTTGCGTCAATAAAAAAAAACACCCGAATTACCGCCGGAGGCTACACGATGGTTTTTTTGGGGATCATCTGGAAAAAATAGAGAAATTGAGAAAGATGGAAGAAGAAATACGGCGGAACAAAAACGAAGGAAAACACGGAGGGAAACAGTGAGGGAAAGAGAAATATGAGAGAAAAACAAAGCTAGAAAAACAAAGATGATATACGAAGATAAAGAGAGAGAGAGAGAGATAAAAGAAGGAGAAAGAGGGATGACATGGATCCGAAGAAAAACTTTTCGGGTTTGGTCGTGAGGAAACGATGAGAAAAGGTAAAGCTTTTTGGAAAGGTTTCTCCTAAACCACACATATCCCATCCCAACGGAGCAATTCCGGTCAACTCCTTTTCGTCCTTGTCCCTTCTCTCCCTCTCTCTCTCTCTCCTTCCTCCACTCCCTTCCCCATGTCCTTTCCCTTCTTCCCCTTTGTTCTCCACCCACTTCCTCCGATCATGAGATCGAAGGGAAAAAATTACCGATTCTTTAAGGATCCGTTCTCCTCATTAGAGAATGGTAAGATACCTTTCTATTTTTTTGTCGAGAACATCCGCATAAATGTCCGAACCATGGGAGACGTTGTTTTTATCCTTTTTTTACGCGTCCTTTACGTAAAGTAGAAAGAATAACGAACGTGGTGTCCTTCCGCGTGTTTCATCTCTAAGACAACTTCGTGAATTTAGTACCAAAGACCTCTCTGGGCAAAGGAAATGAAATTATATAAACGATTCGCATAGTCTTATCAGTAGTGCCACTTTACAAAAACAAAAAATGAACTTTCCGCAAAATATCAGTCATACCAAAAAGTACCCAAATAAAATTTGTAGAACTAGCTAAATAGAATACATCTTGCCATACGCGTTATTACCAAACGAGTAGCCGTGTTCAGGAAAATCTAACATAACATCCAACTTGCAAAGCTTCTCGCGTGCTATGTTAAATTCTGTCCACGAGAACGACCTCCGTAGCAACCTATATAAATAAGATCGGCTACAATAGCATAATCCGTAAAGAAAGACTCTCTGTCTTTCTTTAAAATTGATCTGTCTTTAAGGCTTCGATCGGAGAGACCTTTCGTTAACGGCAGCGATAGTATATATATATATATATATATATATATACACATACATACATACATACATACATACATAGATACATACATACATACATACATATATATATATAATTACCTTTTTACGTGATTAGAACGGCGTCGCCGAGTCAGCCGCGGTTCGTAATCGACTGACACTTATCGCCTCTTCATTGTGACGGCGATAAAAGCGTTAAATGTTCCGAAACGCATTCTTCGTGCTCACCGACCTTTTGAGGCGAGTTTTTGATCACGTGATGCCATGGCTGGGTACTCACCTGGAAATAAAAAATGAAAGGGCCATTAATGCCGGACTTTGATGCGTCGAAAGATTATAAAATTAATACCCTCCCATAATATGGCGCCCCTTTTGTTCCCGATCGACGAACAAGGAGAAAAGTTTTCCTTCTCCGTTGACAACCGTCTCTAAAGAGAATGAAAATCGGTGATACGCCACGCTGTCGTTAACAACTTCTTTAATCAAGCGTTTATCACCTTCGGACTTTCTAAAAACTGTTAATTCAACCGTGCCGAGGTAAAACGTGCAACCATCGTAATGATACGAAAGTTACCACAGGAAGTTTTTAAATATAAGTTTTGATAAATTTAAAGTCCGTAAAAAATTTGAGAATTTAAGAATAACCTCTTAAATTGAAATATTTCGATATTGTTTTATTATGTTAAAAGCCAAAATATGATAGCATGTCAACTAAAGTACCTTTTAATTCAGGAGGCTTCAGTCTTTTTTTATATCGTTTAATGAGTATTTTTTAAACATAACGTGCCCCTTAATTTAAAAATATAAGGTTATAAACAACAATTTTGCATTAAAATAAATCACATGTTTATGAATGTCAGCAATTAAAGTTTCCGTGATAAATTTCTACATTAAATATTATTAAGGACCGTCTGCGACTTCTTGCGTGAAAATGAAATACCGACATCTTAATAATTTTCTTAACGTAATAAAAGAAATAATTTTCTATACCAATTCCCCTTTGTCGATAAAATCCTACCTGCGACGTTTTATAACGTTATCCGTAATTTTAAAATCACAGTATTAGATTCCAAAGAAATGCATCGAAGCTACAAGGAAGAAAATTTGTAATTTATAATATTTTCTCGCACCCCTTGGAAACGCTGCAGGTACACCCGGTTGAAAAGCATTGTTCTAATTCATAGCTATCGTGTTTTATTTTACCGATAGAATTGCGTATCGCAAAAAAAAATAAAAACTAACCCGGCGAATTATATTATAGGGACAGAATTGTTTTATATACAAGACTTAAAAGTGTTTTCTGCTCGATCTATGAGAAATGTTTACACCGCCTTACAACTTAGAATGGCTTTCTGCATCCAGCTACGCTAATGAAAAAAGCAATCGAACCGACTAAATTTCCTTTCCTTCCCCTGTTATTTGCTGGGACATCCCATCACGCATTCGATAAAAAAGATTACTGATTTCAGAACCGCCGAGAATCACGACCTCTCCTCCAGGATAATTATAAAAATACATCACACAGAATGTAATTTTCGCTTCTCAGAGATACGATCAGGACAACGGATGGATAATTGCCCCAGTGTTGAGATGGGAGGGAAGTGAATGTTTAATTAAATACGACAAGCGTTCTCACGGAAACCTCGGATCGCCCTAGGGCTCGATTTTCACGGATATTATTTGATCTTTCAAGAATTTATTCGAAACCTTTATTTGCCTATATCGACAATTTTGAGTCATATACTTAATTATCTTGCATTTTAGCTAAAGGTATAAAAATAAAACTAAAGCACGAATGCACATTTTTGAAAAAATTGTAAAAACTCAGTCCTGAGTTTTTCAATGCACGTATTCGTTAGAGCTTATAGTTGCCAAATTCTTTTGAGACTCGCCGCTTGTTGCTATAAATGAATTTCTAAAATAAACAACGTGGAAACAATTCACACGTTATGTCGCTCTTATAGAACCATTATTTTGGGAACCCCAGATGCGCATTACAGCAAGAAAAAACCGGTACAACGTACACTGTACGAACTTTCTCATGTACTAATGCGTCGTTTAGTTATCTTTAGAAAATGAAAATCGTATCAGCCGGTTTGTAGGAAATCCAATATTTCTTAAAGCTGCCCAAGAATAAACTAGCCTTATATTCATTGAATGAGAAAAATAAAATAAGTAGTATTATTGAAGACGTAAACTCAAGTATCTGCACGAAATTTTATCAAAATCGTTTGAGCCGTTTTTGATAAAATCAAATTATTGATAAAAATGCTTAGAATAAACTTCCCTTAATTATTGAGAAATGGCAATCATTTCTTCATATACTCTGCTCAGTATGATAAAATGCCTAAGTACGAGGTTTCATACATTTTCGCTCTACCGTTTAGGCTCCAGAGTAAGTAACAGACAGACAGACACGGCATTCCTAAAACCACTTTTTCGGATTCAGCGACACCTAAAACGTACATTTCTGTAAAAAACTCAAGGTCGAATTTTTTCGCGATAACAATATTTGCTCACGTTCCAAGACATTTCGTCCAAAGAAATTTCGTCCAAAGACATTTCGTCCTAAGACATTACGTCCAAGGACATTTCGCCCAATGGTTATTTCGTCCAAAGACTATTCCCTCAATGGCTATTTCGTCCAAAGACAATTCGTCCAATGGATATTTCGTCCAAAGACTTTTCGTCCAATGTTTATTTCGTCCAACTACATTTCGTCCAGAGGAATAGGGAGGGGGGAGTACGGGGAGAGGGGACAAGTAAACTTTATTAGATATAAGTAGGCGATATGGGTATCTATCGACTTGGAATTAAACATAGATGTAATAAAATCGTAATTTAAAACCGAAAACACATTGGTTGAGGGAAAATATATCGAATACCCGCAGACCTGGGGAAGAGTCATAAACTCTTCTCTAAGGGGAGACAGAGAGAGAAAAAAGAGAAAAAAATCTTTTGAAATGCTCTCTTGTTTCGATCTTTCATTTATCAAGATTGAAAAAAAACAAAACGAACTACTACACTTATTTGTTCTTGATGACTTGAATCAGGAGTGCAGTCCAATTGAACACAGTAGTATTTATAATTTTTAAGCATATCTGAAATTTTTTCCTTAATTTTGGTTGCAAGGAGCTCAATTATTTCATTCTGAAAATTTTCACCAATATAACGTGGGACTTGTCCCCCCTCCCCGTCCTCCCCCTACTCCTCCAGAGTTTTTTTCGTTTTAATTTACGATTTTATTACATCTATGCTTAATTCCGAGTCGATAGATACCCATATCGCCTATATCTGATAAAGTTTACTTGCCCCCCCTTCCCTTTCTTCCCCCCCCCCCTCCCCAATTCCTCTGAACGAAATGTCTTTCGACAAAATATCCATTGGACGACATGTCGTTGGAGGAAATAAGCATTGGACGAAAAGTCGTTGGACGACATACCCATTGGACGAAATGTCCTTGGAAGAACTGTCCTTGGACGAAATGTCTGTGAACCCTTCCTCAATATACTTCTTACACGAGAAAGTAAAAATCAGTGTTGACAAACCGATTGTAATTATTTTTAATACAAAATAACTTTACGATATACAGTCGGTAGATAAACATTGATGAAGGCTAAAACTCCTATATGTTTACCCAACATTTTAAGACTGTTGAAACTAAGTAATTACTCGACTAGATTCCAACCATGAAGCGAGATATATAATCCCTTTTTAAATAAACCGTTATGATTCCATTATTTACCTTATCCCGATTGGCATCTATCATCGACCATGCGATCAATTTATCACGATCGGTAGAGAAATTCTCTCATAAACACTGCATACGTTAATGAATACATTAATAAAAATATGGTGAGCCAATCTGCGTTAAGAATCGAAACAATGATAGCCATAGAGAAATCAGGCGAACGCTATCACGGAATTTCATCGAAGAAAAAACGCGTCACCTTCGCAAAAAAAGCGCAAAAGTTCATCGACACATAAATCGAAAACGCAACTTGGATTTCACCTCGCATAATCCGCGTAGAACGAAAGATTTATCAGTTCGAACACGAAAGACCCACAACGGCCCCTCGCCTGAAATACGAGATTACCGAGAAGCCGAAGAAACAATCGATTCCATCTCCCCGACACGGTAAATATATATATATAAAAAAAACCTCGCCTTATAGTCCTCCCAATCACGTACGCAACCGAACGTTTGTCTCTTAAACAGTATTGTCGCTCGCGTGTTGTATCGACTTATGACTGGTTTCTCGGAGAGAGGAGAATTATGGGTTAGGCCGAATGGAGAGAAGGAAAGGGTAGGAGAGGTTAGAGAGAGAGAGAGTTAAGAGGGTGCGTGCGCGAAACGGACGATTCCTCAAGGACTGAGGTGGTCATAGACCCTCTCTACCTCTCTCTCTCTGACTTTCGTGAGGAGAGTAGAAGGTCGAGATCTAACAAGGTGCGGTGTGACGTGAGGGTTTTCCAAAGAACGTGGAAGGAAGTTGTGCCGGAGGGTTGTGGGGAGAGGGGGGGAGGGAGAGGGGGGAGGAAGAAGGGGGAGGGAGAGGGGAAAGAAGGGGTTGCAGAGGTCGAACCGTGGAGATTTCAAAGGGTTGCGAGAGAGAAAGATACAACGAAGGAGGGTCAAAAGGATTCGCCGCCGAAGAACCGAACGTATATTTACACAAAACGAGCCGCCCTTGGCCTCCTTCCAAAGGTGTTCCGCAGGTCGTTATCGTTTTCTGCCAATCACCGCCGCCGCCGACGGTGATTAATCTTAATCGAAGAGACGATGATCGAATTACTGTCGTGTCGTCACGTCTAGAGGGGGCTTAATACGTGGGGTTGTTATCGGTGACGCGATTCGATGGTATGTCTGCGAGGTTAATTTCACGTGGCTATTAAAGTATTTTCGGCATGAAGTTAATTTCTTTTTAAAATTTTATCCGTCGCGATTAAAGACGAAAATTTTCAACTTTACAAATAGAACTAACATTCAGGTTGTTCCCAAAGTCACTCGACAGTTTTTATTTGTGTTTAAATACATTTTGGTGGCTAACGGCATGTTCAGACTGATTCGCAATCCTTCGAGTAGATGCGTTGACGTCTTCTTCATCAATCACGACATTTTGGAACACCTATCTTTGCTTACGAATGTAATCCGTCCTAATCGTACTAAGCTTATACATTTTAGAAGATACGGAATTTTCAAATTCCATGCCGATTCTTCTTTCTATTTATATCTTGAGATAAAGTTTTGTAGCGATAATACGCTCGTTTTGTAATTCAGGAGGATATTAGAAGCTAAAAATCAATATAATAAAAATTTGTTGATAAAAGGACATTTACGATGGAATACTCGGAATATTATTTATACCTCTAATAAGCAATATCAGAACTGTAGCCAAACAATCATCACTAATAAACATTAAAAATGAAGTATCTACAATGAAAGTGTTGCGTTATTTTTGGAACGCACTGTACCTGACCGCGAATTTTATTTCAAATTTTCTTCCTTTCTTAGCCAGGAGAACACTGCGTTCATTTTTTGTCGTAGAAAATAATAGAAACCTAATCTAATCAATTTTAAGGAATTTGTCAATGGTGATCGATGCGAAGGAAAAAACTATTACCCTAAGCTCGTTACATTTTTCTAGGTCGGGTAATGTACTGAAATTGCACATTTTAAAAGGGATAGAGGCGCGATCCAGTTTCCGAAATATCTGTGCATTCTTTTTTCATTGACCTCAATCACCCGTATCATCCATCCTAAGAGACAATGCCATTACAGTATTCTAAGTCGTATCTGAGAATAGATTCTTTTGGGAAACATTTTAATTTGCTCTCCGTTTTCAAGCTTCCCTTAAAAAAAAATAATATATCTCGCAGTAATACGCCGATTTCACAATAGAAACGATGCCGGAAGCCAAAAAAGCATATCAAATTATGTAAGACAGAATAATATAAAATAGTAATTAATGGTTTCGGATTCTACGATGTATTTCTTTATTTCATAGCGACAATTCCCTGACCAGGTATGCATACTCGTGCCGCTTCTCTAAATTAATAAAATCGTCGGTTTAAAGCTAATACGATCTGATTAATTTATTTGCACCATCAACATATTTATAAACATTCATCGCCCCACTTAACTCCACAACTATTTTCTCTCGGCGATAAAGTTATTTTACCTCATTTTCTGCCGACGAATACAAAGTTACTTACTGTGCTCCACCGAGCACACGCAGAAAACTTCGTAAAGCGAGCCATGAAAGAAGAAGAATGGTGATTGGCGATAAACGCGAGAAGACGGCCAAAAGCTGAGCTGATGTGGGTTAGTAGTTGAAGCTGAGATAAGCAAGGGCAGGAAGTGCAGTTGGCATAAAGTCGGGATAAAGAGCTGCTTTAGGGGAAGAACAAACAGTAATCGCAGAAAAAAGGAACGATCACTTCCCTTTTATCTCCTACGCTGTCAAAGACGTTTTTCTACTTTTCACGGGATCCTAAGCGTTTGAAAGTTCTTCTGCATTTTCGTTCACTCGACCAACCGTTCCGAACTAGTGCTTCTATTATCCTCTCGGATTATAAAAAAGATTTGGATCCATAATGTTCTGAAAGTGCAGTGTTCAAAAATTAAAACGACTGCCCAAGCAGACTTCTCGAGTTTTAACTTCTAAAGGAAATTTTTTGAGGATGAAAATTTTCTCTCTTATAATTCCTAAGTAAGGAATTTAAAATTTCTCAACTACGATAATGAACTGAAATTACAAAAGGAAAAACTGCTGTAAATATTTATATTAAAAGAATTCTTATATTTTAGGACTCATTACTTTATATGCCATTGAAACATTTCGCTCTCAATTTCCGTTAATCTTACTCAATTTATTTAACAAGATTTTACAACATATTTATCAGCAAACACGAAATAACTATCAATTTTAAATAATACTGAATGAAAATTTTGATGATATTTATATTTAGTTAATTATTTACTGTAAATGAATTATATATTAATTCACGTGGACCACTTAAAATTTTATCATACAGAAGTATCACTAAAGAAAACTGCCATTTTTTATGCTCTTAAAAATGATAACATTCTAACAGCAAGAAAATAATAGCGAAAATAGACCAGATTTATAGAGACAATATTGCAGCTTTTCAACTATTCACGGAGAAAGAATTTCAAATTTAAAATGCGTCAGAGTAAAACATCGGGGCTCAAAATCTGCATGTAATGGACAGTTGTCAAAAAGAAAGAAGTATAGCGTTCTTATACGTCGAGCAGAAATTTTCCCCTGAGAGGTAGAAAGAAACTGTAAAGTGGCACGCCACGAAAGATTTTGAAAATTCTAACAGACAATGAATAATGCCCACTTTTGTTTGGCTCCAAAAGAAGAGGCAGAGCGAAGAATCTATTTTACGATTCAAATCCTTCATTTTAAAGATGTCATTTGCACTACCAAAACTTACATTTATACATCCGTATAATTTCAAAGGTAGCAAATGGATGATTCGGATAAAACAATGTTCAGCAACTAAAATATCCACCATTTAATTTATATGTTTGCAATAAAGAATCCGTATAGTTCAATGTCAAGTTTTTTAAAATTAATTTTCGAAAAGCAATAGCAGAAAGGTTCTGATTTCTAAATTTTACATAATCGTAGAAGATTGATTTCAATTTCAGGAATTTCTTCCACCAAAATTAACTGCACAGAACAATCTTCAATAATGAAATATTGAACTCATCTTATGGCTAGAATCCATTTGACGACAAAAGAAACGGCGTTTGCCATAAAACGGCTGATAAAATGTTTGAATGCGCATGTTTTCATCAACCTTTTCGCGACCACCGGAATTAACCTCACCATTATAAACCATAATCCAAATAATTTCATATTTATAAACCTGTTCAAGACTTCATGAAAGGTCGATGAATCAAGCAAGGAGCATTTATAAGTTATACACTCTAATCCTACGATTTCCCCGTTAACAGTGTATCTTCTAAAAACAGCGCTACTAAACTTTTGACGTACACTCTGGACCTCCGAGTGGAGTTTTCTTACTCCACTTTTCATGATATTTTTAAGCAAATCCGAATCCAAACCAAACCTAAAGAAAACCTTTGCCGAATATTCGCAACACCTTACTTTTCCCTACCACCGCCTTACCCTTCGAGTATCGGCGTTCTTCAAAAAAAAATACATATGAACAAGCTAGACCGTCCTTTGCTATTTCTGTCTCCTATTCTCCTCCTCTTCCTCCCAAGCATCCCGGCGAAAACGAAAAGTCCCTACGTTCCCGCAATGAAAATCAGCCAATTGCCATTCTCCGTTGGCAGCTATGGAGGGGGAGAGAGAAGACCCTTCGTGGGTGGATGGTTGCGTGTGTGTTTACTCAACGAGCGTCTCCTCGCATTATTGATTTGCCGAAACGCACTTCCTTCCATCTCTGAATTCTCCCCCTCTCTCTCCATCTCTCCTCAGCCCTTTCACTCCATTCCGACTCTCTCTCTCTCTCTTCGCTTCCCATTCCATCCACTCTTACTTGGAGGCGATACTTGTTCTTCCTCCCTTAAGACAGACTATAGTCTGTTCACTTTCTTAAGTCTCTTGACCTTCATAGAGCAAGTAGCCAATCACGAACCTTTCCCCTTCCACCGCCCCTCACAACTTTCGCGCGGGAGGACAGATACCCAATCATGAACAGCAACAGCAAGGAAACGGCGGTACAAATGGCAACGCAGACCGATGTGAACGCTTCGAGAGCAAGAGCAACACTGAGTTCCCCCCACTACCTTCCCAAACGAACCGTCTCCTATTGGCTGCTGCTAAGTGGCGTCTTCAAGGCCAAGAGACTATAGATAGTGAACAGACTATAATCTACCTCCCCCGCCCCCCATATATGTATATACCCGACTCCTTTCATCCCGCTACTCTCCTTCCCCTTGGTCCTCATCAACTCTATCGCTATATATATATATATATATATATCGTGTTTTTATAACTCGCCTTATTCTTTCTCTCCCTCTCTCATCCCCATGCTGTAACGTTATCTCCTTACCGATCCGTTCCGCTCTGCTGGAATTGTGTCTATCTCGCTCTTCTTCCTACTTTCTCTTTTTTTTTACTAGATTGGCCATGTCAGGTCCTTCCTAGGTTTTTATCACAAATACTTAGTCTTCTCTTTTTTAGAAGTTTCCGAATTTGTGATTCAATCTCTTATTTATGTTTTTTTTGTTCTTTTTTCATTTGTTTAGTTTCAGGTATTTGTCTTCCGTTTGTATGTTTATATGTTATTATTTTTATTGTCAATTGTAATCCATAACGTAGGGTTAAATGTATGAAGGGACTATGTAGTCTCAATTTCGCCCTAAATTAAGTCGTTTGTCTGCCTGTCTGCCTCATCATTCGATTATATATTCCTCCGCCTCGAGTTACTAGTCCGACTTTTACTTCGCGCTTTATGGAATATGAGGCTCTAGCGCGCTCTGATTCTTATTCCGGTAGAGTATATTCCATTCGGATTTCATGTTCCCTTTTTCTGTCTATTTCCTGTCGGTTTTACCCTTGCTCTCCTTTTAATCTTCTCCTGTAATCGATGTATTTATTGTAGGTCTTTCCCTTAGAATACATACAGAAAAAATGTAATTTAAGCATATTTAATATATTCTACTGCATATGTACCTCATCAGAAACAATAACGTCCTGTAGTCATTAAATTTTATTTTAAACTCAATTCTGCAGATCGTGCTGTATATTTATCAAACTCTACATGCGCTGTATGATTTACATATCTTTTTTTTTCATTTCAAATGTGACCATTTTTGTAACTGTTTTTGTCTTTTTAAATTCTATGCTGTAAATCGAACTGCAAATTTAATAATTTTCGAAGGCCGAAGATGGCATTGGTCAGCTTCACCCTCTCTAATAAAGACAATTTTATTTCTTTCTTCCGGCATCTAAACGCTGTCTCTTCCTCCATGCTTTCTCTTTAATCTCTTCCTCTCCCTTTTATTTTTCACTGTATGTCTCCGTCTCATTTATTTCGCTTTAGTTTGTCCTTAACGGCTCTCTTATGCCGCTTACACTATATATATATATACCTTCCCTCGTCTCTTTGATTCTTGTCTCCTATTTTCCCCTTCAATATCTCGTATTCGTATTATCAACATCTGTACGCGATTCCTGCTCAATTGTCCGCGAATTACTGTCAGTTCTTACAAACATATTAATCATTCAACGAATTATGACAAGTAATCGATTCAACAGGACGTTGTCATTGATAAATGCCGTTCGTAACGTAACAGTTTAGTTTTTACATCTTTATTCTTCGTACATCTCACCCATCGATTAAGTTTCAATTGCGCCCTTCCTTTTTGCGCTTCTATCACATGCAGCCCTTCAATCTTTCCCTCTCTCTCTCTCGGTCGTAATCACGAACTCCATCCGTCTCCTTTCCGTCCTTTATTTTCCTATCCCTATTCCTTCCTCCCATTCTCTCCGTCCTTCCTCTCTCCGTTCTCTCCCTACCTCCCTTTCTCGCCCTATTGTAATTCGCATTCGCCCAAGAGTCCCCCTTGTCATTCCGTCCTCTCTCTCTATACCAATCACTTTGATGACTCGACGGAAAGAAAACTGCGGCAACGGTATTCCATCGGCCTACGCCCGCATGACGTTCATTCATGACACACCGACCTTACAACGATTACTTTAGAGAAATAAAATATTCTTTACCGAGAATTGAATATTTGCTAATCTACACGACAGGTAAATAGACGCAACGATATGAGAAATGCAGAACCGCAGGCCAGAGAATATGGTACAAGGAGCAGGAAAAGGGAACCCTATAAGGGAATGAATGAAGGGTTAAGATATAATCTTAGTGAGTTGTGAAGGTGTCAAACTCGTCTGCATACTACTACGGTTTATTAGCAATTGCTGATTTAACTTTGGTCCGTGTTCACATATTCGAAATGCTGAATATAATGAATTTCCTGAAATATCTTTATTTACCTTTCCTCTTCCACAAGTATTTATATATATATATATATATATATATATATATCTATAGTATATATCAGTGGCGTACGCAAGGGGGGATCCATGGAGTCTGGACTTCCTTAAGAAGTAAGACAAACGTCAATAAATTAATTAACTGTTCGATATTAGTTCTGCCACTTTAAAATTCACTTATATCCATCATCTTAGTTACTAATTATTAATAATGATATAAATTGTTTCAGCTTTTTAACACTGAGTTTCATTTTTGTTCCTTATGAATATAATTTGGACCCCCTGAAGAAAATTCTGCGTTTTGATTTTTGCATGATCCACCTGATGACTCCAATCTCCATCCAACTTCCTCATAAAATGGTACGCAACGTCAAATTTTAATCATCAAAACGTACCGGATGAAGGAATGAAATTTCCTCCGGGTCCAATCAACTCCCCTTTCCGGCTGCTTAGTTTCGCTGGTGCGTTGTCGCGACGCGTGCCTAACCACGCGAGGACTCCGACGAACGCGTGCTTTGGGTAGCGAGAGAGTGGGAGGGAGAGCGGGGAAGGTAGGGAGGGTTGATTGGGGGAGACATCACATAGCGAGGAGGGAGGATCCGTGAGGACGCCGTTCTTATCGAAGCTATAAAGGGAGGAGATGGCGGCATGCCTAAGATTTATAGCAGCTACGATCTGAATGACGGGAAATCCATTGTGGAGGTTGCTATTGAGGATAGAGGCGAGCTAGAAGATCATTTTTCCTCCCTGTTGCCTATCGGCACTACAAGAAAAAAATTAGTCGTTTTTTCCACGAAGCGCCACGTCAAAGTGGTATGGTCCTGCGTACGGTACTGGAAATCTTCTTCCACTTACGACGAAGGATTCTTCGAAAAAAAACTTTAAATAAAGTATCACATATTTATCACGTTAAAATACGTCTGTACGGTTACGTCATATCCAGCGCACTTATCAATTGTGACCCTCGATATTATATAAGAAAAACTTCTTATGGTACTTCTCATATACGAATTTTGAAGCATTAACGCAAAAACTTGCACTGTAGAATACCGAATAATACGCTATTATTTAGAGCGTTTTTAAAGAATATTTACCAGTTTTATAAATTTTATAATAACTGCATTTGTTTAATATCAATGACTTAAATGAAATTCGAAACTTGATGATAAATTGTATCATTTTTACGGCCGGAAATCGTGTTCATTTTCATACCGCCGCCGCCGTCTTAATCGCGGTCATGATGTGATTGTATTAAAAAAAACAAGAAGGAAATGTATACTCCATAAATGGAATAGACAGGGCTTTCAAAGGGATTCTTTAATATACGAATGTTCTATAGGAGCAGGCTTTCTGCATTTATGTAATCAAAATCTTATCCGAATCGTCCTGAGAAAACGGGTCATTGAGGACACCACGTAGACGTAATTTCTTGTGCTGTTACATCTATCCCATTTCTCATTTGATGACACACATCAGATGTGAGTAAAAGTTTATTCAATCGCTTATGTAAGGGGAGGTTCTAATTGACTGGGATGGCTCAAAATCATATCTGGACGATCGATTTTTAAAATATCACTTTAATTAAATTTTATCAAAATCCGCCAAGCGGTTAAAAAGATGAAAGACGATAAATGCTCATAAGTAGTTCCGATACCACCGGTTCTATGGTAAGAAATGCATAAAAATAGAATTATGAAAGAGACCTCTCTGCTGAATATATCTTTTTTTTTTAAATCTTCGTGGTATGAGATATAAAGGTAACGAGTCCGATCGCTTGCAGGCACAACCAAGTCGCCGCTTCGTTTCCAGACATCACGCGAAGTAGGACCTTTTAACGAATTTAGGCCGCATCTCGTTAAACTCTTTAAAATTCCGGCGGAGAGCCCGGCATCGACCTCGTTCGAACAATTTAACGTATTCGTATTCGCGTGGCACTCCGGGAAGAACGGAAGGTCCCCGACCAGGAAGACGACCGCCCGCAGAAAAGTGGGGCCCACCGCTTCGGGCGGAACACGTTGTCCCTTCTGGGAGACATCCGGATGCTGCCTCGCTCCGATAAGAGGAGATAATACGAAGTTTACCCCACTTATCGATGGGACACGTTCGACGTTTTATTTTTCGGGATAAAAGTCGCCCTAGGGTTCGCTCGGGACCGTTTCAGATTAAGTGACTCCTTTCGTTTCTTTCGTTACGATCGCTTTTCTTTTCCGACGCGATCGTCACGTATCGGTTTAGGTTGTGAATCTTACGAGGCAGTTCCGATTATCCCAACAACCGAATCGAGTTTGAAAAATAAAATATTTTTCTACGGACAGATGTTATCTTCAATTATTTTTCTTGCTAATTTTGTTTTCATTACGGTGACAGAAATAGACGCATATACCCCTTGAGAAAATCTGTCTAAAAAGTCATTAGGTGTTGGTAAGAATCATTTACCAATCATCGTCCGTTTTGCTAAATCCATAAAACACTACTGCGGTTGCGGTGTTTCAGTTTCAGCCATGACTGAACCAAATTTAATATTTTATGTATCGCATTGCTTTTTATGCATATATTTATGTTAGTTACCGAAATATTATTTTAAAATATACGTTCAAAATATATGTATGTACCTACTTCATGTTATAACAATGTACGATTTTTAAATGATACCCATTTACACTAATTTTCTATTGATCGAACCATAGTTGGTCCTAAATAGTAGGATCATCAGAATTCCACCGCGTCTTTTTTCAATTTTATCCCAAATTCATCTGAATTACTAAAATTACCTTTAATCGTGCCTATACAAGTCATTTAACGAAAGTATAACGTAGCGAAACCGATCATATAACTTAAAAACAAGCAGAGGCTCTCACAGAATTACATTTTTTTTACGATGAAAACAATTTTCACAAATTAAAGCCGGAAGCATTTAAAAGAATACTTACGACAGCGACCCATACTACTATTTTCTTAATTATCCACTTATCCATGCCTTCTTAGGGATTTTTTACATTTTCTATTTCCTTACCATCACTCCTTCCATAAAAACTATTTAACTTTTCTCTTAATTTTTCTAAAGTTCATCCAGGCATTCATTCAATTCCCTTTTATATCCATATCTGCCTATTTTTGGGAATTTCGAAACTGCTTGTTCACATGTATTAACCAAAACATTCGATTACCTTGTCCGAAAGGACAAATTCTTGACGAATTATAGTACTTCGAAAAAGTGTGAAACGCCAGATCACATAAACGGCAAAGGTTTCTTGTCGACGAATAACTCAAA
The DNA here is from genome assembly GCA_036926305.1 of Uropetala carovei. Classification (NCBI taxonomy): domain Eukaryota; kingdom Metazoa; phylum Arthropoda; class Insecta; order Odonata; family Petaluridae; genus Uropetala; species Uropetala carovei. The sequence continues at coordinate 24,135,015 of JAXCHB010000045.1, read as the reverse complement.
AACCATCCGAACACGGCGAAAACGCGTACGACAATCGTTGGTGGCCGGGGGAAAATCCATTACAAGAGCCGAACGTTGGACGCAGTCTCATTAACATCGGAATCTGGGATAATTCAGGGAACATTAACCGCGCTCCCTAGCAACTCACCCGAAATCTCTCCGCGTTAATGCGGAGATTCGATGCAGACGTTGTCGCAATCCCTAGCAATCACTTCTATTGCATTTCACGTCGTGAGGCCAAAATTACAAAAGGGGAAGGGTGGGGGGGAGTGGGGGGGGGGGGGGGGGGGCTTGTTGGATTTGGTGCGGGGTTTTCGAGGGGGCAATTATAATGCGTTGAAAAATAGAAGCCGCTCGTCGTTTCCAATCTCTCTCCTCCGAAAAAGCTCTTTAAAATGACTTAATGACAGGGGAAAGCTGTACTCCGCGGGAATACGTAAGTAACGGTCTTTCTACATGAAACCTCGCAAATTCGGGAGGACGTTGATAACAACGGCGAAATTGACGTGAATTGCAACTCGCGTGGATGGACGACATGAAGGAAACGTTAATGGAAGCTTTCTGCATTTCCATAAATCTTTTATGCAACGAGAAAAAAGGGAGTTGTGTCGAGAGTTGCCAATTAAAGAGCGTAGACGATGCGTCATTTTTTTTTCTTAAACATAATTATTTTTGCGTTTTATCAAAATGTTATCAATTGCAGTCAAAAGACCTGACGGCGAGTATTTTCTTCCCGTACAAATGGAAAGATCAACCGACAATAAACTACGAAATACTTTTGATATTTTCCTCTTCTTCGATGAAATTGCGTTTCGTGTTTTGTAACTTTCGGCGTTTCCGATAATTCGCGCAAGCTTCCGTCAGATAAATCATCAGAATGTTGAGTTGCAGTTTTCAGTAAACGTAATATCATACATTGGCTGCAAAAATATCAAGGCATTAAGTTTAAAATTTAATTGTACGAACCAACCAACTTAACCAAGTTACCTTCATTACATTATTTCTCAATATTTACACTGCAGTTAGGTAAAAGGAACTTATCCACAATAAATGTTCATTTATCTAATGAAAGAATTCTGAACTCGTAATTTTTTTTAGCAATCCTGAGAAAAACTATCATTACATTAAATTTTAACAAATTGATTTCATAGAATCGTCCTACAACTATATTCACAAATATCTGAAGTAGCTTAACGGTTTTACAATGTAAAAACCATGCCTTGCATTAAACCCTGCCAATAAAATAGGAACCCTCCAATTTGTAGATAAAACTTGAGGTTCGCCGGATATTAAAAACGCTTTCAGCCGTAAAGGAATCGAAAAAATACACGACATCGTTGCCAATCTTTCAAAAGAGGCGACTGTGCTCGCAAGAATAACGTATTATTTCCTGCTCGTAAGCGTTCCGTCAACGTCGAGCAAACATACACTATGATTCACGAGTGCTGCCTTTTCAAGTTGGATAATTAGTCCATGCCAAACATTAGACTAGAGAATAGAAGCAAAAGATCCACAAACTCTTTTTTTAGCAATGTAAAAATAACCGACGCAATTACGTAGTCTAGCCGGAACAAAATCAAAAAAGCTTTCCTCGATTGTCTTTGTTTTAATGTAACTTCGAATCATCAAAGCGGTCCTCTCAGTTATTGCGCCAGATCTGGCGGGTTGCCGATGAAATGTTTGAAAACATCTCGAACAGATAGTATTATGAGAACCTCAGCTTTACTATCAATATTATGCAGGAGAACGAAATAAATATTTAACGGATTTGCTCTGCTGAGTTTGGAAACTTTCTTTAAATACAATTTTCCCATGAAAGGAAATCTGTCGGGAGAAAACAAAAGGATTATCGGCCAATCACTCGAGAGGGAGAGAGAGAGAGAGAGACGGAGAGAGGAAGAGAAGGGGAAGTCAGAGAGACAGACGTAAAAACAAACAAAAATGCCTCCAAAAATCGGATCGATGGCGCTCAACGACCTGGGGTCACCTGGATCAGGCTTGACGAGTCAAGAGAGAAAGAGAGGGTGAGGGAGGGAGGGAGAGAGAGAAGGATGAAAGAGGATGGAGGAGGTAGAGAGAGAGAGTGAGGGAAGATAAGGGAGGGAAAGAGAGAAATGGAGGGGGAGAGAGAGGAATTGAGAGAAATAGAGGGGAAGAGAGGGATTGAGAGAGAGAGAGGAGTGGAGAGAAGGGAAGGAAAAGAGAGAGAAGGAGACGGAGAGTGAGGGAGGGAGAGAGAGAGGGAAGGAGGGAGAGAGAGGGAGGGAGGGAGAGAGAGAGGAAAAGAGAAAGAGGATGTAAGAGATGAAGGGGGAGAGAGAGGAAGGTAGAAATAGGGAGAGAGAGGGAGTGAAAGGGAGAGAGATGGGGGGGGGAGAAAAAAATAGAGGGTGAACGAATTGTGGGGACATCTGAAAGATCACGGCTTGTTAGCTATGCAACGGGCCGTGACAAACGCCGCAGACACACACACATACAAACACCTCTCTTTCTCTCTCTCTCTCTGTCTCTCTCTCTCTATCTAAAGCTCTTCTAATTAATTAACCGCTGGCTCGCAGGATCGGACATTTTCCAAAGACTGGCAAAAAATAAATAACTGAGCCCGACGTGACGTGTACCATTCCAGAGAGTTTTTAAAGCAGAGAGTGAAAGAGAGGGAATGTAAATCCCAGACTCAAAGCGCCAAGCGCCGAATAATTCACTCAATTTACCCTGTTAGCGTTGGAAAAGGTAGTCGATTTACCGAGATGACTTTTTCTTATCAACATAATAATGATACGTTCGATAATCAACGAATTCTCCCTCGGAGACTCAATTTCGTGTCATTAACCCGATGCAAAATCTAATTTTCGGATAATATTTAAAGTTATATTCAGGTAAAAGTTATTGTGAATTACGATTTTCGTGTTTTATTTTCCTCTTTTTTCTATATAACTTTTTTCGGGAATTATCCATTGTTAAAAAAATACCAAAGGTATTTACAATCTGAAAGCTTTTGTTTATTTTGACTTTAAATCTGCGCTGATATATTTCGAGGGAGACATAATTTTGAATATTCTAGAATATCTTTATATCATTTATGAAAGGATCTTCTGCAAAGTTATTTCCTTTGTGTTAAACGCTTTCGTTCGAATTTCCCGTCAATTTTTTTAATCAATCAAAATAGGTTTTCTATTGTCGAGGACGAATAATAGAAGTCGATGAAAAATATAAAATTATTTTAATGACTACTCTCTGTTTCTACTAAATTATTGGCTACATGCCACATGTTGAATAAAGATCGACAAAAGACAATTACAAAAATGTATCCACTACAATGGAAACACTTGAAATTTCAACCTTCATCCTCAACATACATTCGATTCCAAATGCAGCTTCTGAATGACGGCGAAATGATGGCATTTAAACCCAAAATTAAAGCTTTAAACCGTTGGAATTTGAAGAAATATTTGTTTAAATTTCTGTAATGAAAGAGTTTCACATGAATATATATATGCCTTAGATATCATAACATTGAAAATTTGTACTAAACTCAGTACAGTTTGTTTCGACAGTCGTTCTAATAAAATTACCTTCTTTGGATATTTCAATATGTCGCTACAAAGTAAAACTATTGATATAGTTCTAAAAATGGTTTTGTTTTCAACATGACGCTAAGCATTGGGATAATCATCTGATTATTGGAAATATACTGCCAGAAAATTAACTCCATTCAAACTTCTTAAAATAATATCTGTAAAATTTACTTTACTCTCTGAAATTTTTATTTGATGTATAAATAAAAATTATAGCTCTCAGGCAGGATAAATTCAGAAGACAAAGAGAATCTAAAACGCAAAGTGTACGTATAAACTGATAACTTTACTTTTTTGCTATTGCCTTCATGACGCAACTACCTCTGTTTGATTATTGTGTCAAACACTCCTCCCCTAAACTATTACTTTAAAAAATCAAGTTTTTGAGTTCGTCGCAACTAACCAATAACCTTCATAACAAAAACAAACCGAGCGAACCCACATAAAAAGCTCTATCAGTCTTCTGGTCCTATGGGACCACCACTTCAAATGGACTCTGCCTCCGCATGTACACGTACACACGTTATAGCGAGGGGTTCTTTGCATATGGTCTTTTTAAAAATAATAAAAAGATCGGACTCACTTAAAAAGTTAATCATGTGTATGAGAGCGCCCATAGTGCGGAGCTGCAGCAGCCGTTTTTCACAAAAGCCTTCGAAGGAGGACCAAAAAAAAAGTAAAAGAAAGCGAGGAAGGCGAGGAGTGCAAGTCGTTAAGCAATCTGTTCTATTTTACCCGTCGAAAGGACCGTTCAAAAAGGGTCTCTCTCTTCATCCTTGTCTCCATCCAAAACCTCTCTTCTCCCACTCCTTCAACCTCTCTTCTCTATTCACATCCCTGATTCCCGACAGACATTGATTTTTTAAATATATTCCGAAGCTTCCCTTTCTCCCATTCCGATTACGATGGGTGAAACCTATGTAGCACTTCTACACACACACACATATAAATATTTATGTATGTATGTATATGTGTGTGTATATATAAACATGCGTGTGTATAGTATATATAATATAACGGTCGTTAAAAAATAATATAAAAGAGGGTGTGTGATTCATGGTCATACCACGAGGTGTACCCTCTAACTGCTTGTTCCAAAACCGCCAATCAAACGCTTTTCACCCTTTGCATTTCGTTTTCGTGTGAGCGTTCGTTCGCGGAGACGGGGTCTAACTCGGTAATACTTCTTTTTTCTCTCTTCTATTCCCAATCTATGCCCGTCAAAATGTTCCTTTGTAAGGTTCCAGACTACTCTCTCTCTCTCTCTCGCTTTAGTGCTTCTTCCTCCTTCTCCTCCCTCTGTCTATCCATCACGCTCACCAAAAGCTCTCGGCATGCACTTCTCTTGCAGTCCAAACCTTCAAATTCCCATTCAGCTCAGGCTTGGTGGCCTTTCTTTCCCTCTAATTCTTTCCTTCTTCTCTCCCCCCCCCCACTCTCTCTAACCTCTTTTCCCCTTACTCGACTGCTCCAGAAAAGATCTTTAGCCACCTCTTCTACCTCTCTAAATCCTGCCTCTTTCTCTACCTTTCTCCTCTACTATTAGTCTATTCTGCCTTTCCTCTTCTCTGTCCAATCACTCTAATTCTCCTTCTGGCTTATTCCCGGCCACTTCCGTGACCTTCCCCATCTCTCTCTCTCTCTGCCTCCTCTCTCTCTCTCACTCATTACGTCACTGCCAATCTACTGTTACATGTCACGCCAGCTACTTTCCTATGCAGATCCGCCTAACTTATGTACCACGCATTCGTTTGCATTCTCAAATTGTGCATGCCCTTTAGAATTATCTACAGTGTTAATGCATATGGATAGCAAATAACAGAACCAACTTAAACATGTCATTGAGCTAATGATTCAGGTTATAAAATAAATCTTTCGAAGAATCAATTTCATGTAAGTCACTGAAACAGACTTTATCTAGAGAATAAATTAATTTTCAGCCGAGATTTAAAAAAAAAGATAAAGATGTTTCTCGAGTAGTTTCTTTGATGACGTTTGCTATCAGGTTTTTTCTATTTGTATAATGAAATGATAGCACATGAGGAGTCAATTGGCTATCATAAAAATTTGAACGACGAGACAAAAACAAACGACGAAATATGAAAGATGCATTTTTATATGCAGTGAGTAAACACACACCATACGCATTTAATTCCATGAAATTTGTCCCTGAACGGTAAACAAGTTACGCCACCGTTGTTTCCAAACCATTTACCGCTGACACGAAAGAACGTGCACGCAGTGCGATTCAGGTTCGTCGAATATTCACCGCTAAAATGACAGGTTTTTAAAAAATGGTCAGATGTGGACACGGAGCACATTAAATATTTCGCTTAAGCTCTCACATGTCCACAAAACAGACATCTGCAGCATTCGTGATTCGAATTCTAAATATCGACATGGATTTTTATTTTTTCCAGCAAACAACCGCAACGTGAAAAGATAATCCGCCATTCGACCGAATTCGTCTCTTTTTAACTGCACTTTGAAAATATACAAATCAACTCAAAAGAGTTTGATATACATATAAAAATCAAAGTTATATCAATGAAAAAATATATGACACTGACGATTTTCTAGCAATAGATGTTTTAAATTAAAATGTTCCAAAGGTTTTTCAGATGTCCGACGCAAATAATTGTTCAGTGAACATGTTATCGTTTGGAGTGAGATATCTATTCGTTGGAGTTTTGCTATGAAATCAAGCTGTTAATAAGAAAAATATGAAATTAAGGTTAGGTTTACATTTTGTTTTAGTATGCTATCATTTACAATTCTGTAGAAGAAATATATCGGTTTTGGAATTTAAAAAAAGCTTCAACATCGATATGTGCAGTAATTAAATAATTAAAGCTCGAGAATTTAATATTCATCACTCCGACCAAAAAGAAAATATAAAACAAAGTAAATTAGTATGGAACTTTAAAACAATTCAGCAAGTAAACAGGAAAGTAATTTAAACAACAATATTTAAAGCATCAGAGTCATTCAGCCGAATTCATCACTTTTTTAATCCACGGTAATATACAAACGAACGCAAAAGAGCTTAATCTAAATCTGAAACTCGAAGTTATATCAAAGGCATGATACACACGATATGAGAATTTTCTATCTATAGATATTTTCAATTCCGTGGATTCAAAAGTTATTCAGACGTCCAGCGCAAATAATTTTTCAGTGAACATATTCCCTTTTGGCCTGATTAATGTATACCAATATTACACAGATTAAAAGAAAGAAGAAGGCGAACTGTATCGGCCAATAACTGAGAGAGAGAGAGAGAGAGAGAGAGAGAGAAAGCGAATAAAGACGCGTTGTGGGGAAAATAGGAAAGAAAAGAGTAAGGAAATAGGTTTCGACTGATAAACGAATTGAAAGGGAAAGAGAGCTAACAAGAAATGAAGAGAATTACGAGAAAGAGGAGTATTTGTAGAACCAAGTTTAACCAATAATAAAAATCTATGATGACGATGATTTTAGAAAGGCAAAGCATCCATCTATTAAAAGGGTTTTCACTTCCGTTCGAATTAGTTCGCATTTCAATAGATCTTGTTTTGTTTGAGGTCACTCTTTATCGAATTTTCGACGCTGTTTTTGATGAATTTAAATATTTAACGTATATTTTGGTCGATGGTTTTTCTGATATTCTTGATATGTCCCATTTGTTACCAATCGTTGGAGCAGGAGAATCGCAGATTGTGTTGCAGTATGGCTAGACATCAATTACATGCCGAACGATTATCTATCCACCTGCAAGCCAGACCTTTTCCGCACGTGCAGTTTAGTTTCAGAAAGAAACGTTTCGTACAGCGCCACGATAATTATAAGAGAAAACTATTTTAAAAATCAAAATAAGACTAATCCGAGATCCGAATCATCGCCGTGGAATTCAAAATGCCCTTATGCCCTTAGCCCTCAACCAGTGGCGGATCCAGGGGGGGGGGGGGGGGGGGGGGGCGATCGCCTCCTCCTTGGATAACCCCATTGCACTCCACTGGGCGCATTCTCAAATTCATTCCGCGCAAAAATCCTCAATTATACGCCGCAGATTAGGTCTGTATAGCAAGGGAAAGAAGGAATCTGATAGGGGTGGGGATTTTCAAAATATAGGGCAGTTGGCAGGGTCGGATCCGATAGGTGGAGGGGCGATCGCCCCCCCCCCCCCCTCCCCCCTTGAGAAGTTTCTGGATCCGCCCCTGTCCTCCACCTTCGTCACCGTACACTACTTTTCCCCGTCCCCTTACGAGATGCATCTCCTCGTTCAATTCCTGGTCCAATTCTCTCACGCACACTCCTATTTCTCTTCAACACGTGTCTCCTTTCTACTTTTATACTTCCAACCGCGTTTATAAATAAGCAAATCGTCCTGCCTCGTCCCCTTCCCCTATTTTACCTTCTTTTCTTCCCCACTCCCTTCCTCGCCTATTCCCATTTTCCGAATCGATTCCCCAATGGCTACATCACGTGCGAGAACCCTTTCTTTCTCATCTGGAGAGATAAAGGGAAGGAGAGAGGAAGAAAGGAAAAAGTCTTTCTTTCCTCTTCCAACAAAAATTTCTAACCTCTCTTCTCGCATTTTCCCTCACTTTCGACTTTTCAACCTCGCGGCGCCACCATCCGGCGCGGAAAAACGACTAGGTAGGGGGAGACACCGTCGATCCTCTCCCTGATTATATTGCGTTTTTCTTAGTGATTTTTTTTCCCATAGCAGGTACCGCCTGAGAGAAACGCTTATGAATAAAGTTTTTCCGTATCGTCTTCCGCTCGACAAAATAGAAAGGAAGGAGAGGAACCCGAAAAAAAAAATACTGCGCGCAATAATTCCCGCGTCAATCGCATCGAGATTACGTCATAAGCTCCACTCGCTCTTTATGTTATATCTTCACTAGAAAAACCCAGGAAGGGGTATAAAAGATAGCGACGACTGTGTTTTTTTTTCTTCGACTAAGTTATCGAAGTCTGTTACCTAGGGCGAAAGGACAAAAGTTTTCCGTGTATTACTATCGAGTTTTTCAGAATTGTCACTTCCGGATTTACTTAAAATAGATAGCGAATATCGACGTGACGCGCAAATCGCTACAATTCGCAACTTGATCCCAAAATCCTAAAAATAACCAGACAAAATATCTAGCTATAAGGAAAGGAAGTATGTGAAGATAAAAAAGGAGAAAACTTCTGAACTTCACCGTGGCACGATCCCGGGTCTCCCACTTGCCGTGTAACTAAGCTATCGAATTGGGGTATTCACGGTGAAGAAAGGACTACCTCACTTAGTAAACCTTACCACACTAGATACTCTCACTGAGGCACAGCGGAAAACACCCCTACTTTATCCCAGAATTGAGAAGATGTTTGTTTAACATCTAAATTTTTAGTTACACGCGTGAGTGCATATAAGTTAAAATTTCCATCAATTCACTCATGAAAGGAAGTTTGTTTAACTTACGACGAAGTCGACATTTAATTTAAGCATTTAACGGTTGAGTGCTTCACTGAAGTGCTGCAGTCTTATAGATTTGTTTGCGCAGTATAAATATTTTTCTAGCATAATCAATCAATGAAGTATATCCTAGGAAGTCACCATTCTTCCTGAAATCTTGAACTGACCAGCTATTCATTGCACTACCTCATAGATACCCATTGTGCGTAGGAAAGAGGGAATCAGCAGGTCGTAATAAACATCAATAAAATAATACTTTTCCGATGTGTAAATAATTACAAAAAGTTTGTGAAAGGACGCTCAATTAATAATTTTAATTTTAATTAATTAATTTTTAATCTCCGATATATTATTGATATATTACTGATCTATTTATTTATTTTATGATAGACAAATCGATAAAAACCTACCCCAGGGAAGAAAACATTTCATGTTCTATTTTTTGCCATTTCCTCCTGCAACCTCCTCCCAGCTTCTCCTGCGTTATTAATAGCCACGTACCGCGGCAATGGGAAGTTAAGTGAACGTGATCAAGCGGGAGGCAGAAAAAAGATGACGAAGAAAGCGACCGAAGCAGACCAAAAAGAAAAAATAAGAGAGCCGCCATGCTTTCAGACACTGTCAATATTAAACATGGCTCTGACGAGCGACAAGGGAAAGAACCTCCATTTCCTGATAGACCCTTTGTATCGCCCCTTTACCCTTCTCCCCAACTCCTCACATCACCCAACCCACGTCCCGACGCCAAACATACCCTCCATTCTTTCTGACTTACTCCCCTCCCGCTCTCCCTCCCCCCACCCCCTCCTCACTCCACTCATCCAATCTCGACCTAATTCTTTCCAATTACTAAAAACTCCCTCGCCTCTTTCCACCTCCTCCAATCCCACCTAAGTCTTCAATCGCCTCTTCTCCGAAACCCACGCCGATTTATCTCGGACCTCTCTCTCTCTCTACTTTCGACCGCTCTCTAAAACATTTCCCGAACCGTCTTTCTCTCGCTCTCTTCCATTCCCTCTTCATCTACTGATTACTCACTTCCGATTCCTTCGGATCAAAAGATTTTCCTTTCCTTGTCCACGTATAGCCCGTTCCGAATGGAGGACCGAAGAACTCTCTCTCTCTCTCTCTGACGTGCTCTTTTCCTCTTGTCTATTCCCTATTACGCTCATCCCATCGCAACCTCCCTCCCTCTCATTCACTCACGCCAACATCTCATCTTTCATTTCCCTCCCTCTCTCATCTCCCTCTCCTCCCCCCTCTCTCTCTCCCTCCTCGTTTAACGAAAGGGATACGTTCCTGAAAAGTGGTTCATCATCGCTCTCTCTCTCTCTCACCCTCTCTCCCCCTCTCTCCCCCTCTCTCTCACACACAAAAATCTCCGTCTGTATTCCTCCTTCAAGAAATATTACTTCAGGTTACTCCTTTCTCGTATGCCAACAGTAAACGAGGCAGCACTGAGCATCTCATAATCACAACACAAGCGCATATTAACGACAGAATGCGTATAATTAATCTTTATTTTTTCTTCCAGGTAACAGTGGTTCTATATTTGCGAATTATAATTTGTTGTAATGTAGCTTAGTGTAAAAGTTATTTTCTGCTTTTTTTTGCCTCCGACTTTTTAAATGTATATTCTTAATTTGCACATTATTTAAAAATTTCCCGAATTTTATGTTGTATATGTATATTTTTATATGTATATTTTTTATATGTTCTATGTACGTGTAAGTTACTTCTTTCCTTTTATTTGTTGGTATTCAAATCCTTTATTCTTTCTTTCTTTAATTTTTTTCTTCTGTATTTATTTAGGGATTTTTCGCGGTATTTTTACACCTCCCTCCTCTTCGTAGGTGTTTTTCCGCAGCGGAGCTTTTTTCTGTGCCAAACAAAGCGATTACACAGTTTTTTTCCAACCCACAAAACCAACATTATTCTATGGTAATTCTTTATGTTCAACTAACGAAATTCGTAATCAATATGTGAAATTTTGTAATTAACTTGTATATAATATTCAAACCTGACGAAAGGGTTAAATATAAGAAGGGACTTCACAGTCTCAATTTCGCCCTAAATAAAGTCGTTCGTCTGTTTGTCTGTCTGTCTGTTTCTCTATCCAGCAGAAATAATGTCGAATACAACTATCTATAATTCCATTCCCTATCCTCGCTTCCCCCTACACGTTTATCTTTCCTTCTCTCTGCCTCTCTTCTTCCCTATTCTTTCCCTTTCTTTCTTCCTTCCTCCTCACTCCACTTCCTCCCCTCTCTCACTTTCCGACCTTCTCGTCCTCTCTCTCTCCCTTTCTCTCTCTCCCTCTCTCTCTCTCCCTCTCTCTCTCTCCCCCCCTCTCTCTCTCTCCCTCCCCCTCCCTCTCCCTCTCTCTCTCTATCCATCTCTTCCTTTACACACGTACTTTTAATCTCATTTCATTTTACTTTCCTTCTTTCCACGCGCTCGCAATCGAATTCCCTCTATTTATCCGTCACCCGACCTTTCCTTCTCTTTCTTTTCGTTCTCCTTTCTGCGAAACGTCATCGCTTTCTGCTACTTTTTATCCCAGTCGCTCGTCAAAAAATATCATATCCCACCTCTTGCCCTTTTCGATAATTTCTTTTTTTTTACCTTTTATTCTCTTCCCCCGCGGCGGCGCTTTCGTCGAATTATGTACACATCCGCTCTCTCTCTCTCTTCTTCGCTCATGCGCTGTCCTTTCTGCCCTCCTCATTTCGCATCTCTCTTCCAAATTCCCGTCGTCGGTATTTTTTCCCATCCTACCTCCATGCATACTTATATAATACAAGGTTTTACAGAATTCTTGCTTCCGGATTTTCCTAGAATTAGATAGGGAACATCCACGTGGCCTTTAAAACGCTACATTCGAATTTGATCCTTATGAATGCAAACGCGCAAGAATAATGAAAAGAGCACACTTTACAATTATAGATGCGTCTTCCGAGGTCATTTTCGGAGAAAGTTTTGCCACCGTATTTTCTTAAATGGTATTACAGTCTAACGTCGTGTTATAACAAACGAGGTTCACTTCGAATCGATCTATTTTTTTTTAATCGTAACAAAAAAAGGGTTTTACGCCGACCAGATAAGCGATAAGGTGAAACCGGAGCCAATCGTTTTAATAAACATACCGGTAGGTGCTTCCTTACTGCTGTTAATTATTAATACGATTTCTATTAAGCTAACCTGAAACATATAAGAATTAATCGCTTGAGAAATCAACTCGAAAATTAATTCGTAAGAGAGAAGGAACCAGCTCACATTATGGCTAAAATGAAACCGAAACAACAAGGCTACAAAGAAATCATTAAAAAGTTTGGAAAACAAGATGAGCATTGGGGATAAAACAATCAGCGGTAGCAGATAGTACGTCATGCGTTAGAATCCGGTATCATAGCATCGTCACTGATGGCGGCGGATTAATAGCGAAATAATCCTCTGATTTTTCCCAAAGTCTTTAATCCTTTCGGGGAGGTACTTTCAAATTCGGAAATTCGCATTTAGTCAAAAACCGCGCGACTTTCGTTTGTTACAACGACGAAATACCAAAGCGACACCTAAATCTGGAACTGACAAAGTTGAGCATATGTGATCGAAACGCTGAAGGAAGACACACGTAATCCACGCGATAACGAATTCCGGTCACAGAGCCTCAGTTCATCCCACAGAAACATCTGCTTCGGGCGAACCGTAAATTTCATCTGCATGCTTTCGCCACGTATACGTTCGAATCGAGTTGTCCCCAAAAGCCGACGTACTAATATCGCCGCTACACTACGTCTCGTGGACGTGTAAACTAAAGCATGCAAGTTTCAAACAAAGCAAAATCGCTCGGATGCATACACCCCCTTGTTCGAAATCACATCCGGGAAAGAGAAGATATCGGAGACGGAGGAAACAAAACGTAGAGATATAAGGAAGGAAACTAGGCGCTGCGGAGGAAGAAAAAGGAAAGCAGAAGCTTTCCAGCCGGTCACGTACCGCGAGGGCGGTGGCTCGGTAAATTCCCGCTCCGCCCTCCTCGCCTCCCAGCCCCGCCCATGCCTCCCGCAGCCTCCTCATCCTGTCTCATCCGCCCTCTCAAACTCACGTAGCGTCGACGCTTATTTTTATTTACTCATCCGCGCGCTCCGTCTTATCGCATCTCTCTTCCCAGAAGGCATTACGGGTCGATTCGGGTTCGGGCGCGCGTTTCGTCCGTCGTTCCTCCGCCGCCGCGCCGCGGTCTCGCTGCCTGACACTTGGTTCATTTACCGTTTATTTTTTTGTCGCCTATTCGTTTATTTTATAGAAAAAATCTCACGGAGGGGTGATCCGGCGGGGACGGATAAAAAAATACAGTTTCATTTTTGTCCATCAGGGGGATATAATGAGAAACCCTGCGGCGAATAAAATAATGGCTGCGAATATAATTGCGTCGCCTTCCGTTTTTTAAAAAGCTGCCATTAATTTTGATTAAATCATTTGGGAAAATCACGAAATTTAACATTCAACGCGTGCACTTTTATCTTTTTTAAGGATCACATCACATATGAAAGGATTATTTAAAATCTGCACTAACTTTTCAAAAACACCAATTCAGCATTTAAAGTGAAAATTTTTATCCGACTCGGATATTAATTCTACACCGACTATATAAATGACGTAAATCGTGAACACATAAAGCTATTGAGTACGGCATCTGCGCGTTGCAGCCACAGATAAGTAGGTAAATGGCTCCCAGTGTTAGTTAAACTGCATTAATTTATATTATATTAGTCCTAAGCTGCGTTCGATGATATCGCATTCGAATCTATAACTACGTATTAATGACGGTTATGCGTCTTTTGAAATTACCTGCGCTGCGTTTTAGCTAAAGCTACATTTTCCCCAGGAAATATGGATGATTATACATCACGCGTAACCAAATGTTTCGGAAGAATACGCTCGGCTCCGACTGCATTTCCACTCATCATTGTTTCATAAATTTACGTTTTATGTTGATCTACACGGGAGAGTAAAGCAGAAGTTGGATTACGTGGGAGTTCCATTTTAAAATGCAGTCGGATGAAACGCTGCATCATACATGGAGCTCCAGGGGGCTCGTGCATATAGTATGAACAGCGTTCCGTGGGTATTACTGCGGGAAAAATTTCATCAAAGCGTCGAAAATAGCTACCGCGAGGAAAATTTGCAAAAAAGGAAAATAGTCCATCCCGAGATTTCGGCGCATAAATAGACTTTAGTAGCGATTCTAAAATACGTTTGCGCCTGAGTATATTATGTAGCCATGAATGGTTACGTAATAGACCAATGTTCATGGTAATTTAAATATTTTAAAATAGAAGTAATTAACTTGGTTTAAACAGGAAAAGGCCATTTCCTCGTTAATATCTCCCACTATTCCGATCAAATCTCTCACATTCATAGAGAGTACGATCCTATATAACGTTGAATCACCGTAGCGTCGAAAATAATAACCAAATAACTTCCGTTTTTTTTCCTTTTACGTTTTACGTGTCTGGCTAGCAATCCCTGAGATTCAACGTACACAGCGACGACAAACTGAGTTACCTACATCAACAGTTGGGGATAACTACATTCTGTGTTGACAAGCTCCAAAATGAAAATGTATCCCTATATTTACAGAGACGATGAATCAAAGCCTTCATTGTTGATGTTAATTCGATATTTTCATTGGAACGTGTTACGCAAATGTATCGGTAAGGTGAAGTAGATTGCGCGATCTATTTCGCGCAGATTATTGTAGGAAAGCAAGATTTAAACGTGCGCACATGATTCTGCTGGCCTCATATAGTATGTACCTACATACATATTATAAATCGCTAAAATTGGTACAACCTGTATTTCTCAAACTTTCTCATATCCGAATGCTTGGCAGTAGCTGGACGTGAAACTCCATACATTATAACGTGATTGGACGCTATGTATCATATATAACGTTGAGACATATATCATATGCGATACCGCTTATTATAACAAGCCCTATTGTTATATGAATTTTAACAAAAAATATCTGAGGCTAACTCTTAGTAGCTCGATATTTCTAGAAATTTGAGTAGTGTTAACTACCCTTCGTATGTAGTGATAGCTTATCTATATTTCCGAAAGTTTTTTTGTTTGTGTGTCTCATTATGCACGCTCAAACTATAAGACCTAATAGAACAACCAACGTTGGTACGGTTCTTACTTACATCTTGGTGAATGGTCACGGTTTGGTCAACCGAGATTAGTCAGTGCTGCTAATATAGGAGATTAACATTTTTTTATAAGATAACAAGTAAAAATCGATTGCTTGACGTTCAGACCTTTATTCGTTTGCAAATTTAAATTACTTAAAATGAAGATAAGAACTCGGGATAAAAACATGTATTAAGCTGAAGGAATTAACTTTATATTTTTTAAATAAAGAATTCGAATATAAGCCGATTTAGCTTAACATTTAGTTACATGCTATACCGAGCAACGCCTGGAAATTTTGCTAGTCCTGTATAAATACGAAATTTCTTCAGTTTCTGTTGATTCAATAAGTCCAAATAGTCCCTAGACAGTCCGCTTTTAGGGTACGGGACAAATGTGACATTTATTGAAAATAAAAGTCTTCTTTCTTCCTAGATTCTTCACATAATTTTTACACGAGAAAGTGAAAATCTGCTTCCAAACCGAACACTTTTTTGTCTCAATTCTCCGTGACCCCCTCTCCTCCTTCCCCCTAATTTTTTTTTAAATTCGCGGCGACTTCACTAGTATATCGTCTCGCTCTCCTGAAATCATTCACGCCTCTCACAGCTTCGCAAATCCGTCATCCCTTCAAAGCTCGCCTTTCTTCGCCCGGGGCGTTTTCTCCCCTCCTCCTTCCCGTTTTCAGCGGGTTCCTTCTTCCTCGCGCAGCTTTACATATTCCGATCCCGCTCGCCGGTTATAAAAGAGAAAGATATTGCCCGCGTTCTTCGAAAGGAATGGCCAATCTCACTCCCCGGGCATTTCTCTGTCCCAGGCGGTGTCGATATCGAACTTTTTGCCCTTTTTTGCATCTTCGCTTTCTCTATCTTGCGAAATGGAAACTTCGAAGAAAAAGGAACGTGAAAGAGAGGAAGAGAATGTAAATAATTTCTCGAAGACTTTATTCGCAGCGCAAGGAGGCTCTACGAAAAATTACGATTCTTTTTCTAGACGCGCGCAAAATCGAAGCGACGGTTTCTGAGTAGAGGTGACACGGTTTGAAATGAAGAGCTCTCTTGCTTTGAGATGATTTTTAACGAGTAACAAAAAAAGCTTAAATACGCGGCGACCCGAAGAACGCAATATGGCTTTAGGAATAACTTTGCGAAAAATCTCTCTAGTTTTGCGATGAAAAACGTATCTTTAATTATTTACTTGTCTATTTGGATCTAAATATGTAAACATTTATAGCAAAATGCGAGGCATCAGAACTTGCGTATCTGTATAAGATTTTCCATATATGTATTTGAACAGATAGGAAACGTCAGATAACGCGAATCGCAATAAATCCGAATAAATTCACTTCCGGTAAATCTTATATTTTTCTGAGTGAAAAATGTTCCAAATTTTCAAGTAATTTCCAAAAGCAATTTCCGAGATTTACAAACAACATAAACTCACGCGTAACACAAAAGAGTAAGAAGCACGGTAACTCTGTTAGACTCGGATTACATTCTCTCCAAACAACTGCCACGACAACCGCACGAAACGGCATAAGAGACGCGCGATACTCTCTCCTGAAAAGATATATGTGGGCGCAACCTGACTTATACATACGAATACAAATCGAATGTTTTCAGCACAGAATATTTCTCGTACATTGACTCGAAAAGAAAAACTGAAGTCCCTTTGAATAAATCTCGAGGCTCGATTTGACTGACATATTGGAAAAAGATGGACCCGACGCCATGAATTTTTCAAAAGAGGGCACTTTGCGTAGCGGCGTCGTAATCTTCTGAGGAGGGACGAGGATGGAGTGTGTCTAGGTACCCGGACGCTCAGAAAGGGAGCGGATAGAGAAAGAGACTGTCCCAAGCATCCGGGAGTGTGTGTGTGTGTGCATGCGTGTGTGTGTGTGGGTGGGTGCGTGTGTCATCTGGAGAGGAAAGCACTCCATCCTCGGAAAGTGGCATTGAAGCTGAGTGGTCCTTTGATGCATTCCGTATGGAGCAAGCCTATGCTTTGGTATACACAGGATTGCCCTCAATCGCATCTTCTGGAGAGCGTATGTGCTTTCACGTCAGAGAGTATGAGCGATGTGACGTACAGGCCAAAATACCGAAATAATAGGGGTAAAACAGCGAATTGAAAAGAGCATTATTGAGCTCGACTAATGGCTAAAATCAAATAGGTAAACTAGTTACTAGTATGTCCCTCCACTAGCCATAAACAACCTTTTGATGGGTACTGGAGAGAAAAGAGTTTTTGTGGAGTAACCCAGCATATGCTCACACCAGGTAGATAATGAAAACAATCTTTCATCATCTTCAGAACTGCATCTTCCGTAGGCTTGTCTTGCACGAACAATTATTTACTGTCAGATATATTCTTTAATGAAAAACATCTATATAAATATTTTACAATGTATTAAGAAAATAGAGAACTGTGCATACAAACACAATTTCATATTTTCCGAGCAATTCCTGCAATACCCTTCATTAGCCCATGTCTCTGCTCTATGAATGAATCTGATGAGTATACTGCGGATTCTCATAATTATGAAAAAAATCTGATGTGGCCAACACATGACTTTCTCCATATTTGGGGTATAAATATTTAAATTATTATGAATAGCAATATGAGAAAAAATTATCATTTCGTATCGTAAAAGAATACAGTAGTCCTTATTGCCGTAAATTATATTTTGAATATGTGTACAGAATTCACCGCTACATGGTGGTGGCGCTGTATACTGGAAATTACGAAAGAAGTTGAATATCTCCGAAATGGATGGTTCTACGAAAATTTGTTTCAAACAAAACTTTGAAGAAATATTATTCTCTACAACTTTGGTCCAAAACGAAGATTACCAATAACGACGTTTTAAGGAGATATTTGACGGAAACAGAAAAAAACGATTATTTATAAATAATTCCTAAACAATAATTGCTATGGAAAATTGTTTGAAATAAAAGATGTAGGAAATTATATTTTCTACATTTTTTTTAATGGTCAATTTATACAGTAATGACGTATTATCGGAGAAATATCGCAAAAACCGAATCGGGTTTCGAATAAACTTCTACTTCCGGTTAACCGGTATTGTCTAAAAACTAATCAGTTCTTTGTGCTCATGTTAAAGTGTTAGGTATATATGAAGTTTGGTAACGATATGGCAAGTACTTTTTGAGTTGGAGCGCCCACAATGACATTTACACACGCACACACACACACATCATTCCGAAAATAGTCTAAACGTGTTCTAGGGACCTCAAAACGTGTATTTCCGTTGAAATCTCGAAGTCGATTTTTTTCGTGGTCACAATACTTTCCCATTACTACGTATGAAGAAAGTAAAAACGAAAAGAGAAAGGTGAGATTAACGGATTCAATCTCGTAAAATCTTAATCGAAAATTAATTTCCAGGATCGTCAAAGGAAATAAAAGAATATCCTTCGAAGTCTTTCTAAAAATAAATTAAAAAATAAATTGCTCAATGACTATAACGAAGAATTTATCAGCACTGGAGGTCACGGGAAAATGTTTCCCTTTCAACTCCTTTACTATAATTTTTACGCAATTTTATTATGAGTATATGCATATATGAGCACCGAAAGTAATACTAAACGACAAAGCGATGAAAACAATTGAAAAACTGTAACGGGTAAATGAACAATACCGGAATGCAGGACTGATCGTGCCCTTCTCACGCATTCGACTCGTTAGTATTTTTGTTATTTACTAGTTCTCCCGTCAATACCACTAGCTTCCTCAGCTCCACACCGTCATCGGGGGCAGATAAAGTGATTCTTCCGCGGGTGGAACGCAAAACTCTCTCTCTATCTCCCTCTATCTAACTCAGCGTTTCCCAAACTGAGTTGATTCTTAGGAGTGCCGCGAAAGAATTTAATCAAAAATAACCAAGGATTTGGAAATGTCGGCATGTCATTAAAGGCAATAGCTTTTTCTCTAATAACTAGATTATAGTGTAATATCTACAAATTGATGGGTTCAAAGGTTATGATATCCGGAAGTATAAATAGAAAACATTGTTTCACGGTGGGAGTACCGAGTAGAAACTCGCCTACACAACAATTTGTGAACAACTGATATAACCTAGCTATTCGCATTCCTCTTCCCCTTTTTTAATGAGTCTGCAGTTTCGGATGATGGAGATGAGAGTGTGGAATGAACTTCTCTTCTGCCCCCTTTAGAAGCAAATCGAAATGATGATGAGAGAGGGGGGAGGAGGGAGAGAGGGGGGGGAGGGAGAGAGAAAGTGAGGAACGGATGTGGAGATGGTGAACGGTATGGGGAAAGTGAGACAAATAGGTAAAAAGAACTGAAAATATGATGTGGCCAACATATATTTGGGGTATAGATATTTAAATTATTACGAATAGCATCATAAGGCAAAGTCATTATTTCGTATCGTAAAATCGTAAATTATATTTTGAATATGTTTACAGAATTCACCGCTACATGGTGGCGCTGTATACTGAAAATTTACGAATAAATTAATAATCTACTAAATGGAAGGTTCTACGAAAATTTATTTCAAACTAAACTTTGAAGAAATGTTATTCTCTACAACTTAGGTCCTCACAAAGATTACCAATAACGACGTTTTTAAGGAGATATTTGACGGAAACCGAAAAAACCGATTATTTATAAATAATTCCTAAACAATAACTGCTATGGAAAATTGTTTCAAATAAAAGTTGTACGAAATTACATTCTCTATAACCTTCGCATAGAATTGTATACACAATAATGATGTTTTAACCGAGATATTTCGCCAAAACCGATCGGGTTTCGAATAAACCGGCATTATCCAAAAACTAATCGGCTCATCGTGCTTATATCAAAGTGTTATGTATGAAATTTGGTAATGATATGTCAAGTACTTTTTGAGTTAGAGCGCCCAAAATCACATACACGGACACATACACGCACGCACACACACGTACACATACACACACACAGACATCATTCCGAAAATAGTCTAAACGTGTTCTAGGGATCAAAATATCTAATAAACTATCCGTTTTTGGAAAAATTCCTATCACATACACACAGACAACATCGAGAAAATAGTTAAAACGTTTTCTAGGGACCTCAAAACGTGTATTTCCGTTGAAATCTCGAATTAGATTTTTTTCATGGATACAATACTTACTCTATACTACGTATGCACATATATGTAGAAAGTAACAACTTAGGAAAGTGTACAGCGTATCACAGATGGGCGCGTTTCATGCAATGGAGTATTAGAAAGAAATGATACACCTATGCGTAAGGGAAATAGCCTTTTCAAATTCATTTCTTCATCATAAATAATACATTTCCTTCCTATTTAAAAATATCGAATACACACAAGGAAATTAAACGTTTGTTTCTGAGATTGTTTATGTTAGCATTATTAAAGAAGTAACCATGGAAGAAATTTTCTTCAATTCGATTTAAAACATTCTGGTTTGATTTTCTTGATAACGGCTACTCCTACGATAAAAATGTATAGAAAAATAAATACTCTCTTTTTCTAGTTCTACAAGTTTTATTTGAAAAATATTTTGATGTGAGCAATACTTTACGAGATATGACGAAAATTTAATTTTTTGTCTCCCGTAAAGTGGTACTCAGGATTGGCTTACGTTATTCATTTTTGCGATTTTCTTATTATCTTTTATTGTATTATTTAATAATAAATAAAAATTTCATCGCAATCCGTTCTGTAGAAGCCGAGAACGAAAATGCGGACGGACAGACCGACGACAATAGGCGCTCCCGCTGGAGGCGAAACGCGCCTAAAACAAACCATCTAGCATGAAATCTCCCATTAATATATATTAAGCGAATGACGATGCATCAACGTCATCAGCCACCCTCGTCACCTCAGCTCTATTGCTTTTCCTAATTGCTCCCATATAATAGGATTCCACATTTTTATGGGCTGATCATGAAAAATTAAAATACCGCGTAGATACGTATTGCGAAACATTAAACGCCATCCGCATGATTACACGTAATCTCGAGCGGTGCATCACATAGAATTAATGGGGAAAATTATTTTCTTTCATAAAACTTCCTCGTTTATTAAACGCATTCAAAATTGTAATGCGATGTAATTATATGCGTTTGATTAATCTGTCAAAATGGCGGTCCTTATATTATGCTAGATTAAAGCCGCCATAGAACAAAATGAAAAAAAAATCTTTCAATAAGAGCTGCAAACTACTTTATCGATTAAAAAAATACATATTCTGCGTGAAGGTTTACATAGCGCACGAGCAAATCCATAGCTTGTAGTAAAAAATACATGTAATCGCTTTAAATCTTATGAAAAAGGTGTTTGGTTATATCTACTGTGTTAACTCGTTAATTCATTAATTATCATTAAATGCTAAATTGTTTACTGAATATGAAAAGAGATATTAAAACAAATTAAGCAGATTTATTGTTAATATGTCACTATTCTTTTCATGAAGAGATCTTAGCAAGAAAAAAGATTTCAAACTTTTGCTCCAAAGGAAGAAAGAAGTATGGAGAGACAGAGAGAGAGAGAAAAGGAGAATACCGGAGAGATGGAGACGGAGCAAGAGTCAAGCGGGATCAAGGCCAAGGGCTAAACAGTGGTTCAACGGATGGCTGACAATGGATCCATTCTGAGGGTTCCGCAATAATCTCCGATGAGTTCGGAGCCCAAAGTCATCCTCCAGAAATTTCAACCACGGCTTAATGGAGTGCTCCTCCGTGACAGTTAATGTGGATAAGGGCGCACAATTCCGAACAAGGCCACCACCCCCTTTTCCCATCTATCTCGTCATTGTGCCCAAAATGTAGGTTGCGTTGATGGCGAAGAATTGGGAGACTCGTTCCGAATGTTTGTGCGCAATGGTATTATCCGCATTGATCCACTAGCCACACCCTATTGTTTGCCCGAAGATTGAGAACGTAGGAATTCCCCGGAGAGAATTTTAAAGAAGATTCGCGAATTTCGACTCGTTTCAGAAGCGGCGACGGCATAAGTGCGCGCCATCAAATACACAAATTTCCAATTTATCGGCGTGTGTGATTTCGCAAGCTTTGAGTGACATCTTGGATGGATTTTGGAGAAAAATGTTGCCGATTGGCTTTTTTTTATTAATAAATACTACGAAATTGCAACGACGCATTCTGTGGCTGATGAATTACTGGGGCAATGAGCTACTCTCAAAAGAATCTATGAAACTAATACAGAAACACAAATATTACATATGTACTAAATAAGCATAAAATGACATGAAATAATATATGACGAAGAGCTCAAAACGCAACAATTAAGGCACCAAATATTCAATTCAATTCTTTCTGATAACCTCCAAATCGAAATAAAACATTTTTTATGCTTTCCAAAGCCGTGCTAAAGCGACATTGATGGCCGGGCAATTTGAGGTAGTCCTATAAAAAGAAAAACCGCTATAAAACGCAAACGTTTAAAGCGACACCGTGCAATTCGAGGGAAGGGTAAATTATTATGTCTATCAATAATCAACGTGACAAAGGGCAAAGCTAAATTCTTAATAGCAATAACAATTATAAATAACTCTAAATAACTGATGCTAATTTATCGTGGCCTGAAGTGACCTTTCGTAATAATTGATTGGTCCAAAATAAGAATAATGTATCAATCAATGCAGCACTTTCAACTGACGCGGCCCCCATTGAATTGAAAAGGGTAACAATAATAAATTTTAATACAAATTTCTTTATTTTATACTTATAACTGTTAATAATTTTTATCGCATCGTATTTCCTAAAATTTCCTTACGACATTTAATATTCGTGAATTTTTTTTATATTTTGGCATTTCACCTAACATCTAAAATAATTTTCTGGCTCCCCTTGGGGGCCGCGGTCCACGGTTTGAGGAACATTGCTATAGCATACTCAACAAGGATCCATCACGTGGCCATCTGCTATCTCTCACAACGCGCACTCGATACGCGCAGCAACCTTTCATCCTCCACCCACCATCGCGAAATGATGAAAAAACGGCAGCAGCGAACCCAACTCTGAAGATAACATCCCGAACATCCAACGCGCGAACCGGTAACGAAAACGCACCGGGGGGCTACATCGAGAACGCAGCGTAGGAAAATAATTATTCCGCGAGAAAAAAAAATTTGGGTCGCGTCGGAAAGCGGAGAAACACGAAAATAAAATTCCCTCTGACAATGAGAGGAAACCATGGCAACAACCTAGCGTAGAAAAAACGAAATAGTTGCGTCATGAGACTACAGAGGGCACTCGCTGTTCAGAGGGAAGCCACAAAGAGGTTCATCGAGTACAGGAGGATAAGTATACTCCATAAATGGAATACGCAGAGATTTCAAAGGCGTTATTTATTGTTATTAATATTAGAGCTTGGGAGAGCAAACAATGATTTTTTAAATGTTACTTGATATAATAGTTGTAGTGAACAATGTAAACAAAATATGTGATGCTATGCTTGAGATATTTTTCAATTTGTATCTCCGAAAATAAAAGTCATAATTATACGCTATCTTTTGTGAAAGATTTTGTACTCTATCAGATTCAAACTTTTAATCGATACCTTACAAAACACATAAGAGCTAGGGAGAGAAAAATGTCATATATGATTTTTGCTTGACGGATGCCATCTGACGAGACACGGGTGTAAGTGTATTAAATTGCTTTAGTAATTTCTAATTGATAGCCGCAGTTCAAAATCATAATTTTGAGATAAATTTCAATAAGGACCCCTCATAATTAATATAACCAAAATCCGTTAAGGGGTTCTAAGGATAAAAGATGCGACAGACAGACTATAAGTACCCATAAGCCCTTCCGCCACTATCGCTTCGTTGATAAAAATACGTCTAAAACACTACGAGAACAGAAAGATACCGTACCCATTAAACGGGAGTCGCAGAAATGTGTTTGGTTGCTTTTTGAGAAGTATCAGGTCCCTTCAGCTTATAAGCACACACACACGCGCAACTCAAGGGACCTCCGTAATAGGAAAGACGTAGTGACGGAATGGCACAAGAGAGGATTAGGTCGAAGGAAAAAGGGCAAGAGAGAGGGAAGGAGAAAGGGGATTGAGAGAGGAAAGGGTGCTCGTGGGACGGTGTAATCCACCGTCCGCGAATGAATGGGCCTGACTGACCTTAATATTGAGAGGGGGTGTGGACCGAAGTTGGTTGGCCGTTTCTGGGGAGGGATCTATAGGGAGATAAGAGTGGGAAACGGGAAAGGCAGGCAGGAAGAAGTAAAGGGACGCTGGATAGGGGAAAAGTTCCAGGGTTCGTCTGTATGCGGGTAGGCTTGGAAAGGCTTTCGAAATTGAGGCAAGCATAGTACACAGAACGAGAGAGAGAGAGAGGATGCTTACGAAAGTAGACGACGGGTGATGGTAACCAAAGAGGGGAAGAAAAAGGTGGAAAGGAAGAGTTAGATGGAGAGAGAGGGTGTGTGTGAGAGAGAGAAGAGGGTGATAAAAGAGATAGAGGAGAAAGGAAAGGGATGGAGAGGATGAAAAGTGGAATGCGAGGATGATGATAATAATTCGAATTTATTTACAAGGGCGATATTTAGACAATATAGTCAATTCTTACATACAACCCATTACGACGAACACAAACATCCATGCCCTCGGCGGGATTCGAACCCGCGACCTTAGTATTCTCTAACCATCCTTCTATCAAGGCCGGCATGAGGACGAGGGGGAGGAATAGAGGGAGACATGGGTAGGGAAAGCGGGGGAGAGAGGGATAAAGGGGGACGGATAGATATAGATAGATAGATAGATGACCTTATTTTCAGGGCGAAATTGAGACCGTAAGGTCTCCTCTTCCATTTAACCCTACGTTATTGATTACAAAATAATAACATGAATAAATGTATATACAAACAGAACTAGAGCAATAAAAGGTGCGTCAAATAAATACAACAAGAACAGAACAAGAGGGGGGGAGAGAGGGGAGAAAGAGAAAAGTGGGGAAGGGAGAGAGAGAGAGCGAGAAAAAGGAAAGAGAGGGAGAGAGTAGGAAAGAGAGATGGGGAGGTAGAGAAGGAGAAAGGAAAGGGGAGGGAGGGGAGAGAAGGGGAGGGAATGGAGAGGAGAGGGGAAAGGAGAGGAGAAGGGAAGAGAAGATGAGGAGGAGGGAGAGAATAAGAGAACTAAAGGGATAGAGAAAGAGGGGAAAAAGAGAGAAAGAGAGAGAGAGAGATAAAGGATGAGAAAGAACGAGGGATAGATGATAAGAGGATGGTGAATAGAGAAGTAGGAGCTAGGGATTTGAGGCTGAGTGACGGAGATGATCAAAACGTTGGAATAGAGTGGTAAAAAGGGTTTTAAAAAAATCAAGGCGAAGGAGGGAGGAAAAATCCGTAGGAGTCGAGAGGTGGAGAAAGAGAGAGAGAGAGAATGAAAAGGGTTTGGTGCCGAGGGTTAGGAGGGTGATAGAGGAATGGATGGCTGAGCAGGAATAGATAGGATGATGGCGAGTGAGGATGTAAAGCGAGGAAAGTGAGGTTTAAACGAGGAACGAGGATGGATGTTGTGGATTTTGGGAGGTAAATAGGGAGATGGTGGGACGAAGATGGAGAAGGTGAATGACGACCTGGAAAGAAATAGCGGGAGAGAGGAGAAATAAATAGGCGACACGGGAGATGCAAATACAAGGAAAGAGGAAATCTAGATAAAGAGAATAAATTGAGATTGGAGAATGTGATAAAAGCGAAGATGAAGGGAGAGATTAAAAGAGAAGAATATAGAGGAAGAAAAGAAAGAGCATAGAAGATAAATGAATTAATTACTAAATCACGATTAAAAAATAAATATGGAAACCCATTTTTTACTTTCTCCATACGTAGTAATGGGAAAGTATTGTGATCACGAAAAAAATCGACTTCGAGATTTCAACGGAAATACACGTTTTGAGGTCCCTAGAACACGTTTAGACTATTTTCGGAATGATGTCTGTGTGTGTGTATGTGATTGTGGGCGCTCTAGCTCAAAAAGTATGTACTTGCCATATCGTTACCAAACTTCATATATAACACTTTAGCATGAACACAAAGAACTGCTTAGTTTATGGTCAATAACGGTTAACCGAAAGTCGAGGTTTATTCGAAACCCGATTCTGTTTTTGCGATATTTCTCCGTTAAAACATCATTTTTGTATATACAATTCTATACAAAGGTTATAGAGAATGTCATTTCCTACAACTTTAGTTTGAAAGAATTTTCCATAGCAGTTATTGTTTAGGAATTATTTATAAAAAATAATCGGTTTTTTCGGTTTCCGTCAAATATCTCCTTAAAAACGTCGTTATTGGTAATTTTCGTATGGGCCAAAGTTGTAGAGAATAATATTTCTTCCAGGTTTTGTTTGAAACAAATTTTCGTAGAACCATCCAATTCGGAGATATTTTGCTTTTTCTAATATACAGCACCACCAGCATTTAGCGGTGAATTCTGTAAACATATTGAAAATATACCTAATTTACGGCAGTAAGGACGACTCTATTCTTTTACGATAGGAAATAATAATTTTGCCTTATAATGCTATTCATAATAATTTAAATAACTATACCCCAAATATGGAGAAAGGCATGTGTTGGCTACATCATTTTTTATATATAATTACATTCTAGTTCCGTTAGGCTACATAGCCTGTCGATGGGACATGATTTCACCATATCAATTTACCAATCAAAGAACATCAACAACAAAAACCAAAGCAGCTCAGACACAGCAAAAATAAATAACATAGAACTGCACACGGTGATTTTATACCTATTCCACAATTACAATTCCATTATCATACGTTTGACCAATACTTTTTTTAAATTAAAATTTTTTTCATTGAGTAAATCATCAATATCACTCACAGATTCATTAAGTAATTTAGGAACTATAAATTCCCTTAACCTCTCACCGTATTAATTATATGATTATAATGCTATTCATAATAATTTAAATATCTATACCCCAAATATGGAGAAAGTCATGTGTTGGCCACATCAGATTTTTTTAATGACAATTTTTAACGTGTTATGATATGTATGATACATAAAAATGGTCTAATAAAAACGATAAGATGAGGCGAATGAACAAAATACGAACGTCCCTTGATGCATAAAAACGCCACTAATAAAGGATGAGGTGAGATAATATCACGCTTCAAGAAAGGAAGCAAATTAACGCCGGATAATATTACTTTAATTATCGAGCTAGTGTTGAATATAAAGCGAAGTTATAATTTAAAACTCTCTGTTAAGACAGGCTTCGCAGGACATAAATTTCAACATGTCACCTACGGGATGAATTAAAACAAAGCGAAGCCTGGGTATTGTCATACATAAAAATTGGTGGAAATTCGTCACTGTTATCTTTTTGCTGTTGCTAGGGAAACGAAGGCGGAAAGGGATAAAAACTGTGTGAGTGATGAGTTGAATCGCAAGAATAAAAGCATCGAGCTCACTTTGTTGCTGAAATCCATTCGATGGTCAAACAATTCCAGAAATCATAAAACGAATGGTAAAATCTCATTAACGTATCGACTACAAAGCGACAAAGAAAAACCATATTCACTAGAGACGAATGGCAAGAGTAACCTTGATAACAATGAGATCACAAAGTCGGGGAGAGTAGATTTCAGATCAAATATTCTAGAAAACACGGGTAACACCTAAGCGCTTTTGTGAATTTTAAAGTTATCGCAAAGAAAAAAAGTAATGACAAAACTAATGACAGCAATTTCTGTCTAGTCCCTCTTCAAGTATACGACAGCGACGTCTATAGCCCTGTCTTTTCCACCAAGACGTGAAAACGCGGTGTAGAGAAGGAATTAACGATAGAAGTAAAGAAAGAGAAAAAAGGTATTACTCGAAGAAAGGATAAACAAGTTAGGAAAGTGTACAACGTATCACAAATGGGCGCGTTTCGTGCAATGGAGTATTAGAAAGCAATTATATACCTGTACGTAAGGGAAATAGCGTTTTAAAGTTCTTTTCTTCGTCATAAATAATCCATTTTCTTCCTATTTAATAATATTACATGCACACGTAAGGAAATTAAACGTTTGGGAGATTGTTTATGTTAGCAACAATGAAGTAACAATGCAAGAAATTTTCCAAGTTCAACTCGATATAAGACTTTCTTGTTTGATTTTCTCGATAACGGCTACTCCTACGATAAAAATGTGTAGGAAAGGAAATACTCTACCAGTTCTACAACTTTTATTTGAAAAAATATTTTGATATGAGCAATACTTTACGAGATATGAGGAAAATTTAATTTTTTGTCTCCAGTAAAGTAGTACCCCTGATTGACGTACGTGATTCATTTGTGTGATTTTCTTATTATATTTGATTGAAAGTCCTTAATATCAAATTTCATGAAAATCCGTTAGGTAGAAGCCAAGAACGAACATGCGGACGGACGGACAGACGGCCGACCAACGATAATAGGCGCTCAGGCTGTAAGCGAAACGCGCCTAAAAAACAACAAAGTGTAAAGGACGAGAAGAAAGGAGGAAAGATAAACCACAAAAACAGATGGCGAATAGATATTTGGAACGAAGGTAACAGAGGAGAAGATGGAACGTAAAGAATGATAAAGTTTTTGGTTTTACGGCCATATTACCTACGTGCTATAAGGACGGCATAAAGTTAGAAGCGCTAAAAGTTTGAGAGAAGAAGTTTCGGGGACGTAAAAGAAAGTTGGAAGGAGATAGGAGAAAGAAGAGAGGGGAGGATAAAAGAGGAAGGAGAGAGAGATAGAGATGAAGAGGGAGACGAAGGAAGGGGTGCAGCAAAATGAATAGATAAAGCGACTTGATTGGGAGATATTCAAGTTTTCAGGATCCGATTCTTACCTACTTAAAACGTCTTCACGCGCCGAACTGCGCATTCAACAAGAAGAAACACTCCCTTACGTGCGTCGAGAAGTATTTTACCTGTTGGAGGATTTACCAAGTACGAGCCCATAAAATCGCTCAGTGAATTAAACGAAGAGAGACTGTAGACGAGCGTAAAATACGTGTCTCCGATCACGGGTCAGGATGACGGGATCAACCGATATTTTGAAAAGAGGGAGTAAAATGGAGAATAACAAATTTCATTCATTCAAGTTTATTTTTTTAACATGCATTTCCACAGAGTTCCGCCTCCCTCGAACGATTTAACCTTTTATATAACTCATGTTGTATGGGTACATCGTCGCGCGCGTATACGCGTTTAAATGTCTGTTTATATACATAAGTACACATTTACGTCTGCTCGGGAACCGGAGTTTGCATTGAAAATTCAAGAGATGGTAAACAGTCTCGCTGGAGTAAACATTTAGATGTCGGAACGTTATTTATACATTAAAAATTAGCGTAATGATGCCGGTAACTGACATCAGGGAAATAATAACCCATTTTGATGAAAACAGTTCATACGATTACGTTTATTACGAGGGATTTCTTTTTTCGCTATCCACCGCTCCTTATTGGTTGGATTTTCTATCCGCGTTCCGCCGCTTCCTCTTTAGGAATTCTTGGACTAAAATATTTTCGGGACGGAAGTTGAGGACATGATTCGATTTCGCACGCTGTGTCCCGGGGAAAATAATGTCATTATGCCGTCTTAATTAAACTCGACGGAAAGTTTCATACCTCCTCCTCTAAAACCTCGCACTCTCTCTCGCTCTCTCCATCTCTCTCTCGCTCTCTCCTTCTCTCTCTCTCGCTCTCCTCACTGATGAAAACTCCGAAATTTAGAGCTTGTGTATTCTAAAGTACTTCAACCTTTGAACTATATAACGTTCCTGACAATAGACTCCATCCGCTGTTTAATATTCGCCTACTTGACTCTATTCTGTCCCGCGCTCTAGTTTACACTAACGATATCGGTGCATAGGGTGCCGTCTGCAATTTGTTTGCAAACTTCGCAAAATCGCAATTAACCCGAATCTGTTCGTATCTTTTGTTTAAACCGTCTTTTAGGTGAAATTCTGCCAAACTACTACATACCTTTACGTAGCAAATTGTAACATTAAGATATTTACAATGAAAATCACATGTTATGCTGAACACGCTTACGAAAATCCCCTTTTCCACTTTCTGCAGGAATCAGGAAATGTGTAATAATTGGAACAAGGTTTTGTGACTGGAAAATAATAAATTACACATATCCTACCTGAGCTCTAAAATATTTTAACGTACGAAGAATTTGGAAGCTTCTCTCTGTCTATTCAATTTATACGAAACCGTTTCGCCTTTATTTCATTGCTTTCATTCAAGAATGACAATTATCGAGATTTTATCTACTTAAAACATATCACAATTATTTAAAGCCTTAATTCGTCTTTAACGCGATGTGTATATGGCGAAAATGAACGACCGTTGGAATATAAAATGCTTTATACACGCCAATTAAACATCAAAAATCGATAAAATAGCCCATAAATAGTGGAAGTACTGAGAAAATTGCGATGAGTTGTAAACTAACACGTCGAATTTAAAATAAAAGCACAACGTTCGAAATAGAAGGCAATATACTGCAGGTAAACATAAAATCCGATAACGCAGGTAGGTTTTTTTATAATTCTGAAGTTACAATTTATTAATTTCCGTCATAACTCGTAATCTACTATAATATATTTTGAAGGGTGTGTTTGTTGATTTGTGTGTTTGTTCATGGTACTCCTCCTAAACGATAAAAGCTAGAATAACCTAATTTGGTACGATTCTTCCTTACATCCTAACTTTGTGAATGGTCAAGGTTTGGTCAACCGGGATTACTCAGTGCTGCCAATATAGGGGATTAACATTTTTCCATAAGATAATACGTATGAATCCATTTCTTGACTTGCAAGGTATTCTTCCTTCAAGCATTAAATACGTAAATATGGGTCGATTTGTTTCGTTTTTGCTTTATTCGATGAATAAAATTCTATACTATCTTATTCCTGCGAAGTTTACATGTTACACGGTCGAAGTTTTCAGAAATACGTTATTTGTTTCGACATTTTCTGGATTTTTCATATCCCTCCCAGGCGTAACCAAGGCGGCCGTCATTGTTACCTCCGATTCAATTACCTTCAGTGAAGCTTATAAATAGACGAAAGTTTAGCGTTATTCGCTTCGCACTTTTGTTTAAGCAACGAAACGTTCGATGTTTATGGATAGCAACGTAAATAGATACTGATTATTATTCAGGAAGCGTTTATTGATGAAAGTAATTGAGCCTTCTTTCGTCTTTTGAATACTGGAATCTTATATTTTTTGTAAGGAAAATCATTATATTCTACATTATAATGTTTATTAACGTAAATAAGCTCACGTATCTGGTGTACATTTACCAGTCAGTGTTCAATCATGGACAAATGTACGTTGCTTTTTCAAGCCATGAAAGTAAATATTTCAGCGAGGCGTAATTACAAAAGAAATGAAGCTGGATTTGGTGAAAGTAATACGATAGGAAATAAAATTAACGTTATATTTGAATGCAATAGGCTCGGAAACGGATTGTGACAAGCAAATATGATTAACTGTTAAGAAAAGCTAATTGCAATTTAAAAAGTATCTACTATATACTTTAAAGAGTTTGTATGTTGTGCTGTAGTAGCTTCACTAAATCCGTTGAAATTCAACGGGAAATTCTGCTAGTATATACATATATACAAAACACAGTTGTGTCTATCTTGTGCTGATGGAGGGATCATCCCGAAAGCTCCAACGACGTCTACAAATGTGTCTCTCCGACATCTCAGCGGCTCTCCTTTTGATGGGTGCTAACTGGGTTTCCTTCAACACCTAATTGCCCTAATTAGGTGTCGAAGGAATATATATATCAGAAACGTCTTTCTTAGAAGCCGTTGAATTAGTTATTTAACATGACTGCGTAATTCGTAAAAACCGCCTGTGTCTTGCATACGAGTATATGTACAAATGAAGTTCGTATATTTCCACCCTAAATAGCCATCTTGAACCAAACTAGATATGTTAAAAGGTTTTTCGAAAGCTTCATAGCTTATGGATCCATTAATATTACACGACCTCAATTCAAACTCTCAGTGAACTTAAATATCCTGGAAACGAAATCTTCAACTTGAACGGTAGATAAACATTAAGCCGCCTGACCTTGTCTAAAACAACGCAGACGAGAAAGGCGAAGCTGACCCCATAGATTCACGCAAAAACAACACGGATCAACTCCTCACGGAGCGAACAAAATGTCCACAAGGCGACCGCCCGACCGTACTTCCTGAATTCTTTGAAATCGAATTAGGGCACGAAAGCAAAGCAAGCAAATGGAAGAGGCGTGTGGAATATTGGGAAGTCAGCAACAGCTCGGGAATTTTCAGTATCTCTAGCTTGCACGGCGAGATGTGTTGGAGGTTTCCAGATGATCCCCATACGCGAAGGGACGGTCATGGACCGCGTATCAGTGGTGTACCGTTCCCCCGTGTATTCGTCCTGCCTCACGCAATTTTTCGATTCAGGGACGGATAAATATTGCGTCGTCACGCTTTAGGATTTGCGACGCCATCAATCGATACATCGCACGAACTAAACGAGGTCGGTAAACAGCTGGGTGCTTCGAAAAATAAATAAATAAACAAACAAAACGTCGAACGTGATCAAAAAGCGGGATTAATGGCGTTCGCCTATTTTTCTATCGAATTTAAGCTTAGCAGCTGAAACGGATTAAGCGTGGGAACGTGGATCCCATCGCAATGGTGCACATATCTATTTTGGAATACTACCCTGAAATGAAGCATGACTGACCTGATTATTTTTTGTTTTGTGTAGCGGAGTGAGATATCGAATAAACCTACTGAGATTCAGTGGCGTTTTTCTAGTTTTAAACAATTTCATCGTTGCCCCTTTTTTCATGATAAACAAAATATTGTTCATTACAATGAAAACTAATTCGTTACTATTAAATACATTTACAATGAGGTAAATCCTATAATAAAAAATATATAAAGGTCAACATTATAAATAATATAAACTCTTATATTTCCTTTGCTTCATTAACAAACCAATTCCATTAAAGTCCACATACCCAATAATTCACTTGATTATCTAAGAATTCTTACATATATCGAAGAAGATTATGGATGAAACAAATTTAGTTTAAATATATATTTTAATATGCTATATTATAATTATAGTTATAAAAGAGATAGATGTACTTCTTATTAGTTAATGCGACGATAAAGACATTTTTTCTTAAAAAAAGCACCAAACTCATTTGACTCGCTATTATTAACGACATTCTGAAGGAATGACTTAAAATTGATCTTTCCGCGTTTAAAGAGTACAAAGTACAAAAATCGGTGATAATAATGAAAACAAAGTTCAAGAAATACTTTTTAAATCATGTTGAGAATGCTTAAAAAGTTTCTCGGTACAACTTTTTTCCAGTGGCTGTTTTTACATTTTGCTGGATTTTCTATATAAATGTGATCAACTACGTGTGCAATATGATTGGTCACATCACGATTTTACTCTTACAAATTTAAAGGACAGGGATTCCCCACGCCAAGGTGCATGCTAAAAAAAATTACGGTACACGGTGTGACTAAATTGCGAAAGATTTCTACACACCTATCGAAAGACGCAGAGAATAGCATGAGTCACGTAAAGGTGTCGAAACCAATCTTGAAGCTGCGTCGCGTTTCGTCTTTTGGCAGCCTTCAAAACTTTAATCTACACTTTCCGTCCGTTAAGAATTACATACCAAAATTTTAACTCTCGGAAAAAATCGATCCAACCCCCTAAACTCTCTCCCGCTCTCTAGCGGACGAAAGCGAAAACACTTTTCGTGGAAAAACATCCGCCACGTCCAGTCTCGCTATTCCCTCTCGTTATTCCTTTTTTTTAAAAAAATAAATAAGGTACTCCCACCATTTGGCAGCCACGCGTATTGCAAACAACGTCCGTTTGCTTTTCGGTCACGAGTGTTTGATATGGCATTAAAGCATTCCGCGCGTCCGTCGACGCGAGCGTCATGACTCCTGACGCGCGCCGACATACCTATACGGATTGTTTGTCCTCTCTCCCGCCCCACGTGCGGAATCACCGTCATCCGAGGCAGGGGACGACAAATGCGACCGTGCTGATGCAAAACTCCAAGTCGATAAATAAACACTATGTTAACGCGCGCACATGCGGACGATAAAATCCGCCGCCTTTTTTAGCACATTATTTCTTTTTAAAAAAAACACATATATTAGGTTTGTTCGTCCTTCCATCTTTGCGGACAGCGTCGCCGAAATACTACAAATTGGAGATGCCAAAATTTCAGGATGGACCCATCTAAATCGGTAACGCAACCAGGAATTTACTGTGAGGGTGGCAAGAAATTAAAGGTATTTTTCCATAGTTTTATTATATTGTTCTCTTATAAACATCGCGAAAAAAAATGAAAAATCACAACAGTCATCTAGTAAAAATATTTATTTTCGGGTCAAAGGAAAAAATTGATGCCAAAGCATTCGAATCTCAAATTATTTGCGATATTAGGGGGTGGGGAAAGTGTCCAGACTGAGCCACTGGTCTAAATAAAAACTAGACATGGCATAAATATAATGTAGCAAGGATCAACTGCTTGGGAAGTTTTCGGTTTCTAAGTACAAAAAAAGAACTTTGTGTAATTTGCTCCGCAATTTTTCTTTCGATCATTTTATGTCTAGGAAAAGATTAAAAGATAAAAACATCTGTTTTTGCTTCAAAATTGGAATTTATACTTCGTGTACCTTCGTCGAGGTACCATTAAACCTATCATAACACTGTTCCCAAGGTATTTTAATATTCGAGCAACTAAAAGTTAAACTTTATGAATATTAACGAGAGAAATATTTTCTCGACTGCTCTAAAATTAAAATATATACTACCCAATCCAAAAAGAATTTTCCAAATATCTCTTTTTTTTTTAATTGATTGTCCACAGAATGACAGACAGACTAAAGTGACCACATTAGCAAGTTTTTTTTTACTTTTAAGAAAACGTACGAAAAATACGTTTACCACGAGTTGAAGTCAAACTTTCTCATTATCTGTGAATATTAGGAACTACTAACATGCATGCATATCACCATTTAAGCTCTGGAAGATGAACCGATGGTTCAAAATTGCCTCATCGCGAGCTAAATAAAATTACCAAAGAAATCCCGGTCCTTTGTAAAAGATGCACTCATTAGGAAATGTGCCCGTTGCTTCCGTTATAACGCCAAACGACCCCACTGAGACCAATTCAAACTCACGTAAGCTAGTGAAGTTTCAGAGTCCTTACTCTTTTTTTCTTAAGTAGCTTGCAATTTACGGTAAGTAGTGCTTTTTTTATAAAACTTCACCGATGATACAAATTCCCTGAAACAAATTCCATTGTTTTTATTCAAATTTTGTGTTTTTAATAAAATAATCTGCAACATAAAGAATTTTTTAAATAGTAAAATATCTATGAATGCTAATAAAAAACTACTAATTAAAAGCAGAAAAATCGCCGTCTGCTGTAGAAATAGCGTTCATAACCTAATTTACATAAATTCAGTCGTAAAAATATAATTACTCTTGCTATTTAATTTAATTTCCTATCTTACGTAGGAAAAATAATATTAACCATCAATTTACATTTAATAAACTGCGACGAAATGTAATTTTGAGGAGTCTTTTTTCAAGAGGCATTTGTTAATAAGAGCCGTTTTATGGTGCCGCTACTTCAGTAACATGGAATAAATTCTTGCAATTTAGGAAAATCTTTTTCAGATGTATTTTTAGCTATCTCAAGTGTAGCTGCAAACACCATGAAGAACAGTGCGTTCTGATGAAAATTAATTTTTCAATGCTAAACAACTTCTACTACGCATTTGTATGCATCTGATTATATGAACTACACAACTTACATCAACTCAGCTGAATTAGTGAGACAACTTCTTATCAACAGTAGTTGATCCAATTATCCAAAACACCTCTTGTTTTGGTTCAGCTCAAAAAGACTTCACTGCATTTCGGTAATAGAAACAGTTATCCCCCTTTCAGAGAATTGTGTTTAATATAGATTAGTGCGATTCTCCAAAAGAAGTTCGCCAAATTTACGAGAATCCACTTCATCCGCTGTTGCAAAACCAATAAATCCCCGAAACTTACGATTAATCACGAAACGAAACTTCGAGAAATATCCGCGAAGACGATGAATTATTCATGATGCGACGGAGCGACACGCGGCAATTTTTGGAGATTTGCCTTTCAGTACGGAATGCAGTTTGTTTTTCTTACCGAATCGCTTATTTTGGCAGCTCTTCCTTTGTTTTCCGAGCCCTTTCTTTTTCCCGTCAACACATATATACACGCAAACACAAAGGGAAGATGTAAGCGAGTTTGCTTTGGCGGGAGTCACTCTTTAAATAGGAGTTCACATTAATATTCGACGTCTGGAATTGCACCTGCGCCACTTGTATAGGTATGCAGAGAAGCAAATTAACAAGCGACACAACGCCGATGTTCAGTTAAGGCAGTCTGGTTCGCGCACGAGCGATTTTAAATTCACGGCGCATAACTAACAGACTAGTGTGTACCTGATGTAGATGCCGAAAATTGCCCCAAACAAAACTAGTATTGCGCAAACACGACTATAAAAGCTAGTTCTAACCCATCCGACGTTCTAATGAAAACATTTCTTCCCGTACATTTTACAACGGGAATGGGAGCTGTTTCGTTCAATTGTTTATCACTGCACACTTCGAAAAAATATTAAAAAGCTGCTTCAACATTCATTTCGTATGTTTTATATGTAGTATATTTCACGCAGTATTATAATTATCAGCCACAAAATTATAAATCTATTAAAAAATTAAACTTTAATGAATCGAAAAACCACGTAAAACGTCTGGCAATAGAAAATTCGAGTTTTTCATTGAGCAGAATACATATTTCCATTACAGTGACTTTAGTAATACGTGCTAACGTCTCGTTAAGAAACTGCGCGTTACCAAAACTCTTTCATTAAAGAGAAAAGGAATATTTAAAGGAAAAGAAGTAAAACTTTTACAAACGCGAATAAATTTAACCGTAAATTCCGTTTGAGCATTCATGACGTTTTCATAAATTGACAATATTACCCCTATATATGCCTGAAGATGTTATGAGTAAAACACTATGGAAATTAGAAGTAGTAAAAAGTATTCGCACGCCATCGAAACATATCGTTAAAATCATAAAATGTTTCCACTCAAGGGTAACATAATTTAAAATAAGAGATTTTGAATAAAATATAATTCAATTATCGCACGTTGATCTCAAGACGGTGATCGAATATAACCTCACTGGGAAATATATCTCACTTTGCAAGGTTTCGTTTTACACGGTATTTTCCAGGAATGAACGTGCCGTGCTAAGCGAGGGATGGACGTATATATCTCAATATTACCTTATTTAAAATGTAAAAAATTAAATCTCTCACATTTATGGGTAAACAAGGCGTTCATCGATAAATTTAAAAGTAACTAAAGATTATTATAATAAATCTTAAGTCTATTAATGCTGCATTTTCTTTTCCTCCGAAAACAGTTTGCAAGACCCGAGGCACAGTGGGACAAATTACGGAAAAGCTGGTCATAAATGAAAAAATCAAAATGTCAGATATTTCCTGTTTATTATTCTAAATGTAGTCTAAAACGACCTACGCACAAAGTATCGGTAATAAAACACTCCTTTTGTGCAATCTCATGACATTGTATCATTTCAAAATTGGTGGCCTACAGTAACGTTTGCTTGGCGTCTAGTAGCGTGTGAGTCACATCGTTGTGGTTTGCCTTCGTTAATTCCTTTTAACACTTATATTGTGACATAACTTTAATATGGATTCTGTTGCTGGGGGTATGTTAGAACTTCATTATACATTTTAAAACTTTAACCCCGTTCATTTGTATTTTTTTAAGGTTTTTTCTTTGACTAAGCATAAAATTTAAAATACGTAAGTAAATATTTTGTTCATAAGGACTTTTAGTATAGTATTAAGCTTTATTAAACAAACTTTTATACTGGGTAATAAAGCGTAGGCATTCTATTTTCTGAAAATGTAAAAACATTTTGCGCATATTTGCGCCAAAAAAATTTTTACTTGTTTATATACGTTGGTGCGACACTATAAATTTGAGCTGATATTTGTCATACAGTATTAGTTGACAGTATGATATTTAACAAATTAAAACTATATTCATTATAAATAAACTTCTATGTAATGCGGCGTACTGCAAACATGCTGAAATTAATACAATTCTACGGTAAAATCTTTATTTTTGATTATTAACAAATAATTTTTTACGGTACAAGAAAAGGCGCTAATATATTCCCGCTGCAACAGTAACAATGCTTTTAACGCTTTAGAAATGTTCAAAATTCATTTTAGCAATGAGAAATTAATATGTTTTAAATTACTTTAGTACTGAGAAATTGTTCGTTTTTTTGAAGCTTTGCTTAATTTGTCATACAAGCTGCCTATTAAAAAATGGCAGGCGCGAACTGACAATGAGATTGAAAAAAAATCAGTGGCGGTAAACAAAGAAAGAATTCAAATGGAATTTAAAAAACAATTGGCCCTTCTTGTTGATCGGCCAAAACCGGGCTATGGAAGTACTAATGATGGTAATACTGCCCGCACATTTTTTGCAAATCCCGAAATATCTTCATCGAGTTGATTTTCAAATAATCAAGAGATTTGGAACCATACTTCAGTCTTTGTCATCCGGGTATGACATAAATATAACTGCTTTTAAAGACTATGCAGTATCAACAGCAAGACTATTCGTGGAAAAGTACTCTTGGTACAACATGCCGACTACTATACACAAAATTCTAATTCATAGCGCTCAGATCATATCTGCGAGCATATTACCTATAGGGCAGTTATCGGAGGAGGTGCAGGAAGCCAGAAATAAGGACATTAAAATTTTCCGTGAGGGATTTTCACTTAAGATGTCTAGAAGGAAGACAATAGAGGATCTCATCAAGAGACTTCTCATATCTTCTGATCCTTCATTTCTAGCTTGAAGAAATTACCTCAAAAGAAAAAAGCGCCTTTCCCTAAAGAAGTTTTGTTATTGTTGAAATCTCCTAAGATCGAATTATCTGAAACTGAAAAGGAGGAAACAGATTTGTATGATTCCGAAAACAGTGATAGCAATTAATTTTGTATATTATGTAAATAATTTTATCTTTGTAAAAACGATTTCAGTAATTAATTTCCTACGTTTCTGAATACATTTTATCTTTGTGAACATGATGACAGTAATTAAGTTTGTACATTTTTTAAGTAACGATCTAGTTCTTTAAGAACAATGTCCTCTTAATTAATACATTTTATCTTTGTGAACACGATGACAATAATTATGTTTGTACATTTTGTAAATAACGATCTAGTTCTATAAGATCAATGTCCCCTTAAGTAATCTTTTGTGGTTTGTAAACCTCATGATTTTTTAAAATGTTGCAAGTACAATTTGAATATACCAAGTAAATTAGATTAATTTTTTCACTATTAGCATAATTCACATTCGTAATTGTTATGCATTTTGTTTTTAATATATTTTAGATCATTATTGGTAAATAATAAGAAGCTAAAATATTACTACATGTACCGACTGAATACAACTGCATTTTAGTTTTCAATTTCATATCAATGCGATTGGATAAATTTAAGTATATTACGTTTCTTGAAATTTGACGTATGAAATGCGCTTCAAATCGTTAAAATTTCGCCAAATTTTGTTATTTACATTATTTCCTCTGAATAATGCCTCATTATTTGACTTTAGGTGAGAATATATACCTTCCCTATTTATGACCATCTTTTTGGTAATCCGTCCCACTGTGCGAGGGTTTGAAATACTGATAAACTAACAAATATCTAGGCATAATGAATTCAAATTTTCTTAATCAAAGATAAAAATTATTCTCAACGCTGAAAATTATAATAGAGCACAGAGTTTAGACTTCCAAGTTTTTAAAAATTCCCGAGATTCTCGTTTAAAGTAAAACATTATTCTACCTCTTTCCTTATGTGTATCACGGAGACTAGTCAACAGTTCACCGGCAAAATGTTTTATCTTCGCGAAAGAAGAATATAAAAACATATAGAAAACTACACCGCTTAAAAGGTGCCCTGGATTAGGTAATACGATATAATGATCGACCCTTTTTATACAAACGGCACAGTCATGCTAAATGCATAAACATTTTAATGCAGTATCAAAGCTATCACCGATGAATCGGAGTAGTAATTAACAGATATTTGGCGATCTATCCTATATCGAACGGCGCAACTTGATTATCTAACAGCTCTCTCTCGATTAACCCGCTTACCGTGGCTGAATATGGGATCACAAGAGTTTTCGTTTTCTCCGCCCCCGTGTTTTGACCTTTAGGAGAGATATTTATAAATAATTGAAGATAATCTCCGAACGCGACGAAGAAATTTGATTTTCCCTCCTTTTTTTCGATATTCTTTTTAACCACGTGACCTAAAAACCGTCAAACGCGAACTTCGCAAAGATAATTTTAACCGATTGATTACAAACGTTTGGAACGTCCTTCACGATCCAATCATGCCATACCAATGCTAATAGACGAAGGTTCGTGAACTAACGTTATTGACAACGTTGGTACCACGAATAATAATAATTTGGGATCGCTCGAAAGAATCATTTCAGACGGCCGTGAACGTAACTATCGGGTTTATAAATTTTAAAGCGGCATCCCACTCTAAATGCAACCTCCATAAAACCTGCTCGTGACCTACGTCACTAAGGCAATTCTGTCTCGTGGACACGGCCGCACGTCTTTCTTTGTGCTTTTAGCTACGGCCGAGACTCGCCGTAAAAGGTCAAGTTTCGCACCCGTGAGAGCAATTTACGCGTTTGTGTGACACGGTCCTAAGGCGGAAGTGTTAGGATGGGCATATCGCTTGAATTAGCAAGAAGGCTAAGCAAGGAAACCTGTCGCGCCAGTTATGATTTATCGCTTGGAGGAGGGACAATAGATAACGCCGTTGTTGAAGTCTCAAGTGGAAACGCGTTCCGAGGCAATGAATATAAATTAAAATTATCTCACGTGAAACCTCACCGATAATTACAAGTGAAGCTACCACCAACTGAAAATATTTGGCAACAAGGCTCTATTAATAATTTCAAAACAGAAATCATAATTAGTACTTACTATGCCGTTCTTGTTTGTTAGCATATTTTGTGCTCGAAATTTTCAAATTAAACATCGTTGGAAAATCTTTAGCATCTTAACAATCTTTTAATTGCTTGAACTTACATTGCGATCCATAAGTAGAACTCACTGATTGTGAGAAGTACAAGAAGAAATCTTACCTAAAAAAACAAAAGAAAGAGCAAAATTAGTCCGATTCAAAATGCACCATGATACAATTTATTAAATATTGAAAAATATTAAATTGTAGTAAATTAAAAATTATTGCTATATATCACCGTAAAATATAATTGTAAAGATTGAACTATACTGATCATTTTGGATAACGAAAATAATATTTAAGTTCGAATATTGAATGCAGGCATTCATTTTTAGCTCGTTTTTTTTAATGGAAAAAACGATCTGTTATCACTTTGTATTTTTTCCCTTCTGTAGGTTTTCAATTTTTTCGTTTCGAGGAATAGACGAACATTCTTTTATGAAAGGCCAGGTACTAATAAAATATTACGATACACATTTTACAAATCCTCCAATAATATAAATTTCCACCGCTAGGGGGCGCTAAAGTTCGAAAACAAGTAAACTTAAAACTAATATTGCAAACAGTTTAATTTGCTACAGACCTAAAAATTGGCATGATGTTTTGTTATTGGATACAACTGACAGAAAAAACCAAAAAATGTAATTTTTATTGGTTTTTTTCCGATCCCATTTTTTTCATTTCTAGCCCCCATAAGAAAAGGATGGTAATCGGTGCAAGACATGATAAAATTACATTTTCGAATTAGTTAAAATTATGACAGGAATTCGGGGCATACAAAATTCCGTAGCTGAAAGAAAGAAGCTTGATTTTTTTAAGACTAAATCTGAATCCGTGCCAAATCGGTGTAAATTTTTTTTAAACTTATTTTAAAACGATCATGTAATATTACGTGCTGACATTAATGTTGAACTAAAAGAAGAATAGAATTCTTAAACCATCGATATAGGCTCCATCTTATATCGCACAAGAATCCGACGACGAACAAGAACAAAATCACTGATGGAGATTTGCCTCTATGACGATGATGACATTCATTTACCAGAGCACCTTTCGCTATTATTAACCCATTGCTATTAGTTATCTTTTAGATAAACTTATATGTTATTCCTATTATTTAACAACAAATACAACAATAGTATAATATAATATAGTAGATATAATTCATAGAATATTTTATATGTAAATATTCCTTGGGAAAATATTGTATATTTGTCCTTTATAATTGTATATTTGAACAACAAAGTACATTTTCTTAGTAAAAGGAGCATCCCATATTCGCCAGAGGCAAGTGGACATTTTTGTTTGTATTAATCAAACGACGATCAATATTAGAACGTTTTCCTTTTTTGACAGTTTTTCAGAGCACTTGCGTCTATGCTCGTTAGCAAAGGAATAAGAAAAACATTTCCCCCGCTTAAATAAATCGGCTTACTTCAAAGAGAATATATTTTCACAAAGGATCCTATGTTTCAGTACTTCGCGCCATTAACAAGCGAGCAAGCAAGAGTAGAGTTATACATTGGAGAAAAGAAGGAAATTAGGCGAGGTATAAGCAAATGAGAGCAAAGGGGAAGAGATGGAAAGATGGAGGGGAGAAATTCGAAGTTATTAAAAGGAATAACACAAGAGCAACCTATAACGCATGTGTGTTTAACTCTCCGAGCGTTAATTGAATTCTATGTACCGTTAGCATCATAACTTCCGATAATCCATTCCAAAACCAATTTTAATATTGTATTCCACATCTCATCTCGTATTGAAAGCGCGGTTAACAATCAAAGCATTTCGTGGAAACCACCACCGCGTAAATTAATAACTCCCGTCCGAGTTAGGAACCCTCGGGAAATCGAACAACGCTTTGGCACAATTTGTTTACGCTCGCGAAAACCCTCCTTGGAATAACAATGGCGGGATCATTATTATGCCGCTCCTTTTATGAGCGATTTTGGCCTTCCATCCATTAAAAGGGGCTTCAAACACGGAGTTACTATTTTCCGCGATAACCGCGTTAATTTCACAAAATTTACGATCAAACAGAGTTATACTATTATTAAAATTACCAATTTCGTTCTAATAAATTGAATGGCAGCTTACGATAACGTTAATATAGGGTATAGGCCGCTCGCTCGGGCAGATTCCTCCCCTAGAACCGCCCGATTATTTTCGAGGCGTTCTCTTTAGCAACAAGGCGAGAGCAGCGGAACGGCTTACCGTTACGTATCGTGTGTCTGTCGCGTCTTTCAAATATTAGAACCGCTTGACGGATTTTGATTAAATTTAATATGAGAGATCCTCATTAAATTTCGTCGTCCAAACGTTACTTTAGGTCGTGCCAATTACAGCTTCCACGTTAAACAAGAGCTTGAATAAACTTTTTACTCATATCTCGTTAAATGCCACCGAAATCCGTCAAGCGGTGATTGTTCAAAATCATAGGCAAAATCTACCAATTAAATCGCTGTCCTAATGTTAGGTAAATTAGCAAACAACACTTTAGTAGCAGCTAATAAATTTTAAATGGCTGTTTCTTCACGTGTTGTTTTTAAAATGTCTATTTTTACCAGTTAAATACCCCTAATGCCACCTCGAAAGTATAGAGATGAACAGATAGAACCTGCTGCGGAGAAAAAGAGAGGACGAGAAGTAAAAAGACGTTAGAAAACGTCTAAAAAAAACAACCAGCCTCTTCCTATATCTATATGAACAATAAGTTATGTCTATTACTCCGTCACACTCATCTATATGCACCACCAGCGGTATAACATCCAGGGGCATACACTCTTTATTTAAATAATT
Source organism: Uropetala carovei (assembly GCA_036926305.1). Taxonomy (NCBI): domain Eukaryota; kingdom Metazoa; phylum Arthropoda; class Insecta; order Odonata; family Petaluridae; genus Uropetala; species Uropetala carovei. Next base: position 24,090,765 of record JAXCHB010000045.1, on the reverse strand, counting down.
TTAATTTGCAATTCCGTCACGCTAAGAGAGAGAAGATAATTTTTTTAGGGTAGAGTGAAAGGGACATTAAAGAGAAAACTCGAGGGAGAATGGGAAATGTTTAAATTTTAATTAAACACTCTAGCCATGCTTACCCGTCATTTTTGACGGGCAATTACACTAGTAATATAGTAAAGAAAGCCTTTTAAAGCCATGTGCATTCCAGTCATGGAGTAGATTTTTCCTTTTTGCTATCATTCCAGACGCGGCCCCGACGAATTTACTTTCGTATCCGCTCTAGGGGCTCCTATTTGTTCTTTCTATCTCTCTCTCTCTCTCGATGGATTCGATTATTTTTAGAAGTCCAGCGGTCCTTGCGATATGGCCGCCCCTTTCCCTTTTTCGAATCCTCCCACTCTCTCTTAATTGCACCGCACACTAAGGTCACCCTTTTCGTCTTCCCGTCCAATTGTCCCTTCTCTCCGTCATTTCGGGTCGTCGTTCCCAACATGTTCGCCGTCGTGACTGTCTGGCCTGTTGAATTGTGAGGCTGGACGGCATACGCCGTCGTTTACAAAGATTAGAATTATGCTGACAAATTGAATCCGTGCGTGCGAGTTTATGCGTGCGCACATTTTACCGCAAGTTTAAAATAAAGCGTTTCGTCAAAATGTATCCTACAGAAATATTCCTAAAACAAAAAAACTAGTAAATTCCCGATTAGCCGGATATTGGAAATCCGGACTTTTGAAAACTTCTACCTTGAACTTGTATAGTGTATAACGTAAGCACATATGTAGTATATTAATAACTTTAATAATTTCTTATAAAGATGTTAATCCTTAATAGAATATTACTCGTCCTGTTAATTTGCTTAATACAATAACACTAAATGACACTTTTCTTAAAATACTTTATTTTATTCATAATTATTTAGCCTTTTTTAACTCGTGTGCTATGTTACCCGTAAATAGGCACGATCCAAATATCCAGTTAACCGGAATATCTGACTAACCGGAATATCCGATTAACTGGAATAAGTTCACTCCCGAGACACCCAGTTAATGGAACGTTTCCTGCAGATAGTTAATTTTATTTCGACAAAAGATCATTAGAAAAACTCATTGAATCACCACGGACGAGATAACAGTTAAAAGACAAATTCACCGAAATATTTTGCCCTTCATAAAGGTCAAAATTATTTCCACGCACCGCATCAAAAAAAAAACATAATTGATAGTTTTACGGTCGCCCTAAACAGACCTGATGGCCTCGCACCGAGAAAGTGGAAAGTGACGTCCGCATCAATTACCGTAAACGCCCGGCAGAATAATAATTCCCACTCCAAAGCGTAAACTGCGGTCGTATAACAAAAAATAACCGACCTTATCCTCGTTAAAGGGAAAGAGAACTCTCTCTCTCTTTATATATATATATATATATATATATATATATATATATATATATATATATATATATATATATATATATATATATATATATAAATACTAAGGAAGAGGAAAGGTAAGTAAGGATATTTAGGGCAACTAGGTGTTGAAGGAAGCCCAGTGAACACTTACCGGAAGTAGAGCCGCTGGGGTGTTGGAGAGACACATTTGTAGAGGTTAGAGCTTTCGGGATGATCCCTTCGTCAGCACAAGAGAGACACAACTGGGTTTCCTTCAACACCTAGTTGCCCTAAATATATATATATATATATATATATATATATATATATATATATATATATATATATAGGGCAACTAGATGCTGAAGGAAACCCAGTGAGCACTTACTCTTGCGCTGAGGAAGGGATCATCCCGAAAGCTCCAATAACTTCTACAAATGTGTCTCTCCAACACCCCAGCGGCTCTCCTTCCGGTAAGTGCTCAGTGGGTTTCCTTCAACACCTAGTTGCCCTAAATATCTTCAATTACCTTTCCTCTTCCGTAAGTTGATATAGATATATATATATATATATATATATATATATATATATATATATATATCAATTGTTTAATTAAAATCTACCAAAAAAGAGGTTCTGCCGAATGAAAGATGGAATAATACCCTACCCTCAACAAAACTTTTATCTTACCATAGAAATTTGAAAGCGGATAAATGAAAGTAAGAGGGAATGGTACGCGTAACTGTCTATCCTAAGTGATGGAGACAAAACGAGCGTAATGGACCGTATGGATATCTCTCTCCCCTTCCCTCACGGCTCCGCAGGTTGACGTGAAAAAGGGAGAAGGGGGTAGGAAAGAGAGAGAGAGAGAGGAGTTAAGGAGAGGATCTAGACACTTCTTGGAAGAAGATGAAGGTAATGAAGAAAAAATTGAGAAAGATACGTTAGGTTTGACGTAGCGAAACGGACATCGACGCAGGCGAAAGTGAAAGGGCAGAGAGAAAATGAAATTTCGAGAATTCCTAAGACGGACTCCTCGGGAATTCTTTTCTGTATAGGGAATTTTTTGAGTGGGTGTGTGTGTAAATGCACACACATACATATACATACACACATATTAATTGTATATTTAATTGTATATTATAATATATAAGCTCACACGTAGGGATAAATCTAATGTAAGAGATTGAGATAGAGAATATTTACCACGGGTTTTTATTAATATAAGAACGGAGGGGAGGCTTACCCTATCAAAACTAAAACGAAACTCATCTCTGCCCACAAAATGGCTTAAAGCGTACAACACATCAAGTAAACACGCCTAAACTGGAGGATTTAGGTCAGTTCGTCTTCTATCATTCGTCCAACAGATTAATCTAACATTCTTTTTACATTAATTTTGCCGTTTATTTGAAACGAAACATTAAATTTCTGAATAACAAAACGATTAATTAAAAGGCATTCGATTACTAACTTCGTCGGGATTCCATGGATGAAAATTTCAAGATTTTCAAACCACATCCTATAATACATTAGAGTAAGATACTTGTCACGGACAAAAAACAAAGATCCTTCTTAATCCGCAGAGTTCTAAAAAAAAAATCTTGAGACATTCGTGTCAAAAAAAACGTGCGTGCGTTAATATTTTCATGTTATCAGGCAGTAAAACTTCTACAATCCAATCAAGTGAAACATATTGATGTTCATTAATCACATCTGATAGGGCATTTGTCATCATCAAAAAACGCACAAATCAACTGCCCATCGAAGTCTACGGAAGCTGACGACAATCCAGATGAAATGTCACGAAAACCCCTTCCCCCATATCCTCAAAACCTCCCTTTCAGGCACAGCACTGCTCCGAAATCGGTCAAAAGCCCTCGCCCTTATCTGAAAAGGCATTTCAATTTTCGATTGTCGTTTGTAAACGACGGGTCTCCCCTCCACTACTCCCCCGCACACACACACGGCCAGAAACCGGAAGGGTTTTTGAAGAGAAAACAAATAAAACAATCGCTATCTACAAATGAAACTGTACTACCAAAACCCATAAAAGGGCATCCCGATCTTCCCCGCGTGCACACACACACATAAAAAACGTCCAAACACGCACGCAAACAAAGGAAAAGGCAAACGACGTGGAAGACAAGGGAGCAGCAATACGACGACCATCGCGGGAACGACGAAGAGGAGGACGACGGGAAAAAAAGAAGAAGAAGAAAAAGAGGACATCCACGGAAATGAGAACTGACAAGGTCGCCCTACCTCCGGTTTAGAGATGTTTGAACAAAGAGTTCCCATTACGGACGATCGCGACGCCGGGAAAAAGGGAAGCAACGAGGAAAGAGAGAAAGAGAGATAATGGGGAAGACATTGAAGAGGGAGATAGTGAAGAGAAAGAGAGAGAGAGGGAGAGATAACGAAGAAAGAGAGAGGGAGAGAGTGTAGAGAGGAAGGAGATAGGAGAGAGTTAGTGGAGATAGGGAGGGAGATAATGGGGATATATATATATATAGAGAGAGAGAGTGAGATACTGGGGGTTAGTAGGACATAGGAGGGAGGAGCAGATGAAAGAGAGGAGAAAATGGGAAGAGATTGCAGAAAAAGGACCGACTCAGGAGGTTCGATGGAGTGAATGTCTGGGGGTGACAAACGACCCTCTCCCATGTCAAAACTTGCTCCTCACTCTCGCTATCAACTCGAGTCATCCTAGTTTATTATTAGATATCTCTCTCTCTCTCTCCCTTTCTCTCTCACCCCGTCACATTGGTCCTTTCACAGTGCTTCTCTACCCACATAGCCGCCTCTACAATCCGATCCCTTTCCCATTCTCTCTCTCTCTCTCTCTCCTTTCTCTCCCTCCCTCCCTAAAAACCCGACCTAATAGACGCCATTGTCAATCTCCCCTATCTCTGTTTCCTACTCCCACGCTCTATTCCGCCGTATTAATCTCTTATCTCGCCTTTTCATCCACAATATCCCACGTCTCATCGACTTCCAAGTTAGCATATATCGATATTTTTCACTAGAGTGGTTTTTGAGGAATGGGGATCGTTTGGTATGATTTAACCTCGGACACAAGGATTTGATAATCGACGCCATTACCTATCGAGGTTTTACGTGATGGGTGTTTTTTTCCATGTCGGTAGTTCGTTATTATTCAATGTCGACCAAAGTGTCTGATAATCGATAGTTATATCGGTACCTCAAATTATATTTATTGCATATATGGTTAGTATAGTTGTGGAATGGAGAAACAAACAAATTTCAAATGCTTATGTTGGGTCATTTTATCTCGTTTCCGTTGACGCTTATTAATTCCTACCCGTATAAATGTTGAAATTCTTCAATTAAATATTTTTTAAGGTATGTAATTGAAAATAGAAGCATATGTATTTTCGTACGTTTAAGAACCTTACTTTCTAACAGAAACCAAGCGGTATATAAATTTAAATATACGACTTACTTACCTAACGTACGTGTACCTAATATGAAACAGATGCATATCCGCACACATATTTCCATTCGTACATTAAGAACCCCCTTTTCCAAAAAAAATAGGAGGGAGCAACTTCACCTCCCTCTCATGCAAAAGCGATATCTCGATTCTGACGGAAAGAAAAAGAGAGAAAGAGAAGGATTTGACGCGAAAGTAAAAGAGAAAAGGAGACTCAAAGCCCTCTCTTTATTCCCATTCAGAGATGGATATCCACCGGTAAGTCAAGGATATTTTCGGACCTTTTTAAATAACAGGAGTGGAAAAAATAATAATGTTCTATCTATCTCTCTCTCTCTCTCTCTCTCTCTCTCTCTCTCTCTCGAACCTCTCATTCATTAATTTTTTCCTTTGGCCATTCTTCCGCTCCCTTCCAGCGTGGAAAGGGATTTTTGCCGGATTGATGGCTGAGAATACATCACGTGAAGAGGTACGTAATGGAAGGAGGGAAAGTAAGGTAGGGAAGTGGGAGGTGGGGAGGAGAGGTTTGGAAGGGGGTGAGGTTGGGAGGGGAGAGGAGGAGTGGAAGAAAGTTTTGATAGAATCTTTTCGATTTCATTACCCGCCCATTCATCGTAATCGGGGATTGATGGGACCGATCCACCGATGCCGTTAAAGGAAAGGGATGAGGGAAAAAAAAACAGAAAAGAATCGGAGAGATGGCTTTCAGTTTTCTTTTTTTCATTTCGGAATTTACGATATTTGTTTTTTTTTCTGGATGAGAGGAGAGATGAGGAGGTACGCGAAGGTTGGATGTCTGTTTGTTTATCGAAGTTTTCTCGCGGAATATCTGTTCAAGCTTTCTCGCTCAAGATAACAAAAATCTGTCGAGGCAGAATCGGATTTTTTCGAAAATATTGAACGAAACTCTTTTCTCGGGTAATTAGACTCGCTTTTCTCATCGACAGATTTGATTGTTTCTCGCGAGCGATACGTCGTCACTCGCAAATTCGGAAACAACTGTTTCTTCGTGATGCAACGTTAAGATTAATTCATTTATTGCCTACTGTAATCACAAATATTTAAATATACCTCATACGTCCAAATCCTTGAATATTTAAAGTATACGTTCCGATAAGGAAGGAGGAAAATAGTTCACATCACATCTTTAAGCAGATTGTATGAGGACAATAAACACGAAGAAAACTACGACATTCTGAAAAACCAAGATAAGAATTCTGCCTTTCTCTGTAATTGAAATCGTGTCAGGCGGATATTCTACCACTGAACTACCGCTGAACCTTAATCCTGTTTCAGAATAGGATATTTCACACGCGTTGAGTAAGGTTAGCCAAGCTGGTATCAACTTTCCCTGACAAATGTCCTCCTGATGTTAAATTCTACGCATGTAAACATATACTGTACTAAAATAAAACATATTAATCTAAATGCGAAAATGAAGTAAATGGTCTAAATCTCGCACTTAAATGAAATCGGATTATTATTATTATTAAAACTTCCTCTGATACACCTCCCGACAATGTTTTTCCAGACAAAGTTTGCCAATTCGGCTTTCTGAAATAATATCTTATTGTTAGAGAGTTAATTAATGCGTATTTTGGGCCTGCAATGGCTATCTCTAAACAAACATCATTCCAATGCTTACTTATCGCGATGCGCCCAAGATGAGGTTGAAAGGTCATCGCCTAACGTCAAGGTCTCGCTGAAACGGAGGAATATTCCAGAAATATTCTTCTGTAAATATAATCCCAAAATCAACTGAAATCCATCTTTCTGAGTGCACTGAAAATACTTAGGCACTGAGTGAAATTTCGAAAGCTTTAAAAAAGTAATCTCAAAGAACCTCATAAAACACGCTACGTCACAGACAGGTAGACGCTGAATAAATGATCGGATGAATAATTTAATTTATAAAATACTATACGATTTTAAGTTGCTGACACAAAATTACAAGAAAAACTCTATGTAATCTAGTATCATTTTGCAAATAAATCATCGGAACTTTAACAAAAGGGTCCGCTTACAGATCTTAAAATAGATATGACCCAGAGGAGAATAGGGTCGCCTCAAATATTTACAAATGAGATTTCCTATTATTTAAACGAGAGAATGAAATTTTCGGTAATTCCTCGTATTAATTACGCGAGGCTAATTTATATAATAGGTTGCGTGTCATCAACTCATTGCCATTAATCATTTCTCCGTAGACGGCGTGATAGCGTGAAAAATTAATGGAGAGATGAAAAAGATAGAACAGCAAGAATAAAGAAAGGAAATGAAAAAAATTCTTTTGCTATTGGACCTTAATGAGACGAGAGAGAAAAAACTTCGGGCAATGGTAGAAAAGCAGTTGGCTGACAAAAATGATCGAACAACAGTGCATAAATAAATACCTAAGTAGAAATATATATACATATATATATATATACATAAATAATACGGAAGAGGAAAGGTAAATGAGGATATTTAGGGCAACTAGGTGTTGAACGAAACCCAGTGAACACTTACCGAAAGGAGATCCGCTGGGGTGTTGGAGAGACACATTTGTAGAGGTTATTGGAACTTTCGGGATGATCCCTTCGTCAGCACAAGAGAGACACAACTACACACACATATATATATGTAGTATAAATACTTGTGGAAGAGGAAAGGTAAATAAAATAATGAGGGAAACTAGTCGCTGAAGGAAACCCAGTGAGCACTTACCGGAAGGAGAGCCGCTGGCGTGTCGGAGAGACACATTTGTAAACGTTGGTGGAGCTTAGTTATCCTCAATATCTATACATGTGTGTGTGTTTGCATGCGCGTGTATATGTGTATATATGCACATATATAAATACATACATGCATATATACATACCTACAAATACGTATATGTACAAATAGCAAACTTATTGACATATGACTCAGAAATTCCACACCACCAATGCACAAATACATCGTATTTTTTTTTCATTATTACCAATTTCATATCTTCCCCTAATTCGTAAGAGGGATTGATTGAAATAAAAAACCGAATCAGGCAAACAAAGCCCATTTTATTCATTAAGTGCAAATTGGCAAATCTTATATTTAAGCATCCGTTTCTCTTCGGATTAACGGAAATAAAAGGACTATGAGGAAAACTGAGTGAGCCGACGAATCGAGCATTTTGTAACTTCTGGGAAGGGTTATTCCACCCTGAGTCAGCTATTTCATAAAATTCACCCGCCATTAATTAGCTTGGAAACAGCTGAATTGCACTTGGCGAATAAGGTACTGTTAATGAAAACGATGAATATCCCTTCCGCAGTTTGCCTGATGCAACTTCCAACGCAAGGTATTTTCGTGAAATTTTATTAATTAGTCATTACTTACGCTAGGAAATTTTCAGCGAGGAAGCAGCCGATTCCATTTGCATAATTGATATCTCCCCTCCGTTATCGCGATCGCGGAGAAAAGTTTCTCATTGTTTTTGTCAGTTTTTTTTGTCAAATAGACGATAAATAACTGTTTTGTTAAATTCAGTTCGACTTCTTCCATTTAGAAATTCTCCAAATGATGATAATACTGTTTGAGCGATGCTGCAGGTATTCATTCTGAGAGCGCATAAATTATTACTGCAGCAAAGTAATCAAGTAAAATTAATCCTCAAGTTAATGTTCCAATTTTTTGATGATTTTTTGGCATGAGATTTATAATTATCGTTATCACCATGCAACAGAGGAAACACGCTGCTGCTGAGATAATAAATAAACTTATCAAATAATATCCCTGTATTTTTGGAGGTGTAACGGGGCGGCTAAAAAACAGAAACGACGAAACTTAAAATTATTAGTATTTATTTATATACGAACCCTAACCTGATCTCTGACATAAACCATGGTAGTGGACTTACGCGAAGGGACCGAAGGAAAAGACAAGTGACATAGTTTATCCACGGTGCTGTAACGTTGCTATCTCCCGAGCTCTTTCCTACAGCTTTCTCACCCTTAATTTCCTTGGATGTTAGAGCCCAATTTAGAAATGGACTACTTTAGCAGCCTTAAAAATACCACATTCTCTCCTAGTATTTAGGGACGAAAAACGTATTTATTCTACGACACGTACTGAGCAACGGAATAGAACAAAAGAGAACTTTTCTACGAAAATGGAAGAAAAGTTATGGGATAATATCCGAAGAAGAAAGGGCCGACGTCCACGTGTTTAAGGAATGGAGGAAATGGCATGTAGAAGAAAACTGAATGGCGTTAAAATGTGAGGATGAGACAGAGAAGGGAATGCATACAGTATGAGGATTACTGGAGAACAAAAGTAACTTGGAAAGGTAATAATAACAGAGCGTTATATCGCGTATGCTGACGGGAGTTGAAAAAAATGGGTAAAAAAATTAGAAAGGAACGCGGGAAATAATACATAAGAATCGGAGAATACGGACCATTACAGGACAAAAATAGTACGATAAGAGAAAGGAATTACGCGCCCACACGAGCACGTGTGCGTCTCGTGGATCGAGGTTCGCTTTCTTGGGATGTAGGTTGGCGGGGAGGAGTAGTGAAGGTAGGACGAGAAAGGATTATGTAAGGCATCCGGACATCCCTTTTGGATTTTACTACCTGCTCCCGAAGTAAGACAGAGGGAGAGAGAGAGATGAGAGATAAGAGCAGCTGCGTCATTACCATAGCGCATGCGCGAGGAATGGTAAGGATTGAATTGTTGCTCGAGAAAGTTCCTCAAAGGAAAGACGCCTCGCGAGTCGCGCCACGACCGATTCCTCGGATTTCTTCCAAATGGTACGTATATGAAATCATCCCAATAAGGGGTACGTTATTTTTTTAAATTACCGTATCCCGTTTTCGGGAAGGGGCACTTGTTTCCATTCCCCGATCCCGAGCCGGACGCATCATTGTTTCGTTTTTTCCGTTTCCCTTTGTTCCGAAGGAAATTATTCGTTATTAACGTTTGCCGTAATTCCTTCGCTTGTTAGTGGCTATATAAGAACAATGGAGGGGGAGGGTCGATCCGGTTCATTCCGTAAGGGAAAAAAATTTAAGAAAAAATAACAAAAGACGAGCGCCTTCCCGTTGTAAAATTGTATCGCAGGATGCGAGAGATCGCCACCGGTCATGAGGAAACAAAAACCACTTCGTATGACCTAGAACGAGATGATATATGGGAGCGCGCATAACTTCAGCAATATAAATTCGAGGCTTAACCCAAAATACTCCGAATTCCCGAACTCGAACAAATACGCATTTCTGCGAAAGGATCGCATAACTTATTCCTCGCGAAAAAGAAAATGTCAGGAACCACGGTTTGTTTGATTACATAACACGCTTTTATATTTTTATGCATTCCGAGCTGAGCTCCGTAAATATTTAAATGACTGACAAATTCAGACAGACTCCGAGAATAAATAATTTGCATTTTCTTGATAAATAGCCAAAAATTCCCATTGTGAGTGCCTTTGTTGTTAAAATTATACACAGGTGATAATTCGTTCTTTGAGCAAAGAAAGTGCGAATAACTGGCAATGTTCATTTATCTTAGTACAAGGAAATTTTTTGAAAAAAATGGAGGAATCCATCAGTTCTCAAGCAGTAAAAAGTATCTCTCGTAATAAACATAGTATCGAAGGAGAGATTTATCACCACAATGTGAGTGGAGGAAGTGTTAGTCCGGTTCCATAACTAATGTTCATTGGTGCCAAACACTTCCTGGAAATTATTACTTGGCATCGCAGTTTACGAATTCCCTGAAATTTGTTTCCTATTTTTATTGGTTATATGCAGACAAATTCGTGTTTTGTCCTTTTTCCCTAGCAAAAACTACGAAAAGAGTATTATGAAAGTTCTAAAATAAATCTTTTGGAAGTCAGCAAAACCGCAAAATTTTGAAGCACGAAGCTTATACGATACAAAAAAGTTAGAAACGAATACAATTCAACTTAAATATTTTCCTATTTTAAACAAGCTCCAGTTTAATGAGTTTGTCTCACATTCTTCGCATTTTATTTCTTAGGATAGCAAATTCGCTTGAAAGAGTTCCGCATTTGAAAATTTTAGTTTTAATTTATTGCAAATTTTATACATTTTGCACAAACTGATACTTTGCCTATCTTTTGTGATCTACTATATTGTTCGTTTGTATTAATATGAACATTCCTCTTCGACAATTGTTTCAGAACTTGAGGAAGAATATGTACTTTGAAGCATGCGCTATTATTCGCAACACACCTAAAATTTTTATAACCAAATAAAACAACATAAGAAACTTCATAATTTGGACGCTGTTCACCGAATTTTATCACGAAGATTTCCATACCAAGGGGTTCACATTCCATGTTGACAATGAGAGCAAGTACTTCGCCATTCAGGTGGCAGCGTAAAGGGTTAAGCAGTGATGGCGAACCTTCTATTGCCCGCGTGCCAATATTACCGAAATTGTCGAATCTTTTCCGCCTCGCGTGCCACAAAACAGTGCTTGGTTTTCTTTGCTTGCCAGCTAAATTAAATTCGTGATCAAGACATAAGAGATTGAAATTTGTAATCATAAAACTAATGTTTACAATACTTAACTAAATAACACAAATGTTTTTTCGGCACTAAATCAGTACGATAAATTCTTTGATAGGTATTTCACCTTTCGTTGGTGTGCCAACCAAAATCGTCTTGCGTGCCACTTATGGCACGCGTGCCATAGGTTCGCCAACACTGGTTTAGGTATGTATATGTACACACTGGAAGACCTCGCTTCACTTCGGCAACTTTCAACACCCATTCAACTCGGCAACATCGTCGGCAACGTCGGTCGGCAAAGGTTTCAAAGGAATCGCCTTGAGCTTTTAACGTGAATCAGAGGCTTACATTTTAATGCCATTAATGTTAAACTACACCTAATGAAAGAAATCCGATATTGATATAATCCTCATTTTTGGGGCTGTTTTGTCTCATTATTGCCCCATACGAGAACAAAAAAGACGAGGCAGCTGCATATGACCTAGATACTTGAAATTTGGCACGATTATAGAAATTTCATTGAAACCTAAGATAAAATTATAAAATTGCAAAACTTCCAATTTTTAAGGGGCGGTTTTGCACCTTTTCGGCCCCATACTAGAACAAAAAATTCGAGGCAGCTGCATAGGACCTAGAGAATTGAAATTTGGCAGGATTATAGAAATTTCATTGCAACCTAAGATAAAATTACAAAATTTCAAAAATTCCAATTTTGAAGTGGCGGTTTTGCCCTTTTCGGCCCCATACGAGATCAAAAAATGCGAGGCAGCTGCATAGGACCTAGAGACTTGAAATTTGGCATGATTATAGAAATACATTGCTACCTTAGATAAAATTATAAAATTGCAAAAAATTCCAATTTTTAAGTGGCGGTTTTGCCCCTTTTCGGCCCCATACGAGTGTGAAACTTATAAGGCACTTCTTCATGAGAAACAAACTTGAAATTTGGCAGAATTATGGGTTTTTAGTTACAACAGAAGGAAAAAATCTAATTGTAAAAAGTCTTAATGTTAGGGGCTGTTTTGCCCCATTATTGCCCCATATGAGGATTAAAATTACAAGGCACTTCTAAATGAGCTACAAACTCAAATTTGACATGGTTATATGATTATGTACAAAATCAATTGGGAATAATTTGAATTTGTATAAATGCTAAAATTTAAAAATGCTTGCAGAATGCAAGCACATATTGACTAGTATATATATATATATATATATATCATGTGTAGGAAGCGTCTATATATATTTTATATATATATATATATATATAATACCTAAGGTGCAGCGAAATGAAATCGATCCTGTTCGGAATAGTGGCAAAAATACAATCCAAGGAGGATAGATGTCGCAACCGTCGCTTTGAATAAGAAAGAAACGATAAACAAAGCGAGAGAGCTCTGCGTCATTCCAAAGCGTCGAAACCCGACAGGTGCATGGAGATTACACGTGTTGCGGCATCCATTGTCTAATTTTAAAAAATTTCGAAATTTTTAAAATAAAACGGTACTAAAAATGAATTATTAACACGTGTTATGTTTGGACAAATGACAATATAAAAAGAAATTTTATGAAATAATCAAAAACGAACATTTCTCGCAATACATCCATTTTTCTGAAAAAACGTAAAAATTATACGCGACGTATTCCTGTACCTGCGAATATGCAGTTTGATATTAGAATTTGAATCATAAAATCGACAAGACTACAGGTGCTGCTGTGTATAATAAAAGTATCAAAAAGATAAGGACGCCATTACAACGATTTTCTTTCCTGATTGAGAGTTTATCTGACAGAAAAGACATTACTAAATTCATCTGGTGCGTTACTATCATTCGACATTTAGGTTGGTCGCTACCGAACTTGACAGAGAATGGCGAAAAAAATATGTATGAAAGGAATCATCACGTGCTACCTTGAAATATCTAAAAAAAAAATACAACAAATACCGTCATCGAGAGAAATGAAGGGCAGAGAACCGGAAATGGCAGGAGGGAAAGAGTAGCAAATTTTCGAGGAAGTGCGCGCGGCACACACGTAATGCATTTTTTAATTTTCAAACCCCCTCTTTCTTTCATTCTGAGCGAGAAGTAAAAGAAAACCACTGCTTCCATAAGTCCCAATTCTCTCTCTCTCTCCCATTTCTACCTTCTTTTCCTATTCGCTCTCCAATATGGAGAGCACATATCCAGAAAGATGAGTTCCACACGCCCGGGGAATACATCCCCCGTCGTATTTCGTATCGCTTCTGTTTTATTCCGCACTACACCTCCTCCCTTTTTACTTTCTCCATACGTAGTAATGGGAAAGTATTGTGTCACGAAAAAATCGACTTCGAGATTTCAACGGAAATACACGTTTTGAGGTCCCTAGAACACGTTTAGACTATTTTCGGAATGATGTCTGTATGTGATTGTGGGCTCTCTAACTCAAAAAGTATGTACTTGCCATATCGTTACCAAACTTCATAAATATCACTTTAGCATGAGCACAAAGAACTGATTAGTTTTTGGACAATAACGGGTAACCGGAAGTCGAGGTTTATTCGAAACCCGATTCGGTTTTTGCGATATTTCTTCATTAAAACATTATTGTATATACAATTCTATACACACGTTATAGAGAATGTAATTTCCTACAACTTTAGTTTGAAAGAATTTTCCGTAGCAGTTATTGTTTAGGAATTATTTATAAAAAATAATCGGTTTTTTCGGTTTCCGTCAAAGATCTTAAAAACGTCGTTATTGGTAATCTTCGTAAGGACCAAAGTTGCAGAGAATAATATTTCTTCCAAGTTTTGTTTGAAACAAATTTTCGTAGAACCATCCATTTCGGAGATATTTAACTTATTAGAAATTTCCAGCGTACAGCGCCACCACCATGTAGCTGTCAATTCTGTAAACATATTCAAAATATACCTAATTTAGGGCAATAAGGACGACTGTATTAATTTACGATACGAAATAATAATTTATCCTTATAATGCTATTCATAATAATTTAAATATCTATACTCCAAATATGGAGAAATTCATGTTGGCCACATCAGATTTTTTCCTTTATCTCACTTTCTCTCTCACTCTAGAACATTCTCTCTTTTCGAAATTCTGTTATTTTCCATTCGGTCGAATCGTGGCTATCTTTGATTTTTCATAATTCTTATTAGATATAATTTTTAGATAGATTTTCGAGAAATCGTTCAAACAAAATTCAACAAATAACATATGACAAACCATATAAAGCTTGATATAAATTTATTTGGAAATTTAAAATCTCAAGTACCGATATAATAAGCACTTATATATCCATAATCTATGAAAAATTTTGAAAAACTACATGCCTATTTCGGCTACCGAGCAGCCGTCATCAATGGTATTTATGAATGCCATTTATGAAGGATGTCATTTAAACGGAACGGTCGTATGGTTTCCACAAATACGATATTTTCACGGCTATTGCTATGGCTTGCAAATCCTTCTCCTAAATTTTTAAACTCCAATTTTTCCCATTTGTTTTCGGTTATAAACGATCTCGATAATATTCTATTGAACTCTAAAACGTGATTACGGACACGTAAAGTCATTTCTATTCTCTCGCGAATCCAGGTCGGTATTTTTTTGCCCTTTGCCCCAATGTTCTTTCTTTCACCTCGTTCTCCCACCCTCTTTCTCTCTCTCTCTCTCCCCTCCTCCCCCTGTTCCATTACTCCCTCCGGTTCCCGCTTCAACAGAAAGCTGTTGGAGCGAGATGGGTCGTTAATTTCAACGCTTTCTCCCTCTCTCTTTCACTCCCGACCCGCCATACCCATCTACTACGCTGCACGCCTACGTCACCCCGACCTAACATGTAGCAGCAACATTCTCCATCTCCCACTCCCAACCCCTACTCGTGTCCTCCGCGCTAATTCACACTCAAATTTTTCTACTACACAAACACACACTTCGCAGCTAACTACATAAGTACACTCATATGCTACTAGTATTCTACAATCGCCTTTTCTTGTCCTAAATTTACCTGGCATTCTTATTCGTTATTATCACAAACTTTTGGATATTTGACGCAAGCATTTGCCCTAACTCCTCATTATTTGTCGCAACCTTTCTTCTAGTAGTAATTTTCCTCATTACCTTCTCACCTTTCTCTAATAGTATAATATTTCACGACTGGTTTTAAATACGGTTTTTTTCTATGTTTTTACGCCACCCTTCCTCTTTGGTTACTCAATCTTCCATTTTTACAGTTATCGCAGTTACGCTTTGGCTTATGTAGGACAGGTGGTAAAATATATCTGCAAAATTCTTCAGTTTAAGGCCTATTGGGTTTGGATTTTCAGGGTTCGAGGTTAAAGCAGTTGGTAAGGAAGCCCACACTTACACATCCTAGAAGGCATTTGTCTACCTAAATTATCACTCCTTGCCAATAATTATGAACAAAACAAAAATATAAAAAATAACTTTAACAAAAACTGGAGTGTAATCAGAATTAAATTAGTCTGCGTTTATTTACACACACAAGGTGAGTGGTGGCCGTCCATGCAGAAGCCTTGGTTCGAACCACATCGGAAGTTGGTTTACATCAATCCGGGCTTGCCTCGACTTGTGTGTTGCGAGGAAAACGCGCAAGTGAGCAGTGTACCCTTTCGATGTTTTTCGGAAGAGTAAGCTAACGGCAGCACCGGGTTTCCCTCCTCCCTGTAAATATTAGGGAATGCAACACCGGTATACCGCCCAATTCTTCAATACCGAAATA
The DNA here is from genome assembly GCA_036926305.1 of Uropetala carovei. NCBI lineage: Eukaryota > Metazoa > Arthropoda > Insecta > Odonata > Petaluridae > Uropetala > Uropetala carovei. Next base: position 24,074,679 of record JAXCHB010000045.1, on the reverse strand, counting down.
CCGGTACTGAATGATATAAAACTTTTGCAACGAATTACCTGTATATAGTTCACCATCGCCTAAAAACAGGGGTTCCCAACGCGGTGCTCGCAAAGATTCGAAGTGGCGCCTGCCGAGGTTTGTTCAGGTGTCCTCCTTAACACTTTTAGCTCTTCTGACTAATAGCATTGCTGAAATGCTGGAAAGTACCAATCTTAAAAGACTTCATGACTTTGTCTTATAGAACTTACTTACATTGTCTTATGCTGTATTTTATGATTTTATTCGCAGTTTTTCCACAAATTCGGTAACCTCTCGGATGTGTTTTATATAATAGTATTTGTAGTGGCTGTGAACGGTCGTCATCTGTTTTTGCTTATTGACTAAGAAGTATCACTTCGTATTTGTGCTCTACACATTTCTCTATTCGTTGATAATAATTGAATATTAATTTTTTATATGATTTAATGTCAAACTTTAAACGCAATGTTTATGTTTGACTGAATGGTATTTGTTCTATTTTATTTTTTTATAGTTTCTACTTTATATTCATTGGGTTTATGTAGTTTGTTTCACCATACATTATATACTATTACAATAAATAATAATTGATATGAAGTATATGTTGAATTAATCTTGTTTCTTTTACCTGAAATATTCATGATTTTCATTATTTTTTATTAAAGGTGTACCGGCAATGACGAACATCAATACCGAAATACCGGTATTGATTTTTGGGACCGATATTGTATTCCATAGTGTGAATGTGTACATAGATACTTAGCAGGCGATTGACACGTAGACTGTATTACTTTGCCATTAACTCCTACGAATTTGTACATAGGAGAATCAACCCATCATTAGAAAGTTGAGTGAGAGTGAGTAAGTTATACACAAGCACATAAACAGTAACTTCTATCTTTCGCAGTCAACGATTTAAAAGGGCCGGTACCACCCGTACGCAGCACCGAAACTTAAAATTTTTAGGTTTGAACAACGCTGCGTCTATTCAATCCACAACCATACGTAGAATCGTGGATTTTGAAAGGAAGAAGGCCGGCTGACGTGATGGAGGAAATTACACCAATCAACATGGAAGATCGCGTGACGGATTAATTTTCTGATTTTTATTGAGTTTATTAATCCTAGCTGCCCGTACAGCTCCGAAATCGGAGCTCTGTTGGAGTGTTATGGTAGGAAAGCACTTCACTGCCCAACCCGCGCGCCCCCGACACCCGCTGCCCTGCGTTGCCACCCAGCGCACTGAGGCTCGAGGTCCAATTTCAGCGTCCCGCGTGCCCCCCTCGCGTCCGGCGCATCTCCTTCCCCTCCACTTCCCCTCAAGCATGGCTGAGTGAAATTGGAGGGAAAGCTTCGCTTTGGGTTGTGACGGACATGACTTTCTCTTAATAAATACGTATATACGTTGATATTACCTCTTTATTATACGTTGAACTAATTGAATAAATACTTCTTTATATTATTTGTAAACGTTTTTCACCGCCGTGTCCTAAACATTAAATCAGGGGTGCTCAGACATTACAAGCTTGGGAACTACTAACCAATTCCACTTACCTGTTAAAAATTATTTCGAGCGGGGAGAGGGGGAAGGGGTTGAAATGTGGTATTTAATTAAATGCCATTTGGGCTTCAGGAGTGAAACCTTGGAGCTACTTATCAATATCCGCTTACGTAGTGATCGCCCGTCCATTTTCACTCCTAAAAATTCTTTCGAACTGGGCAAAAAAAGTTTCAGAAATCTAACTTAAACGAGTTGGCGTTCGACCGGTCGATCGCGTCTTCAGCACCCCTGCATTAAAGAGTACCGGCAGTAATTTTATTCGTTTTAAAGTACCGCTCGCATATTACTATTTAATGATCTCTAGCCTTTAATACCGGCTTCCGTCTCACTTCCACTATACTATTCCGTTAGTTTAATAGTCAGTTAGGCATTTTTACATTTTAAACCCACTCTGCCTCCCTCACTTCCATTTCCACCGCCCACATATAAACAAGTAGTTTGTCACTTTTTTGATAATATTTTTTCCCGACTTTATTTCACTCTTTACTCTCAAACTCAGATTTTTTTTTCATAGTCTCCTCTCACAAATCACCCTTTCATTTCTACCTTCTCTTTTCCCCATAACTTCTCCAGAGATCTCTCTCCTAAATCCCCTTGCCTCTCCATTATCTCTTCTGTTCTCCCATATGTGTGTGTATTCTCTCCTCCCCCCCCCCCCTCCCCACTCCCTATCATCCAACTCGCCATTTTTCATTTCTGAATCCATTCACATCCCAGTAGTCAACTTGTTAGGCCCCTCTCTCTCTCTCTCGTTCCATCCATTCTTTTATCTTCTTCAATTCTCCCTTCCCCTCTAGCTTTATCACTTTTCCTGTCTCCCAACACATGCTCCAAATCTGAATATCTCTCTCTCTGTATCTTTCTCTCTCTATCTTTCTCTCTCTATCTTTCTCTCTCTCTTTCTCCATTTTTCCATTCTCATTCCATTGCATCTATACCTTTTACTCCCTCAATCTCTTTCCTTCTCTGTACACTCTCCTCACTCTCTCCCTATCCTTTTCTCTCTCTCTCTCTCTTCTTCTCTCTCTCTTCTTCTCCCTCTCCTTTTCTTAACATCCCGTCTTCGCTTACTCGTTCTATCCCTCTTTCTCCACTTTCTCACTCCCTCTCTCTATACCATTATCTGTCTCTCCCTCTTATCTGTCTCCACCTTCTCTCTCTCTCCCTTTTCTCACATTATTCCCCTCTCCCTCCCTTTTTTTTTAATAATAATTTTTTTTATTCCATTTCTCTTATACATCCTCTCATCCTCTTTTTTCCTCTCTCTCTTCACTCTCTCCCCATCTCTTCTCTCTCTCTCTCTCTCTCTCCCCATCTCTCTTCTCTCTCTCTCTCTCTCTCTCTCTTTCCTTTTCTCTTTCCCTATGTTTCCCTCTCTCTCTCTCTCTTTTCCGCCTCGTCCTGTTTCTTTCGCCACCTACTTCATCAAGACCTTTCTTCCACCACATCCACTCGACCATAACTCCTGTTATTCCTCCTATTGCTTTCACAATATCTGCAGGAGGTGGTTCTGACAAAGAGGGATGGAAGGTACGTAGAGTGGATACAAAAAGAGAGACAGAAATAATTGAGAGAGAGAGCGGAAAAACTGGATAGAGAGGTGTAGAGTGGAGTGTGTGAGCGGAGGGAATGCATCGGTGTGTGGATGAGGAAAAAGTGGCGTGGACCTAAAAAAGAAAACGGACAGCTAATGGCGCGAATAAAGAGAAAGGTTGATGATGGCGGTGGAGGAGAAGAGGGAGGTGACAGATGAAGTAGCGAAAGGTAATGAAAGTATGTTCGATTGAAAGGAATTTATTCGGAACGGGAGTGGGAAGGCTGGGAGAGACGGGAGAAAGGGAAGAGAGGAGGAGGGGGAAGATAGGGAGGAGTGGAACGGATAAAATGGCATGCGACCAAAGATGGAGACGAAATGAAACAGCTTCGGTGTTGGGACGTTACAATAGAAATACACTGAATTTAAAAAATGGATACGGTTTTAGGCGTCGAGACTTTTCCCAACTCGGGGAAAAGGGATCTCGTCGGATATTACGGGATAAAATATGACGAAAACATTTTCCGGACGAAAAATATTATCTTCGGAGCTCAACTTCAATGATTGAATAGAAGGGTCGGAATAAATTAAAATAAGGTAAATATTGGCACTATCGCGGTATATATATATATATATACACGATTATATTATTCATATATATATATATATATATATTATAAAATCGTAATGGTGATCACCATGGTCATAAGTAACGCTCTAATGTTCTGAATAACTCGATTAGAAATAAACTTAGAAACCTGAAATTTCTCAGAATTTCAGTGTTAATGAATCTCTACGTTACGACTAAAAGATTTCGAAAAAAGTCACGGGTTCGACTCCAGAGAATGAATGTCGTTTCCCATAATATAACAGTTAAAATCACCTTTTTGGTTTGAAGGCTTTCATTCTTTTACTCTTCAAAATATCTTAAAATTAAGTTATCGACACGAAATTTGCGCTAAAACACACCAAAATGAATGAGGATTCTTATTCTTACCGTCGAATACTCAATCTCGTTCGAATTCGCATATAGTATTTTGAGTTTATACTCGAGTTTTGGTAAATTTTTTAACGTTTCAATAATAAGATTCCATGGTTATCGACATTGTTGTCCTCGGGAATTTCCGTGCATATGCAGTTAAATAAAGGCTTAAAGACCGAAAATAAGATTAAAACTTGCTCGAAATGACCGAAGATATGAATTTAATGCAAATAAGTTCATGTTATTTATATTTTTTATCTATATTACTAAAATCCTATTTCTGTTTGTCTCTCTCTCTCTCTTTAACGCTCTATACCTCAGCCATTTTTAATCTCCGGGAATTTCAGCCCTCTAAGTTTATTTTTTATCGAGTTATTCAACTAATTTTATTAATTTGTTATTAAAAACCAAACTTGCATCCTTTATAAAATATATTCATTAAACTCATATTCAAAACAAATTCCCGTTAAACTAATCTAAATCCAATAGGTACATGGTAGGAACGAAGAAACAGCGAGCAAAGGTGGTTGGCGAGCGTCAGCGATCAGGGAGCTTTCCTCCAGTACGTTTATATTTTCACTATCGTCGATTGAATTTTTATATTATTCGTCCTGCTTTTTTCATTCGATGCGTAATCAACGTCACACCGGCAATATGATACATTTAATATGGATAGTCATTCAGAAAAGGAAGTGACTTGGACAAATTTAGATTCGGTACAATTAACGCGCACGCATAAAAACACAAAGAGAATTTAGTGCTGAAATTAGATTAAATGAGAAATATTTTTCACTTTTACATAGTAAGTTAACTTTGGTCTGAATGTTACATTGGTCTTTTAAAATTTAATAAGAGTTTTCAGTTAATTCCATTGCTGGGTAGATGAGAAGACAAAATCGCTCCTTTACACTGTTTCGTCGATTCTCGCACTTTAAAATTTAAATTAAACAAAAATAATTTTATCAATATTTTAAACCTCCTTTAATTCCGCCATATAGCGCGAGGATTGGAACGAAAAAAGGATAGCTTTCAAAAACACTTTTCTACAATGGACGGCTGAAACTGAAATAATATGACTTTCCAAATCGAAAAACTGAAATTCTGTTCGTCGACATTAAAAAACACAGACCAAATCTTTGGAAACATAAGCTCTAAAAATTGTTGCTACTTGATATCAACGAAAAAATAAGTTTACTGCAGTATAAACACATTTCTGCGACAGTAATCTACCCACTTTTAGACTCAACTATAAATATTTTCATAAGACCACTTGTTGGGAGCGAAAACAGTAATTTATTGTAAAAACCTTTACTGAAAATTCCTCATGAACAATAATTACCAAAATTTCACGAAGAATAAAATTTCACTACTTCCTAATATAGATACTACTTCTGCACGTAAGCAATGCTTGTAAATTAAATAGTTTGCACAAAAGCTTTTAATTTTATACAAGATTGGTAGAAACAGGTAGGTACACAATTCATGCTCATCCGTATGATTTTCGCATAAAAACAAATGAATCCTGAACGAGAGAGAAGACTAAACATAATTAATCGGGAATCTCCTGCGAAACGCAAAACAATTTCACAGTATCTCGTCTAAAGCACAAAAGGACAAACAACGTAATAAGACACCAGCGACGAGTTTCATTAACAACAAGCAATTTGAAAGGCTTCGGGGAAGCCGTAAAAACAAATAATAACGGACTCACTACTTTCTCTTCCCTTTCTGCAAAAGCGCAAACATTAGGTATGCAACAAGCCCTTTATTTTATTTCGAAGGCACCACCCACGTGCCACGCGCCGGATAATAAATAACTATCCGCGAAAGAACGGAAAAAAATAACGATCCGACGTTTTAATTGCAAAAAAAATTAACAAGAAACTCGTCTCGTACGAATCGTAGCTCCTCCACCCTTGGGGATAAATTTTCCCGTCGCTTTTCGCGAGAGAATGAAATAAGAAACGAATACGCTTTTAAAAAAAAGAAGAAACAAGTAGAGACAGACATTGTTTATCGAAATGACGCAAAATGGATTCTTTTAACGAAAAAATTTCTCGAGGCAGACAGAAAAAAAGAAAACCTCCGCATTAGCTCCAATTGAAGAGGAAACTGGAGAGAAAGGATGACGGAAATAAAGGGTGAGAGGGGGGTATGGAGAAAGAAAAGGGATAGGAAGATAGGGCGGAGAGGGACAAATAGAGAGATAGCGAGGGAGACGGGAAGAGATAGGTAGGGAGATAGATAGGGAGAGATAAGAGGAGGGAGACAGACAGACAGACAAACGACTTTATTAGGGCGAAATTGAGACTATATAGTCCCTTCTTACATTTAACCCTGCGTCAACAATTACAAATGAGAATGAGATAGTAATAATTATTTCACAGAAAAGAACCAGAAAATAAAATAAATAGAAAAACATACAAGCAAAACACCAAGTTACATATTCGAAAAATTTCTATAAAAAGAGTAATTGCGGTAAAAAACCGAGGAAAGACCTGACTTGGCCATCCCAGTAAAAGAACACGAAGGAAAGGGAGAAAGAGAGGGAAAGAGAAGGTGGGAGAGGGAGGGAGAAAGCAGAAAGGTTGAAGAGGAGGAAGAAAGGGTGGAAGAGAGCGAGAGAAATGAGAAATATGAGGGAGAGAAGGGAAGAGAGCGATAGGGAGATATAGAGGATAGAGAGAGAAGGAGAGAGGGAAAGAGAGGAAGGGAGAGAGAGAGAGAAAGATAAAAAAGAGAGGTTGAGAAAGTGGAAGAAAGGAGAAAGAAGAGGGAAATAGACGAGGGAAGGTGAGAGAAAGATAGAGTAATGAGTGAAAGAAAAGACGGAATGAGAATGAGAGAGAGAGAGAGAAAGGTAGGGAGAGGGATGGAGAGAGGCGCCGTTTTCGTAGAGGGAAATAAGAGTAAAAGGCGATAGGTGGATGATGGATGTTACACACCCAACGCGCATCCAATATCCAAAAACGGCGGAACGCCTTTTTCTTTCGTTTTTACCCCTATCCCTATTTCTCGAAATAATCATAACGAGATGAGAAACTCGCGGGGCCAAAAATTGGAACGCGCGAAAGGAAGGGATCGGAAAATGAAGGAAAGATCATTAAGGGGATGAGAGAGAGAGAGATAAAAATAAACGTCAAGAACGGATGGCACACGCACGGAAATATAATGATACGGGGATAAGGAAAAAAATTAAGCCGGAAATTCCGCTGGAGCGGAGCGATCATTAATGGATTCTTCCTATCGCTCCCCCCCCCCTCTCTCTCCAATCTCTCTCCCCCTCTCTCATCTCTCTCCCCGTATCTCTCTCACCGCTTCATTTTTTCGTGCTTCTCGAAAAGTATAGAATTAAAAGAGCATACAATTAGTGCGAAAAGCGTTCGGATAAATCTCGGTTAAAAAGCGTCCACGGGTCTACTATAGCTGAAAATATTTTCTTTTTTTTTTAACGAGATCGATTCCCGAGGGGAAACACATCGATGGTAATAATTCTTCGTCGAGAAGTTGAGAGAAAATAAGAACTTTGCGGAAATTGCGCTTGCATAATATATGCAGTGAGTGCTGATCAACTGATGGAATTTCAGAGCGAGATTGCCGAGGATGAAAGTTTACTCTTCCGCCCAAGAACCGTGCCGTGAGCCGATAATGAGATTAGCAAAAACGCGAGTGCACCCTCCCATTTGCATAACATTTTCCCCTTAGCAGCCCTGTTAAACTGAAGTCTCGCGAATCTGATTTTATATGGAGCGCTTGTTTTTCCACTTCTCTCAAACGTTTGAGTTAGACGCACAAGTAAACATCCGTAGAGGATTTCTCACGAGAAAAATGAAGATTGAACAATATCGCGGGTTCAAAAAGTTTGAATTCTTCTGAAGTACTTAGGTGCAGGAAATGTATTCTCGGCGTAAATGCAGAATAAACAACTGTAATATGTTTCAGCTACGAGACGCTTCATTCCAGATGGGCTTTTTTAAAAGTCTTCCAGGAAAGGGGAAATTTTCGAGGAGGAAATAACGGAGCATTTATTCCTACGATGTCAATTTCCTTTATCTTAGAAAATTAATAACGTCTGATTGCCACGCGTGTGCATACAAACACTTTTTAGGAATTTATATGCTAAACATAACCCATAAAAATTCGCATATACCAAAGCACGCTACGAAATGTGTCATGCGCACTGAAAGCGTGAATATAAATTGTACAATTTTCTGCGTATTACCAACGTAATGTGAACTGATTTAAATTTATTTATACGCACGTCTTCCAATTTACAGGCACAAGCGCATACGTATATACCTCCGCTAGTATTCCTTTCTTTCGACCCTATTCTCCCCCCTCTCCCGCATCATCCAATCCCCGAACTTTCCAAGCTACCCTTCCATCCCACACCTTTAACCCTGTGTCACTGTCGTAAGCTGTGCCTCTCTTGTGCTGAAGGAGGAATCATCATGAAAGCTCCATCATCTACGTCTACAAATCTCTCTCCGGCACCCCAGCGGCTCTCCTAGTAAGTGCTGACTGGGTTTCCTTCAACAGCTAGTTGCTCTTACATACTCGTGTGTATATATATATATACACACACATACATAGGGCAACTACGTGTTGGCCAAATCAGTTGTCTCTCTCTTGTGCTGACGAAGGGGTCATTCCGAAAGCTCCAATAACTTCTACAAATGTGTCTCTCCAACACCCCAGCGGCTCTCCTTCCGGTAAGTGCTCACTGGGTTTCCTTCAACACCTAGTTGCCCTAAATATCCTCATTTACCTTTCCTCTTCCGTAGTATATATATATATATGTATATATATATATGTGTATATATATATATTCGTTTTCTAAAAAGGAGACTGTATGACCAATGTATTCTGCCTGTTCTGACATATGGATGTGAAACATGGACCATGAACGCTAGAATGATACAGAACCTGCAAACAACACAGAGGAGCATGGAGAGATGCATTTTAGGGATCACCCGAAGAGACCGCTAGAGGAACGACTGGGTAAAACGGAAGACGGGAGTCTGTGACGTCTTTAGAAGAGTGAAGGCGCTAACCTGGCAGTGGGCGAGCCATATTGCTAGACTAAATGACCAGCGTTGGACGTCCAGTGTCATCGAATGGATCCCAAGAAACATCAAGAGACCGAAAAGAAGACCGAAAGACAGGTGGGACAGAGAGCTTGTTAAGTTCTTGGGGCAAACTTGGAGGAGAGAGGCAGCTGACAGGGTAAACTGGAAAAGTCTGGGGGAGGTCTTAATCCGTCAGTGGATTGAAAAAGGTTGATGATGATGATTCTTTCAATTAATCCGGTACGAAATTCTTTCTGAAATTAACAAAAGCAATGCACAACCTACCTCGGTAAGATAAATTACTCGAACAAATGCATCGAGGCTGTGGAAGCTGAAATAAAACTTAAGGTCAAAGGTCCTTTCTACCGTACGTAAAAAACAAGGCGAAGATTTTAATGAGGTGCACGTGTTTCTGCAATCCATCACACGAAACCATCTAGCATATTGCGAATAAATTCCTTTTGCCGCAAAAGGCGACCTAAATTAACAAAAAAACAGACAAGTATCGCTTCAAAGGAGAAAAGAAACGGCACCCATACCTGCGCCACCGAAGGGAAACGCATTTGTTTTCCGTAGAATTTTGTTATGATGTCTTTCCTAAAACAATTCTCCTATGTATGTGTGCTTACACACAGACACACACACAACTCTAGTAAAAGTAACACTGAACCCATCTTTTTCTCAAAGAGAGAAATATGAAAAAAAAAATCTACAAGAATATAGAATCGTTCGTTTGCAAGAGGTGGAATAAGGTAGCGCTCGCAAAAAGGAGAAACAAACCCGAAGAGGAAAAGACGTCCTGCGAATCGCATAACTCATACGCGTGTGAGAAAACCTTTTGATGTTAACAACAAGAAGAAAGGACCGATCGGAAAGTGATAGAGAAAGAGGGTAGACAAACTACGAAAGAAAGAGAGAGAAGCGAAGCGTCGTTCGATGCTGAGAACAAACGCACTACGTGTTTCCTTGATGCGACCCGAAAGAGCTCAGCCAACCGATTCTCTCCATTTCTCCGCCTTTCTCTCTCCTCCTCTCTCTCTCTCTCTCATCTCCTATACAAACCCCTGGCGGTTGGAGCGACAACTAGAGTCGGAAATAGGAGGCGGTCGAGTGTCGGCGTGTGAAGGAGACGATAGAGATCCGAGGGAAAAGGAAAAGTGGAGAGAGAGAGAGAGAGAGAGAGAAGATCTGCTGATAGGATAGAGGAAGAGAGAAAAGGTGCAGGAGAATAACACAATGAGGGAGAGAGGGGAGGGTGAGAGGAAGGAGCAACGGTTTGGTAGGAAAAGAGAGGCGAAGGAGAGTAGGAAATTGGATAGGGAGGAAAATATGGGTAAAGGGAAGAAGGTGGAGAAGAAGAAATATGAGAGGAGAAAAAGGAGGAGAGGAAAAGCAGGATGACTTGAATGAAACTGTAGAGAGAAGGAAATGCTATGTAGAGGAGATTTGAGTGGAGATATTGGAAGAATGTAAGAGGAAAAAAACATGAAAGTTGAGCGAAAGAAGACAAGTAATAGAAAACAAGTGAGGAAAGGATCCTACGTTAAGGGGCGTTTATTTAAAATAAAAGCTATACCCCTTAGGATACCATTAGTCTCTAAACTGAGTGGAAGTGATTCGCGGGACACGGAAATGTCACTGGCGGACAAAACGATTACATTAGCGGATTTTAAAAAAAATACGCTAAAAAGAACGAAGGGAAAACGGCTAGAGAGAGGGTGGGATAGACGGAAATAGAGAGAGAGAGAGGAAGAGATAGGAGAAGAAGAGAGGTTAGAAGATAGACCATATTTAATAGAACGAAGCTGAAGAAAAAGATATCACATCCTTCACCAAACACTTTCTTCTCAATAATATGCAATAAAAATAGGAGAAATGAAACAAAATGAGCATGAATTGTTTTGTATGCAACATAATCGGGGGGCAGACCAACGAAGGAGGATCTGAAGCAAGTTAAAACTTTCCCTGGTAACATTTATACAGAGTTCCCTCTGTCGTGAACAAAATTTATGCCCACTCTGGATTTTATTTTATTTATTTATTAATTCTTACTCCCTAAACAACAACTGTAATTCTAAACGCAATGAGTTCCATTATTTAATTTTTGCAAGTTTATTTTATAGTACATAAATATCACTATATTTATAATATATATATATTTTTTCTAAACATTTCCCCTTCATGCGGGATAGTATGGTGTCTTATACACAAAAATATTCGTAAAACATTCAATAGATATTTTAAAGGGCGTTGAATTTAAAAATTCACCCTTCGTATTATCCGTGTTCTAGTACAGTCCGCACTTGCTCCATTCGCAATTAATTCGGACGACCGGGATTTAGTACCACTCGAGTACATACCCAGTTCATAACGGCGGAGAAGAAGAAGAAAGCGGGGAGGAAGATAGAGAATGGAAGAACTAGAAGGAGAGAATGAAAGAGAGATAGAAAGAGGGAGAGTGAAGATTGAAGGAGGAGAAACAGGGCAGAGAAAGGAGAGGAGGAAGAGCGACTCGGTGTCGTAACAGAGGAATCTGAAGAGACCGTCCTTCTCCATGGGTGGATTTCGCTACAGTAGGGTGTAGCGTGGCACGGTGAGAGGTTGTGAGAGAGAGAGAGAGAGAGAGAGAGAGAGAGAGAGAGAGAGAGAATGGCTTCTGAGAGGAATAGGTACTATACCTAACCCTCCCCACCCCTTTTACTGTGGCGCCCCGCGAACGCGGAAGAGGGGATTCAGGAGACGAAGCGATCCAAGACGGAATATCCCCCGGAAATAACTTCTCCTCGGGACTAAATGTCTCGACGCTCCGAACATATGGTAGTTGAACGCAGCTCTTAATTTGGACGGCGATTTGTTCAGCGGCGGTTATATTTTCTGAATGATGTTTTACCTCGGCGTATCTTTGTATTGCACGTGATTGAAGGCAGGAATTCTCTCCTTTTATTATTATTACTACTCCGACCAGCGTTAAATTCGCACCGGCGGACATTTTTTATCTATCCCTCTCCTCATCCCATACTACCTAATGCTATAAAACGGAAAATACTGCCAATGGGATTTCCGAAATGTCCATAACGATTTCAGAAGTAGGACGGAAACATTTTCGAGATTTTTTTTTTTTTTTTAACTTCCGGAAAGTCGTCCGTGCGCGATAAGATTAGGTTATTTTCCGATCCGTAATAACATGCTTACGAATGCATCGTTTCCTTTTAACAAGGTACAAGGACCCATAAAGGGCTTATCCGAAACGACGTGGCATCGACCGATTTATTTTTTCGTCTTATCTGATTCGATTAACTTATAAGTGGACGCCGTGACCCGGTGCGCCTTCGATATTAAAATAAATACGAATATCGATCGATCGATTTTTACGGTCGATCCTATCGCGTCACTTTCGAACAACACGGTCAAACAAAGGTACAACGTCGTAGTGATAAAAAGAACTAATAATCCAGGTCCACGCTCCAATCTCGGAGACAATCGCTGGTTCTTTTGATATTTATTTCTCAGAAAGGCTAATTATCATCTGAAAATCGCTATTGTTTAATACACCGTTTCTATAGTAAGGGAAGTTGCTTTAAGCGCAGATACGAAACCGTACGGCGAGTTCGATAATTCAGTTTTTTTAATTTCGCTTTTTAAATCTGAATCAAATGAGGAAATTTCCACTTTTATTTATTTATTTATCAGCAAATTATTCATCAAAAGCAGAACTCAGGTTTTTTACATTGGATATTTAAAAAACACAATATAAAGCCATCAGAAAAATCGGATATATAGTATAACCAACACAAGTGATTTAGCATGTACGAAATTACACGCTTGAGCCCTTTCAATTTTTTATTTCGCAACTTTCAGTTGACCAACGCCTCCGCCTCCCTGACGAAATTAATCCACCCTATCCCTCGAGAATACGTTTTAATCGGAGGTATACATTTTTCCATCGTTTCGTCCGAAGAGCCTCTTTTTTCCGGGCTTAACATTCAAGGCTATTTTATATCAATCGGGACATTCCTTCCAATACATTTCGTCTCACGACATTTCCCCCATTCGCCGCCCTCTAAATAAGAAAATCACGCTTTCCTCTCTTTTCTATAGTATATCCTCTTATCGCACCCATTCACCCACCCACACCCACACACAAAGACACACCATTTCCCTCCTGCACCCTCATAACTCGCGAGAGGATGGTTACAGAGTTGGAATGGGAGGAAGGTTAAGAGGGAGGCAATAGAGTAGGGCAGGCAACCTTTGCCCAACCCTCACCCACACGAACCATTTCTTTATTTTATTTAAGATCCCTCTCACATTATCCCATATACCTTCAAGGATGCCACCCTCACTCTCTACGCTCACGACTTCCTCCCTCCTTACGTAACCCTTATAAAAATCTCTTCCTCTCTCTCTCCCTCTATCCGACACGAATCTCCATCTCCTGTGCAACTCCAAATCTTCGTTCCAACTCGCCTTCCTTCTTTTTTTTATTCTCTCTTCCACCTGATCCTCCTCCAGTCTATGTTACACCTGGCGGACCTCCTTCGAACCACACTCATCCCTCTTGTAACATTTCTCGAGCTTTTCTTCCTCCTATTTCTCTTCCTTTCACTATCGCCTCCTTCCTCCTCTCCTTCGGAATTTATTTCCTCGCCCGTTTATTTCTCCTTCATTATGTATTTCTCCATTCCTCCTTCCTTCCTTCTCCCTTTCTCTATCCTACATTTTTCAACTTTTCGTTTCTACGTTTCTACGTTCTACATTTCTCCTTTCAATATTTCTGACTTCCGCACTTCTCAATTCATATTTCCTTGTTTTCCGTTCTTCATTCCCGTTTCTCCTTCAATTTCCTCATTTTCCATTTCCTCTTTCTCCATTTCCTACATTTCCATTTCCTCTTTTTCCCTTTCCTCTTATCGTCCCAACATAATCTCATTTTCTCTTTAACCCAATTTTTAATGCATCTCTATTTTCCACCTCTATTTCTTCTACCTTCGTTCCTCCTCTCCCATTCTCATCTTCCCACTATCCTCCTCTTACCTGGTCCTTCCTCCATTTTCTCTTCCTCTTATTCACCTCCCTTCTTCTCCCCTCCCACCCACCGTATCCGTTTCTATTACCTCCTTCCCTATCCCTCCAGTTTCAATTTCTCTCCTCTTCTTTTCTCCCGATTTATTTAATTCAGCGCGTGTTCCCTTTTCTTCCTACCACTGCTTCGTGTCCCGTCCATTATAACGCTACCGCTCACCCCCTCTTCCTTTGTGCCATTACGTCTCTCGGTATTCTCCGTTCGCCATCCACTATTCCCCCTCCTCCCCTCCCCCCCTCCTACCCTTTCCTCTTTTCCCATTCCCCCCTTTCCTAAACACCCGTTACTACATCGTCCGCGGAAAGCTTTTCTTATAGACGTGGCGTCGTTAAAGACTCTTAAAAACCCCCTCGAAAACATTAGCGTCCTATCTTAGAGGGTGGGGATGGTGCAAAAGGGGTTGAAGGAAGCCACCCCTTATTAAATGGAGTCGCTCTTTTACTAAAGAACCTTTAACGTGGTTCTTAACATTTCCTCCGGACCCCTACGTGCTTTCGACCACTCCTCGTCCGCTTTCTTTATACCGCGAAGAAAAAAAACACGTATAGTATACATTTAAGAAGTATTCATGAGAGCTGACTTTGTCTTCTTAAAAAACCTTACGCCGGTTGAACCTAGAGAAAGGGGATAAATGTTTCGCTTTTTAAGTAAAGGAAACGTTTCGTTCCGACGAAGCGAAACTCGAGGCATTTGCGGCAGTCAACGATTTTATATTTTATGGACGCCGAATCAGTTGGAAAAATCCTTTTAGTATTTCAGGTTAGACCGTTTAAAATTTTAAAAATACACGAATAAAACATCCGCGCATCCCGTTCCCGTAAAACACTAGCGTTTATGATCTTTTTTCGTGATATCGTGTAGTAATGAGCTTAGGATAATTGGATGCCAGTTTTAAAACGGCATATCTAGGGCCTTGTTAAGCTGGATTTCAGAATACGGCCGTCCCGATGCTTTAAGCGGCTTAAATGTTTCAGTCCAATTACTTTTCGCGTTAGCAGGATCAAAAATTGTCCCATTGGCCCTTTTATCAGTTTTCAAATCCTACTAAATCACTCCTTATCGGGAGTGTACACCGACCCGACTAAAAGAAAAAGGTAGCCTTTAATGAATCGACGTGATGAACGAGGAAGGACAAAACCGGTTACATATTTTATACGGCGACTTAAATCCCGTGAAATATAGTGAGTCTATTTGAACTGTTGTGCAGGAATTTTGACGCTTGCAACCACAGAAGCCTTTTTTTACATTTTCGACCAAATGAAGCGGGCGTCTGAACTCATCGATATGACATCAACATATCCTCGAAATTGCCCAATTAAATTCGAAATTTCATAGAATCTGGGAGGATTTTTAGTAAAACGTGACAATCAATTTGTAACACACCGTCATTGGTTAAATCAAAGCGTTTTAAAATGACACTCGCATATATATTCGATAAAAAATTCAACTATTTATTATAAGGAAAATAATTTGCTACTAAAGAAAAGATTTGATAAGCTAACCGAAATATTGGTTCAAAAAATTACTTATCTGTCATTCAAACTGAATTGAGTGATTTTACGAGAAACTTAAATAATTATTAACATTTAGAAATAATACTTTTTATGTAACTGAAGGAATGAATATTCGCTCTCGTACGATTGTGTTATTTTAGAAAAGCATCCGATACGATGATTTCCATAGATCATCTTCTGGAAAGCGATAAAGATTTAAATGCTTAGCTATTTCTATTCGTAAAAATTTTGACGATTTTTTTACGGTCAATCTAACATTATAATACATACATCGATTCGTGGCCGGTAATCTCACTCCCGGTAATTTCACTACGGTAATCTCACCGGGAGCGAGATTACATTTATGCACATCGATTACCCTGGTCGAAATCGAAGTGAAAAGTTAATCTTTGATTTAACTCGAAGGACGTATTATTTATGCATGACATATCGGCAGAAAGGTTCTGGATCCTTGTGCTACGTAAAATAAATTTTGATATATGTTAAAAATTTCCCTTAAATGTATAGCTAGTCCAGGTAACCAGGACGAGCTTGCACACTGAGAAACCGTCTTTCACATGATAGTAAAAACACGCGTAAAAATAATCGCGACCGTGGAATAAGTACATATTTTTACGAATTTCTCGCCATTGCATGGAATTCATGCGTTTTTTATAATCTACTATAAAAAACCGTCAGCGAAATGACTATTTCGAATCTTTACCAGACGCTTTTACCTAAACCGACATTTCCTTCTCTCTTTGTTATGGGCCGAGCATAAGGTAACCTCTTTCAATGCTAAATTTTTCAGACCAAAAGCGATTTGCTCTTCTCTCTTCTTTTTCCACCACTTCTAAGCAGTTTAACCCATTCCATCCCCCATTCTCTCCCCCACCCCCCCCCCCCCCCCCTCGTCCCGCCTCATCGCCTCAATTATGCATTCCGACCTCCTGAAATAGTACGACCTCATTCCCAAACATTGTCCCCAAGTATTCTTCAGCTGCTCACATTCTCTCTGCCTCCCACCATCTGCCCGTCTCCCTCTCTGTCCCTCTCCCTGTCTCCCCTCTATTCTGTTGCAATGATTTTCGAATGAACAATTTTAAATGATTCTTACATATGTATGTAGGTGCATGTATGTGTATGTATATGTATATATATATATATATATATATATATATATATATATATAATATTTGCTAGATCTGTGTAAAGTGTACGATTAACTTGTAACCACCCTCTGATTCTAATTATTAATGGTTTTTAAGTTAAAATTAAAAATTCTAAGCAAATACTTCATGGACTGTAAGTCTAACATAATTATTTCTCATTTTTTTATTTAAAATTTTTTGCACATATTTTATAAACATTAGTATATTTCAAATTGCATATGCAATACTCTCAATTATGGAAGAATGGACATTGATGTCTAAAATATCGACCTAGTCAAGACGGCTTATTATTATTATTAATTTTAATCATTCCTATACTGTACACTCCAAAAGTATTTTTCTCTTTTTATAGTCATTTCTGCAATCATTTTTTATTGTTAATTTCAATTCCGCATTCGCCTCATCAAAACGTTAACAATCTGTATGATCTAAACATCTTCCATGCCACTACTAATGTAAACAAATTATAAAATGCTTAGGTGGAAGAGGTTTATTTAGATTTAACCAAGCAAATAAATACCTTCTTTCTTACTTTATTATCTTCATTTTTTTCTCTTCCTCGATTTATCCCGTCTCTTTTCTCCTCTTCCACCCTCCCTCCTTTTCTCCTTCCCTCTTCCCTCGCTCTCTCCTTTTCTCATAATCTACCTCTCTCTCTTTCTCACTCTTTTCCTTCCTCTCATTGTCTCTCCCATTCTCTCTCACACCCTCGAGTTTCAAAAAGAATGTGGAGACGAATCTTTTACGTCTGAGGGGATCCTATTTTTTTCTCTGTTTCACTCGGCGACGTAAAGGAAGAGATGAATTCTATGCTCCAGCTGCTTTATAACCGTGTAAGTAGCTTATTTCTCATTTTCTCATTCTTTTCCCCTCTTCATTCTTCTTTATCTCTCTTTAACGTATCCGTCCTTTTTTATGCCTCCTTCACGTTCTTTTAGCCTCCGCCACTTCCTTTCAGATCTTACTCTTTATTTTGCTTTGTCTATCTAGGTCCCTCTATCCAAGCAATGTCCTTCACACAAGATGTGGCTACTTGGAGTTTACAGCTAGATTTTGTATTTGTGAGAATAGAGTCTTTTTTTACTTTTTCGTTTTGCCTTAAAGTTTCAAGAGGTTTTATTGTGATAATTAAATTGGTATGATATAATATTATATTCTCTATGTTTAGCTTTATAGCCACTGCTTTGCAGGCCGTATGGAACGCTTTCTGGAGCCTCATGCGGCTAGCGGGCTTTTGTTTGCCGACCCCTTATCTCAGTGGCTATGGAATGTCAGATGCGTATTTTGGCTAAAAAGCAGTATTCAAATGTGATTTTCATTGCCTTTTTTTTGCGAACAACTGAATATTATCAATTGGATTACAACCGATTCCTATTTTAATAATTTCTGGGGTTTATCTTTCATACAAATAATAATATAAGCAATTATTCGTCACATAGTATAGATACTTTTAAGATACCCCACGTTAATCTTATCTTACCGTATAATATTAGTCTCTCATTTGTACCGCTGACTTTTTCCCTTTCGTTTTGACATGAACGAATTACCTTCACCTTTCGACAGTCATGAATGTTTCACATTCATGCATTTTTTGCATACGTCCTAACTCCCTTATCTATTTCTCCAGCCCTACTTTTCCGTATCTGTCACGTATTTGTGTAAAAATCTTTATATACTTCACCGCATCGTTCTTCTCTGTATTTTTCATCGCTCATCACACCCTTCAATAAACATTCAAGACTTGTCAAATCTTATTTTCATTTATTTTTGTCATTTTATGTATGTTTTCGTCTCCTCCTATCTTTCGAGAACCTTACAACATCCATCGTGGAACATTCCAAGTACAACAGCTAAAACAGAGAGAAACGGACTGAGGTGCGAGTTTATATTATGCCGTAAACCTTATTGACCCGGAATCGGAGATAATGTGACCTTCTCCATAAAAAAACACACAATCGACGAGGATTCTAAAGATTTTTTTTTCGCGATCTGGGAAATAAAAACGGGAAAGTATTCAATTTACATTCACCCGCAAGAGGCGGCGTTTGTTGTACAAGATGAGACTTAACGCTCTAACTCCCACGGATGTGCATAAAATAGGAAGGAAGGAATCTGTAGCAAGGCCGGAAAATAACAGGGCGTTTTGTTTGATTCGAGTTTCACGCTTTTCCTATTCCAAATCCCATTTCCTTCGGCGAGTGGAATCGAAAGACCAAAATCGTTCCTTTCACAAAATTCCGATCCGACTAGACACGCGAATCTCAATCTCTTCTTGATTGCCAGAAATATCGTGATTTCAGAACGTCAGAGGTTATTTTTGAAGGTTTGTCTTAATTCGTCGCATTATTTATTAGTAGGAGGCTCCGCCCCCTGGCCGCATCGCGGCTCAAACTCAGGCCGCCGCTCTGCCCTGCGGGCCTCGCTTTGCTTTATATATTCTATAAGAGGTAATTTTGATTCGTTTTCTCCTATCCTACGTAAGCGGAATTGGTAGTTTAGCGTAATTGCCCGTCAGTTATGACATGTATGCATGAGTTAACAAATTCCACTACGTTGTTAATAGTAGGTATTATTAATTGTGGTACTTTTTAAGCTACGTGTTGATATCGATTTCGTTGAAAGTACTCCATTAATAATATTTTATAGTACCCTCTACAATTTAGCAAAAATGGTCCGAAGTAACTATAAACCATTTTCGGTGATTCGAAATTGAAATTTGTCTTTAAGGCAAACGGATTGAAACGTCTCATTTCACTTCTTTTTTTCCCTTTGGGGTCATAGTTTAGTCACATTATTGTATGTTAATGCAGAAAAGATAGTACAAATTAAATTATCTATGCCCGTGCGAATCTGGAGAGAGAGAGAGGGAGGGAGAGAGACAAAGACGCATTGAAGGTATAGCATCATATGGGTAACTTCTCTCCGACTGCGTCACTAGTTTTGAAACATCTATGTACTATGCACTTTTATTAAGGGGAAATCACGCTGTTTTATAGATTTCAGCGAACGAGAGGTTTGCTTCGTTTGGCGGGCTGCGCATCAGTGAAACTTACTTATCGCGAAAGTTAAAAGTTACTATAACGATTTCTGCGCGAATGCATGAAACTGCGAACATAAAAGCCGCAAAAACTGAGGGTATACCATACAAAAAAAAAATAAGCATCATATCGGCAAATGCTCCCTATTTCGGCTTAAATAATTTTTTGTCAGATATTATTTCAATTCATTAAAATTTATCCATACAAAATCTTTAGTTTAAGAATTAGTCCGTAGTAGCAACCTTATCCCTGGCAAACACATTAGTTTTACGACAACTAAAAGCACGCCGGATATCACAGACCCTTTTTTCAGAGGAATCCATTAAAAACTCGAATATATTTATTTATTACGACCAAGTTTAGGTCTTAAGTTCCACTTCCCTTTGTTTATTTACCCTGAAGAAACTTTACACCTCCTTTCATAGAGAAATGAGAGGCGGCGTGACCTCAAAAGAGCTACTCCGGAGTCGCCGTCCCCCTTTTACTTCGGAGAACGTGAAACCGCCAATAAATCCGCACGAAGAGCTTTTTTTCCCATACTTTGACGAAGGATAAACAACGGGAAGCTTACAAGCAAACACAAACACGGAATTACTGCCGCGCACCTTTCAGCCGTTAAGACCCAAGAAAGAGGCACTCATTCTTGCAGGCATAGAATTATGAACAAGTTAGGAAAGTGTACAGCGTATCACAAAAGGGCGCGTTTCGTGCAATGGAGTGTTAGAAAGAAATTATATACCTGTACGTAAGGGAAATAGCGTTTTAAAGTTCTTTTCTTCATCATAATTAATCCATTTTCTTCCTATTTAAAAATATTGTATGCACACGTAAGCATGCAAGAAAATTTCTAAGTTCAATTCCAATTAAGACTTTCTGGTTTGATTTTCTTGATAACGGCTTCTTCTACGATAAAAATATATAGGAAAAGAAATGCTCTTCTTCTAGTTCTATTATTTGAGAAATACTTTGATATGAGCAATATTTTACGAGATTTGACGGAAAGTTCATCTTTTGTCAACAGTCAAGTGGTACCCCTGATAGGCTTACGTGATTCATTTTTGCTATTTTCTTATTATCTTTGCTATTGAGTTCTTAATATCAAATTTCATGAAAATCCGTTCTGTAGAAGCCGAGAACGAACATGCGGACGGACGGACGGGCAGACGGACGGACAGATCGGCAATAGGCGCTCACGCTGGAGGAGAAACGCGCCTAAAAAACGACTGTAAGAGAACCAGGTCGAATTCTTTTTAAAAAAATAAACGCTAAATACGGAAATGCGAAATTTTTTAGATAAGCTATGATTGTTGGTGCGGAAATAATGCGCTAGAAGAAGATTTTTTTTTCGCAATAAATAATCCTTTGCATATTATGTATATGGCGATACATTTAACAGAATAAAATAAATACGCAACTATAAATATTTCTGCGATACCCTAAAAAAGTTTGGTAGTACATTAGTATAGTATTTTAGAATGATCTATCGTTGAATCACCACTGATCACGGTTGATTTGTAGCCGAAATTCCCATGCGATTTTCCAACCTCCCCGTCGTTACCGGAGAAATAAATTCTACAATTTTATTTCAGCAATGAGCTCGATACCAATAATTTATTCAACACTGACAGAATAAAACAAGCCCGATTATATACATAATAAAAAAGGAGACAGCCGTGAGGCAACATTCTCATGGTTTTGGAGTGGAAAAACCTTTCTGGGGAAGGAACGGAAATGGAGGAGAAGAAAGAAAGAGATGAGAGAAAGGTTAGACATCTAAAAACCCGGTCGGATTATGGCTCTCCTGCGGTCGCTTGAGGTCGCGAGGCTTTCCGGGGTCCCATTGGGATTTCATAACGACGTAACGACCCTAGTGAGATTCAAAGGAACCCTTACGTCGTCCAAAGACGGCTAACGGGTTTTACGTATATCTTGTTTACGTGTTTTTGCTCGAACCTCGCGAGAAGAAGAAAGGGAGGGAAAGGGTATGGGTTTTAGTGCATATGACGTTTACATACAAGTTCGCCTGGTTTTAATATCCCGCGTTCCCCGCATTACGAAAAATGTAGAGATGGGATAAATAGCGCAAAAAATGTCGGCATCGTCGGGAAATGAAATTCCGTCGCCTTTTAGAGCTTTGGAATTTTTGAAAGTTAAAGGCACAAGCTTCTCCTCTTCGGCTGATGAAAATTTATCGTCGTTGCAAAAATGTAGAGCGTTCGATTTTCATACTGCAATTTTCGACCTTCCTAAAGTTAAAGGAAAAATTTGAGCGAATTTGAATGTATTCCGCGATATTGAAAAAATTATTAATCTTACTTCTAATTAGTAAAAGAAAAGTCTCAAATAGCGACTAATATAAATAGGCGAACAGCGTTTATGAATGTACTGTTATTCAGAAACCTTGAGAAGCACCTTGTATAAGTTAATAACAATTGAGTATGGAATACTTAATCGAGCAATTCTAAAACGTTGAAAGCGTCTTATTTATTATTATAATCTCAAGAATTTTTATTTCTAATTCCAACTCTTAAAATAAACGGACAGATAAAAATGACAACATACACACACACACACATACATATATGCAAACTTCTCCGAAACTATTCCAACTTCTCCAAAAATTTTCAGGCGTTCATAACACAGAAAGCATTGGAGAAAAAAAATCCAACCCTTCCACGAAAGACCTCTCTTAGAAATGACTTTTCAAGCGTCGACGAAAAGTATTTCTACTCCTCCCCCCCTCCCCCCCATCCCCGACACGCCCCACCCACCCGACACGCCTCCTTTTTTTTCAACCCCCGTATGAGACGTGAGCGGGGTTCAGATGCTGGAACAGGTGGCGTTACAGGACATCATGGAGGAGGAGGGAGAGAAGTAAGATATGGAAGAGGGGAGGAAAAATGGAAAAGAATTCCATATAACTCCTTACGAAGTGGTTTTCTTTTTTTTTTCAGGTCTCAACCCTTTCCAGCCAAAGACCGATAATCTTCTCAGAATGTTTGCATTGGGATTGCGATACCCTTATGAGCTCTAACTATTCTCTCTTTGTATCTCTTCCCAGGATGGATGGGAGAGATCCGCGCGGCAACGAGCCAAGACGAAGACTGTATGCATTCCAGAAGGTGATCCATAAGTCAGGACGCATAGGGTCAGCATTCATTTCTAACACATGTTCAAACTCTTCTCCGTTAGCATAAATAATTTTCAAAAGACTTCGGAACATTCTTTCAGATTGTAGGTGTCATTTTTTAACATTCAGAAAGTACGTATCGCCTCAAATCATCCAGAGCTGTCGATCGTGTTTTTTACACGATGGATTTTTTAACGAACTCACAACAAATAGTGAAAAGGAGCGAGGTAATAGATAAGATAAATAACTGAAATTGTTAAAAGTTCACAAGGCATTTTTGTTAAAAATAAGCGTTATCCCTATGGTGGGACAAGGCGCGAAACGTTTCTGAGGCAACCGATGATGTCCCGAAGGTCATCCGTGGTGATGAAGCATGGGTCTTTCAGTACAATCCAAAGACCAAATATCAAAAACTCTCTAATGGATAACACCAGAAGGACACAACTGTCAAAATCTAAGGCACTGATCCGTTTCTTTTTATATATCGAAGATAATTTTCTAACCACATTTGTCCCAGAGGGCCGTGAATGAACTAGGAAATCTACTTGAAGGTCGTTTGACGCATAAGGGACGGAATTAGCAGGAAGAGACCAAATCATTGCTTGGATTGAAGAATTCTTCGGGATTCACAGTCCGTGATGGAGTTTTTGGAGAATTCGTATTCGTCTAATTTAGCCCCATGTGACATCTCGTTCCGAAAGTTAAAGAATGTTATGAAAGTAAGACAGCAGTGGAACAAACCAAACGAAAAAATGAAGGCGATTCAAGGGAACCTCACAAAACAGAACTTTTAAAAACGTTTCCAGTCGTGCTGACACCATAGGAAGAAGACTATTTTGACCGAGACTGCGAAAATCCTTTCATTTAATGCCAACTATTTATATTCCATCAGTTTGGGAACTTTTTGGCTCCCACATTGTGTACATGTATGTAGGTATATACACATATTTTGGCGTGGGACTTTCTTTTATTCCGTTGGTGGTATCTGTGACGCGGAGGCCCTATAAACGAGATCGGAGAGATAATTTAATAAAACAAAAAAACAGTTGGATAGAAGTCCGTGTGTATATATATATATAGAAGGTTGGATAAATCGAACGAGACAGTAGCACAAAGGGTGGGGACATGCAGTGCCTCGGTAAGTGGAGTCACGTCCGAGGACTTATACGTTTCTCTTCTGTTTTACTTTCACCTCCACCCACTCGAGAATCCGAGTTTGAGGCGAGGTCCCCTAAAAATATTTTCGTTTTTTTAAGCTTATTTCACCGGGAAATTATTATATTCCTCCTCCAAAAACAAAACCCTCCTCCTCTATAAATTCCGTCGGAACTGAGGGCGTAAAAATAAAAGACGGCGGAAGAAAGGACACACGGGAGAAGAATCGATACGGCGCGGTATTTTTTTTATATTCTCGAACTTCTTACTTATTCCGAGGAAATTTTTCCATCTTCGGGAAAAAAATTTAGCAGTTCATGTCTCGTAGAGGATGACAGGATTTTGGAATAGAGAAATGGAAAAAATGAAGTAGGAGTTACTGTAGTCGGGTGAGATTTATCACCGGTGATCTTCCAGAGCTGACAACCGGATGTACCTCGTTCTGTTTGTGTGTGTGAGTATGAGGTGTGCTTTGATAAGTATATTCATACGGCAGATCCACTTGTTCTGAATTCTAAATGAAGGGATCTTCTGAAGGAAAAGTTCCTCGAGTAATCGAGAGACAATATCTCTTCCTCGGAAAGACGAAAATTATGTAGAATATATATATATATATATATCATCATCATCAGCCTTTTTCAGTCCACTGACGGACGAAGGCCTCCCCCAGACTCTTCCAGTTTTCCCTGTCAACTGCCTCACTCCTCCAAGTTTGCCCCAAGAACTTAACAAGCTCTCTGTCCCACCTGTCTTTTGGTCTTCTTTTTGGTCTCTTGATGTTTCTTGGGATCCATTCGATGACACTAGACGTCCAACGCTGGTCATTTCTTCTAGCAATGTGGCCCGCCCACTGCCATTTTAACGCCTTCACTCTTCTAATCACGTCACAGACTCCCGTCTTCTTTCTTACCCAGTCGTTCCTCTTGCGGTCTCTTCGGGTGATCCCTAACATGCATCTCTCCATGCCCCTCTGTGTTGTTTGCAGGCGCTGTATCATTCTGGCATTCATGGTCCATGTTTCACAACCATATGTCAGAACAGGCAGAACACATTGGTCATACAGTCTCCTTTTTAGGAAGACTGGAATATTTGATTTAAAGATGTTCGCATTCTTGCCAAAAGCACTCCATGCCATCTTCACTCTCCGGTTGTCAAAAGGCTAGACTGGGAGGAAAAAGGCATAAAGGAAAAAGGCATATATATATATATATATATATATATATATATATGCTTAAAGAAAAGGAAATTCAATAATAAATGTGGCAACAAGGTGTTGGAGGAAGCCCAGTGGACACTTACCTAGATTGGAGAGTCGCTGGGTGTGCTGAAGACACAACCAGCGGCTCTCCAACCTAGGTAAGTGTCCACTGGGCTTCCTCATACACCTTGTTGCCACCCTTATATATATATATATATATATATATATATATATATATCTTATTTATTATTTATTGAATTTATTTCATTCTACGGAAACATCGAAAATTCACGAAATAAAGTAAATCTTTTAATAATTTCGAAATAACACAATGCGGAGGAAACGAGATGACCCCCAATGAAGAATTAAGAATGCAACAACTTGGGAAAATGAGTGAAGCAGAGACCTATTATTATAACGGTTATGCCTACTTTCTTGTTTTTCAAAACCAGAATACATTTTTACGGTGAATTCGTTTAACGAATCAGAATTCCATTTTTAAGTCTGACTTTCGATATTCTGTACCATTTTGTCGATAAGAATCAGGCACACGAAAATAGTGATTCCAGCTCAATAATCTTCTTATCTCTAATAAAAAAAAGCAACCTCCTCCAGAATATTGAAATAGCACTCAAATTCAGCGTTCCACTTATCTCGAATTAACGTTCGACTTATCTTTAACAAATATTTTGGAAATATTTTTCGCTTAAAGATTATCGGATTACGGGGCAGGTTTTCTCGAAATTTCAGCAATGCCGAGGATACCGCGAAAAGTCTCAGACACCTGCCGTGGGTGGGATAAATGCCAATAGGTACAAGAGACTTGACAGACAGCCGATAATATTCCGTTGAAAGCGAATACCGTATTTAATAAAACTAATAAAGTAAATTT
Organism: Uropetala carovei; assembly: GCA_036926305.1. NCBI lineage: Eukaryota > Metazoa > Arthropoda > Insecta > Odonata > Petaluridae > Uropetala > Uropetala carovei. The sequence continues at coordinate 24,048,372 of JAXCHB010000045.1, read as the reverse complement.
TGTGCTACAAAACGGTGATAACTTGAAAAACAGACTTTACAAGTCCTATATTCACAACTTAACCACCTGCTTATATATCCTGTTTAATACATGAAATATCTCATGTTTCGCATGAAATACCGGTACTCTTTGCTTTTCGCTAATCTTAAAAACCCTTGAAATTTATGGAATACATTGATCATAAGATCCTATTCAGGTACGCATAAGCTGGAAAGATTTGGGAATATTTTTTAATAGCGGGAATAATTTCGCCGTGGACAGGAATCGATCCCGGGTCTTTCACTTTCCGGGCGGATATTATACCACTAAACTACCGTGGCAGGCTAATTCTGTTTCTGAATTCAGCGTCCTTGAATATACGCTATAAAGATTAAAATTAATCAAGGGGGATAAAATCGAATTAAAATTTCACCATCCTGATTATTTGTTGACACAAAATAAATCCTCATTACCTTCTATATTAATTGAATTATTAAAATAGGTTTTTAATCAAACTTTTCCGCCCTTTAGAGCTCAAATCCGTTGCGAGGTAATAAGGTAAGCGATCGATGAGGGAATATAATTAATTAAGGAGCGCCCTCCCCCGAGGGAGAAGCAATGACTGAAAGGTGAATGCAAAATACCCGTGGGCGCGGTGATATTTCATTGTTTACCAGCAGCCAGTTGTAGCTACGCTTTCAAATAATCTTAAATAGTTCGGCCCTATGTTAGATCTTCTTTGTTCCCTATTCATTTGACGTGTTTCCCTATTTCTTTGTCTTAAGGCTAAGGTCAAAATACTCTCCGCTCCTCATCTTCACGAGCAGTCCTGTGTGCCTCCGCTTCCCTTTCGCTTTCTTGCCTTCTCCGCTTCTCATCTTCACGTGAAAATTCTATGAGCAGCCGCATCCCTCTCTCTTTCCTACGTTCTCCGCTCCTCATCTTCAAGGTCAATCCTGCGTGCTTCCGAATTCCTCTGTCTTTCCTGCGTTATCCGCTTCTCATCTTCACGGACAATCCTACGAGCTTCCGCATCTCTTTCTCTCTCCTTCCTACGATACTCTTCGTTTGATCTCTGGCTCCTCTTCCTTTCTCTGGCAGCTGTAGCTGGGCTAATAGCTCTCCTTTTCCCTGGTCTACCCCTTGGCATTATTTAATTTTCTGCGATTTTACAGCAATATATTAGAGCAATTACGTGTTCACAATGCCACAGAGTTACTCAATGCTAGTTTAATATCGCAGTATATTCAAAGGGGAAACATTTTAATATCTACCTTACCTTAGTTCAAACGGTTGTCGTTGCACCCTTATAGACCAACTCACAAACAGTCGCTTTCCTTCAAGTGTCTATCAACGACTGCTTTTAACTTCTTATAGGACCTACTATAAAGGCGATGTCAATGCAACCGCTTATTTAGATTATCAATTAAGAGAAGATAACCATAAAATGTGTTAAAAAGATAACTTGCGTCCCCATTCTCATCTAATTTTTAATTGATGCGTGAGCCTATTTGCGTTAATAAGGACTGCAGATGTGTAATATGATGGTTCTACTTACAAAAAGGTAAGATTTCAGCATTCAAACGATGAAATGAAGATTCAATTGCTTCTATTAAATCGTTAGAAACGCTTCCCATACGCAATCAACAGAATAATTATCCTTAAATATTTACGTTGCTATGCTTCATTAATTTCGATGCTCAAACAACAGTTCGAAGCGGATAACGCTTTTATTTCGTCTATTTGAAGGTTTAACTGGCATTAAAGGAATCGAAGGCAACAATGAGGGTCTCCTTTTCAACGCCCGGAATGAGTACCAAAAATCCGAAAGATTTCAAAAAAGGATACGTATTTCTGAAAACGTCGACCGTATAACATGTAAACATTGCAAGAATAAGATAGTATAGCGATTTAGCCGTCAAATAAAGTAAAAACGAAGAAAATCGGTCCATATTTATGTATTTTGATGAATGAATGAAATAACCTTGCACTCCGAAAAATCGAAAATCCCGTGTAAACTAATGGGAAAATATAATTGTCCCCTGGATTCGAACCCGGGATTTTATAAAACTAAAAATATTTTTCTAGTGACCTCCTAGTTTGTAGAAACAAAACCCAGTTTACCGCATATCTCTACGACAAGCGGATTTTGAGATATAGGGGGGGGGGGGGGGGGGGGGGAACAGACGGGCGGACACTTAAGAATTATATAATTATATATATATATATATATATATATATATATATATTGGCGATTCGTCCTGTGATTGTCGATCCGGTCATTAATTAATTGATCGGTACAGTAAAGGTTTCTTCCATCATCATTTGACTTGTTTTTTCCAAACTTCAATTAATATTTATTATTGCTTTATTAACGGGGGTTCGCATTCCCAAACAAACGTTATTGACAAACAAAGGTACCTCCAACGTGATTTTTTGTCTCTATTAAAAAAATATCATTAGCACCCCATGATCATACACTCAATATATGTAAATTTAGCGTCATCACCAAACTAACCCTCTAATTTCCGACTTTTTTATTTTTTTAAATTAAACGTTTAAATTCGCTTGGTTAATTTATTTTAATTTCATATACTTATGGTTTAATCATTATCTTTTATTTTTTATTGGACTGACATTGAGGGTAGGCTAAGCTAAAGTATATCTATTAATTGAGTATAGATAGGTAAAAGTGAAATACACCACGTGACAAAACTTATACGTTGATGTAAGTTGATATTGGTCAGTATAGGGTCAAAATATTATGCACAGCAATGAAACTATGAAGGTAATTTGATGCGGAAAAACTTAACGGCAGGTAAAAATATGTATCCCTATTCTTTAAACCAGAAGCCTCCGATACATTAAATCCACACTGTTATAAATCAGAGAATCGTGTACTTACAAAATTATGGGCCTCTTGCAAGTACGATCTCGTAATCAACCACGAAAACGTTGAGATGCAAACTCACCTGCAAAAATAAACATTCATTCATTTTCCACATAAATACTATGCGAGATGCAACATAAATGTATTAATGCACTCCTATAATAAAAGTTAGCAAATTAAAACCATCTTTAATTATCTTTTTCGACGAAACCTGAAGTTTTAGTCACGACGACGAATTTTACGGGAGCACACAACTGGAAAATACACTCGCTTCATAACGCAACCTATCATTACAAAAATAAAAAGGCGTCAGCGGAGCGAAACGGAAAAATGAATCAAAACGTCATAAGCACGAGTGCGTCGAGAAGAAGTCGACCTATCGCCAAACAACAACAACAAAAAAAAGAATCCGAAAAAGAAAAAAGAAAACCCCGAAAAGGATCCAATTTTCCGGCTTTTCGTTCACTTTTCCGAAACTCCGATACTCGGCCCGAAGTGTTCGAAACGAGAAACATCTATTAACCTATCAGAAGCATCTTTTTTTTCTATAAAAACCTATCACTCTCTTTCTCCCCCCCTCCAAGTTGGGCGACGCGTTCGACGAAAGGGTTTTGGACAGAAAGGAGAGAAATCTCGAACGATTCTTCACGTCGCCGACCGTAAATACTTTAAATTGTTTTTGCCCGAAACTTTTCGCCCCCCCCCCCCCCTCCTCCTATCAAGCGGAGAGGTTCAAGGTGTTGTGATATTATTTTCTTTATACAACGAAAGAACTCAATTTTCCTTAAGTCTGCTCGCTATTACCTCTCTTTAGGCCCCTCTCATATCGTCTTCATTTTCCTTCTCTCTCTTCCTGCTTCTTTTCTTTCCACCTCATCCCTCCCCTTGCCTTTCTCCCTCGCCGCCAATCAATCAACATCATATCATTCACACACCCCACCCACCCACGCCCACCCCTTTACTCCATCCACCTCCTTTTTCCGTCCATTTCTTCTTTTCTTCTCCTCTATTATCCCTCCTTCACAAAAAAAGATCATTCGTCACCTCATCATTCTTCATCTCTCCGATTTTCTCCTCAAACCCTCTTTTCGAATTTTCGAACGCTCCTTCCTTATTTCTTCCCCTCCAATTCTCAAATCCCGCATTATATTTCTCCACCAATCACCACCTTAATTAGCTCCTATCCCATCCTTCACCACGCCCTTCCAATTCTTCACCGTCTATTTCAATTCCTTCTCCGCCATCTTCGATTCTTCACAAACACTACTAAAATTCTTCCTCGCTTTCATCTATTCGTCGTGTCCCCATACTTTCATCACCCTCGCCAATTCCTACATCACTCAATTCGATCCTTCATCACACTCCTCAATCCTTCACTATCCCCTTCAGCACACTTTCTCATCGTTCTCACACCTATACTTAGGCGTCCTTACCGTTCACCTCAATTCCTTCGATACAAAATTCAATCATTTATCACTCTCCTCAATTCCTTCAGCACACCCTTTCTTATTTTTTCGCACCCTTCAATTTCTTTGGAACTTCTCAGTTCCTTCAGTACTCTCTTCAATCCTCTTTCGGTTAACTTACTTTTCCTTTTCGTACCTTTCTATTTCTTCACCGTCCCCTCCAATTCGTCCATCACCTTCCTATATTCTTACACTGCCGTCTTAGTCTCTTCACCACACTCTTTCTTGTCTTCATCGTTCCCTTCTACTTCTTCATCGTCTCCATCCCTTCCTATACAATCTTCTTCCATTCCTGCCATACGCTCTTCCATTCCTTTGCCGCTCCCTCGTCCGTTACTTCCTCGTTCCCTTCACTTCCTTATGCTCCCACTGTAACTTCCCCTCGGCTCTCTTTCCAAATCCTTCCACCGGTTCCTTCCCCCTCTTTGCCCTTTCTTCCGCCTCCTCCAGCATCCTCCATCTCACAGCTTCCATGTCAGTTCTTATGTAACCTACCTTCCCTCTTTCTCGCCTCCCCCCACCCCCACCCTCTTTCGCTCCCGCGCTTTTGTGCCGATAAGTACCCCGTTCGATTTTCTCTCCCACGCCTCCCACGCGCCATTCCCGTACCGTTTCACTCACGTCAGTCGACTCAACCCCCGAGCCGAAAACGCGTATACATTTTTTACTGCCTCCAGCTCCGAGAGTTATCGAAATTTTATTCCGCGGCTCGTTTCTTTTCTATTCCTTCTCCGCGACAGCCGGCTATTTGCGCCGTCATCCGCCTGTCTCAAACGATCCGCTCCAATTTATCGAGTTTAGCGAATTTTCCGCCCCCGTCCATATTCTGCCCCTCTCCAGCTCCATCGCTTACGCCTACGCCTGGATGGAGAAGACGTTCACTTTTATGTTTTCAATGACTGCCGTTTAAGATCCACCTGAGTGCTGATTATATATATATATATATATAAATGCTTAAAGAAAAGGAAAGGTAATAATAAACGTGGCAACAAGGTGTTGGAGGAAGCCCAGTGGACACTTACCTAGATTTGAGAGCCGCTGAAGACATACGAAAAACAAAAAACAACACAAATATTGAGCTTTCGGGCTGCCGCCCTCCTCCAATCTAGGTAAGTGTTCACAGGGCTTCCTCCAACACCTTGTTGTCACCTTATATATATATTTATTTATTTATTTTATTGATATGCAAAAATCTTTCGAATTTGTGTTTTCGTGTGTTTCTGTTTTTCGTGTGTTTCTGTTTTTCGTGTGTTTTTCGTGTGTGTCTGTTTTTCGTGTCTTCAGCTCTCCCAGTGGCTCTCCAATTTTGGTAAGTGTTCACTGGACTCCCTCCAACACCTTGTTGCTACCTTTATAATCATTATATATATATATATAACAAAATGAATCAAAAACTCGATGCCAATACCTCTTAACACATCCTGCTCCCATTCCCATTAAAACGCATTCGTAACATTTTCTCCTCCGGTGAAATTTATCTGATAAGTTTTCTTATTGGTTTCATAAAAGAATCTCCTTTCAGTTACTCACTTAATGTCTCATTCGAGTCCGCGGAATTCTCTATCAAGCTCGAATAAACAGGCCCTTTCCTTACCCAACCCCTAAAAACCCCAGCGATGCCGGAGAAATCTTCGTGAATGAATTGGCACAAATCTAGGAATTGGAGAGTTTTTTCAAGATTCACGACCATCTTCTCGTTTTTTCGACAGAGACAAAGTGAAAAAAGGAGCGTACGTAATCGCGTGGGAGAGAAAAAGAGAGAGAGAGATATCGAAAAACTTCCTGTTAAGAGGGTAGTAGCTTTTTTTTTGAATAAGCGAGTCGAAAATTGAAAAAGTTTCGAAAGAAAAATTATTAATGTGGCACTCCCCGCGCTAAACGCGGGATACGATTCAAGAGAGAAGGAAGGTAAAGGGGAGGAGGAAAAAAAACAACTCGAACTCTTTGATTGTTTCGTTAAAATTACAAATCTCGGTCGAATGATTGATTTCCCTAGCCCTAGTTTCAGTGAGGAAACGTTATGGATAGTGAGTGATCTTTCCAGAAACTCGCTCTGGGAACATTAAACTACAAATCTTAAAATACGTAAGTGAAAATCCAATCATCTCACGCGCCACAATTCATGCCACGCATTCAGGTAACTTAACCCTCAGATGCTCAAGATCGGGTCAGACAAGACCCTGTCATCTATATTTTTTAAATATTTTTTTAGTTCTTTTATTCTTAAAGCTGCCTTTTCTTGAATTTTAATATTTTCGATTTACTTATAATTTACATCTAATGTTCTTAAAAAATTATTTGAGAAAATTGTCAAAATAAAGAGATTGGTTAAATTTATTTTATTTACGTTATAACAGAAATTATTATGTGCTATGTTTAGTTTAAAATGCAATAACACAAAGGTGAAATAAAAAAATTTTGTTTGTCTAAACTTTTGACATATTGTACGGATAATACTGCTTTATTTCTACATGTTTTGTTAAATTTCATTTTCCTACATAGAAAAACGACACACGTAAAGCATTATTGCTAATTTTTAAAAATACCCGAAATATGAACTGGGTCTAATATGACCCACCTTGGCCTTTCACGTTTTTTAAAAATATCTTGGAGGGTTAGGATTGGGCCGCTATCTAGTCGAAACTGAAATCAAGAAGATTTCATCTTTTTTACTTAACGTTCATAAAATGACTGTACCATGGACATATTTCCCCCTAAACACGAACTACAGTGCAGACAAAGGTATGAGAATACATATATCTATTTTTAATGCAAGAAATTCTGGAAAGCAAAAAAAAATTCTCCCTTGACCGAGGATCGAATCTGGGTCTTCCAGAAGTCCGGGTTGATATTCTCCAGGTAGGTATTCTACCATCTAACTAACGCGACAAACTAACATCTGCGATTCAGAATCGAGTATGTATTTTAATATGAGGTTAGGCAATAGATGTCTACCATGAGGAATCCCCAATATGCACACGGATTTATTTCTGTATTTAAATATACTCGTACATTCATTGGTCAGATAAAGAGAAACATTTATGAATGACAAACTGTGCTCAATTGTAGCTTCACAAAAAAATAGTCACGGAACCCCACAGACATTAATGGAACATTAATGGAACATTAATGGAAGAGTAATGTCCGGATACAAATTTATTTTACGTCACCTCGCTAAACACTACACAAAGTATTCACACAGCTTCCCAGGTCTTCCACCCAAGAAAACGTTATTTAATTTTCTTTGAAAAACAAGTCTTGGCGAGCGAGAGCGGCTGCTCAGGCGAGAAAAGAAAAAGGAAAACCTTTCTCTCCGGAGAAACAATTATTCTGGAACGTATTTCCAAGACGCCGACAGCAAGCTATGGAAACAAAACTCATACATTTGCGTCGGAAATGCCGTGGTTCAGAGAACGAGTGAGAAATCTACGCTCGGTTCAAATCTTTTCCTTTAATCAATGAGATGGAAGAGAGGGAGAGACACCACAACCGCGGAGAGGTTCCGAATTCCAGGAAAGAATGTACGCTCCTGCTCACTCATCAGGTATCAGGCGTAAACCACGAATACATATTTACGTCAAATAACGAGTATATTGGTTGGCTACCTTTTTTATAAGAGCCACTTTGTCAAATTATATCACGCAACATAAGATTTACGAAGCCAATTTTGTTTGGGGATGTTTTCGGTGTATTAACAGGGAGGGCTGCTGTCCGGAGCACTACGCAATTCCTTAAAGAGCAACATGCGGCTTACGAGCCTTAAATTGGCGATCCATGGTCTAGTTTTTCAAAACACTATAGAGTGTGTGCAATAGACAAAAATGTGATTTTATAGAATTAAGTTTCATTCACTCTAAGAGAGAAGATTCTACAACGAAAATTATTATAACTTTGATACAAACTGGATGAAACAATCCGTAAGATATTCTCTCTCCAAACAACACTTATTGAAAGTGTTTGTATATATGTACATGAAAATAATAGGAGAATAAGAGGACTTCAGAATCAAAATTTGAAAAAATGAGTAATTTAATTCTGATATTTAAATACTTATTCCTGAATAAATTTGCAGCAATAATACGAGCTCTATAATTCTCTGGTGAATGAAAATAATATTTACAAAATAAGATACCCGTGGAAGGGCGAACCATCCCACAGCAAACACATTTGGCACCAAAAGGATGCGCATAGCGTATCCGCCGAAAAAAAAATAATCCTCCGCGCTTTGAAAAATGAGAGAGACTTGGAACCGAAAAAAATATACCAAAAAACCAAGCCACTAAAACTTGAAACGAACAGGAACAGAAATTATAATTTTGCGAGTAAATTTCCGCGCGAAAAACTTCATTCTTGCTTTCTTCCACCGCCGTCAATAAAATCATCCCGAGAGAGAGGTAGGAGCGACTAACCGCGCGTGGAGAACCCAATTAAGCTTACGGAATCTGGTTAAGAATTAACCGCCTCAAAACAACGCAGTCCGTAACCTTTCGCGCGGAGGGTAAACAGGTTTCAAGAAAGAAATATAACACGATTCGTGGAGGATAACGTAATCGCGTCTTCCTATTCGCGAGGGAGGAAAATAACAAAAGAGCAGCGCAAGTCGAGAAAAAAAAACCGTGACACGAAAATTAACGTTTCTCGAGCCACTTCCCCTTCACCCGCTTTCCGAGCCGTTATATTATTCTCAGTGGAATATGAACGCCTCGTGATTCTCTTCTTCCTCCCATCATCTCCCGGCGGAGGACGGAGAAAAAATGAGCAAACAAAATAAAACAAAGGATGAGCGAGAGAAGTGGTAAAAACGCGATAACAAGTAAGAATTTTTGAAAAATTCGAAAATAAAATCTTTTTGCTTCATAAAATAGGCGGCCTTAAAAAGATAAAACAAGAAAAATTTCAGATTATTTGTTCGTTACGAAAGATTTTGGTGTCAATCTTTTCATTACTGTTGCTTTGCATATCGTTTAGGTAATAATTTCACTTTGATAGGAGGTTTTCAAGTTTGAGCTTCATTTTTTTTAAAATGTTCGCTATTAACTTTACATTCAAAATCCATTTACTCCAGCTTATGGAATGAGAATATTACGTAAATGACATGTAAAGTTATAGTAATGACAAGTAGATGACACCAAAATCTTTTATAACGAACAGATAATCTGAAAATTTTCTTGTTTTATTCTTTTAAGGCCGCCTATTTTATAAAGCAAAAAGATTATATTTTTGATTTTTTTTTTAATTCTTACTTGTTTTCATCTTTAAGAGCAAAAATGAGTAGCATTCAATGAAAAATAACGAATATACGTAATTTACCTCAATCGCTTTCTTACAATGATTGATGTCAAAGTTTGTGATATTGTGACTTTAAACGACTCTAGCGATTGCAGGATCGTCAGTTTAAATCACAAAGCAAATAAGATGAGAAACCCGGTACCGGCATTAGCCTACTCATTTCGAAAAGCACCAAGTAGGACTAACGGCTTTATGTCCCTTCCGAAGGAATTCGCGTGCTCTCCTCTAAACACGTTAATAGGGAGCGGGAAGATCTATTGAAAAAATGCAACTTTCGCAGGTTTTCAACGGGTATGCCCAGCGTAGCAGACCAACGCACTCGCCACTACGCCACGGCACCCCATTTCGAAAGTTTGGAAATTTGGAAGATACTTTTCTGCCCAGAAGCTATCTACCGCAGGGCGATGAATGAAAATACACTCCCAAAGGAACCGTCTACTTATTACGAGTTGTTAATTGTTTTATGAAATAGTTCAAATTTTTTCAACCAATAGTGAACATTATTGAGGTATAAAATGACATAACAGAAATAAGATAAAATTTTCGTACAAGTAAGCGTTATAACTTCTCTCGCCATATATTGGTCAAAATGACAACTCACGTTGAAATCAGTATTTCCAGCTATCATTTCTAACGCTGGGTCACAGAATGCTGTGAATATGTAGCAGTTCAATTTCTTGCTACTAAAACGCCCCCAGACTCACCGGCAGAGCCACCGCAACCAAATAGACTTTTCGAATGTTTGAAAATTCACAGTTGAACATCTAGATGAGATAAAAAATTGTTTATGGGCTAAAAACCATCTTCAATCCATAAGCTTTCAAAAAATGTAACATTCTTTACGATCTGATCATTCGTTCAAGAGATATGAGCGAACAAAAAATAAATAAATATCGGACGAACGCATACTAAAGATTTTATAAAAAAAAGGGAAACGCTACACGCGAGGGAAGAAATGGAAATCATATTTTACGTGGTACATTTATTAATTCATATTTCCGCCCAATTCTTTGAATGATAGCGTCGTTTTATTTTGTTCATTTTTACAAGGGGCGGGAATGGAGATATAGTTCTTGAATGAGGGATCCAAAATATCAAAAAGCAATGGCAGTAGGTCACGGTTATTATGGGAGTTATTTTTGTACAATGCGAGATCTAAAACCGTCCCTGATTTTTTTCGTCTGTTTGAGGAGGAATTGTAACAACGGTTATCTGATGCTTATTATTAGAGAAAAGCGGCAGTAAACTTACTCTCTTTATACCCGAATGTTCTAATTAACGAAAAAGGTGATTGACTTTTCTAAGTTAGGTGTACAAAATTGTATTTTTCTCACTTCTTCCCCATCTGGTCATAGAGATGAATTTATATCCCCGGCAAGTTATATTTACGACGGTAAACTAATATTAGGTGCTTAAAACCTTGAAAATAAAGTCCTGTCAAAAGATTATTATATTGATGAAAATGTATCAGATCAATCCTTAGATTTACGGGGAAATATTGAAACGTTTTGGAAAATGTAGACGTAGATTTAATGCTAAAATGAATGTGAAAACATATCTTTGAGTTACGGATTGAAATACGAACTATTTTAAACAGAATTTACAACCGTTACGAAGGAAACACAGGAGAAATAAAATTATGTGGAAATAAAATACAATTATAGCAATAAAAACTGCCGTAATTGCGCTAGAATTACGCCAGTGACAGTGCCATAAAGATTACATTTTCGCTGGCAATTACATCGTTTCGAAATTCAAAGCTGAGTATGGGAACAAACCTAATAACTTGAATCGAGTAACTGGTATCTCCAATAGTCAGAACATTACCAAAAAACGTGTGTATTTCAACTACATCCAAGATAATTTAAATGCTAATTGTAATAATAATTAAACTTCTCGAAAACTTATAAACTTATCCTTATATGACTCGCTTCAAGTTTGCAAAAAAAACGGGCAAAATATCCGGGAAAAGAATCTACAAAATCGATCCGGCTGTATCTAGTTATTCGTATTCATTCAGAAATATATGCACCCAGAAAGAGATTGGCTTTTATTATAATGTGGAGGATAATATGGAGTCGCCATAATCGATGGCTATTTTGAAAATTAAACCTACATGCCAACCGCTTTATGGCTAGAGGATTTACCAAAATATAGTTATTTATTCGCCATTAGATCGTATAAAACACCTAGCTGCGGCCTTTCACAGCGAGATTATTGAAACACGAATGAGTACGAGCATCCATCACCAGTGCAATATTTGCTCCGAGAAACTTGAAAAACGACGCAGAGAGCGATAGCCTTCAATTAATTTTCCTAAAAGCAAAACGATTATAATGGTACTTATTATGTAGCGCTCGCCTTTGATTCGATCTGGAATCTGATTTTAATTCTATTATAATGATTTCGCGTGGTAGAGGCTTCAACAGAGCACGAACTAAGAAGGCAAAGCGAAACCCGAATTGAATAGGCATTTGATTTGAATGAAAATAGAGGCAAAATGGCGAAGTCACAAACACAAAGCGTCGAAACAGAAAGGTAATTCCGTCATAGGTACGAAACTACGTCGAAAGACTACATACGAACGCCAGGTAACGATATGAACTACCCAGGCGTAATCAAAGGAAGAGAGGAACGAAATAGCCATCCCGCACAATGCAAAATTTTAACGAAGGTACCAGCGCATGAAAGCTAACGGCGTATCGTTAACGGTAAGAAATACCTGCATCCGATTAAACAAAAGAAGAGAATGAAAGCGCCATATCCCTGTCCCACCTCCAAAAAATTTTAAACAAAAAAGCAAGCAGAAATGAGAAATGGAGCGTTTAAAAAAACATCATACATGCGAAAAATCATAATATTCATTATGTATAACCTCTAATTTATAAAAAATATCCGAGGGGTGTAATACCAACTCACGAGAGATTAAAAAAACAAAATCCGAACGAAACTCTGTATAAAAAATGCGTTACAGTTTGTTTCCTACGACAGAGTGAAAGATGTACGGGGGAGGAGAACCGACGCAGAGAAAGAAACCGGAATATAGACTTGATCGCGAAATCTCTGAAACGGAAAAAATCTCAATTATTCTTCTTCGTCTTTCTGTTTTAAATTCGACGTTACGGAGCTTTTACTCGGCCATAATGAAAAGGAATGACGAAAAATAACGCTTGTTTTCTTTTTTAAAAACATATACTTCACGCCGCGGATGTAAACATTTGAGAGGAAGCGCCAAGAAAACTTTACCCATTTTATTCTTCCCTCTCTCTCTCTTCATTACGGTCGGTTAAGGAGACAAAAAAGAGAAGCGGTGGAAGCCGTGGCAGGAGAATAGGTAGGGAAGGAAGACGTTCCGGTGGTAAGAATAAGAGGGGTCCATTAGAAAGGCGCAGCGGAAGGAAAGTATTAATGGATGCTGCACGCAAGAGAGGCAAAAGAAGGGAAGTGGGAGAGTAGAAGAGAAGGCAGGAGGAAGGGTGCTGTAGAGAAAGGAGAATTGAAGGAGAGGAGACAACATCCTTCTGGGACAGGATGGAGGTTAGAGAGATGTGTAGATAGAGGATGAGTGAGAGTAGGGTAAGGAAGGGAGTGAGAGGGTGAGAGGAATGGAGAGAGAATGACAGACGACGTTATTGAGGGTGAAATTGAGACTATAGTGTCCCATCTTACATTTAACCCTATGTTAATAATTACAAAGGAGCATAAAAAATAATAATGATTACATATATATATATATATGTATGTATTTATGTATATATATATATGTATATATATATGTATATATATATATATATATGTATATATAAATGCTTATGTATATGTATATATATATATATGTATGTATATGTATATATATATATATATATGTATATATAAATGCTTAAAGAAAAGGAAAGGTAATAATAAAGGTGGCAACAAGGTGTTGGAGGAAGCCCAGTGGACACTTACCTAGATCGGAGAGCCGCTGGGGGTGCCGAGGACACACGAAAAACACAAAAAACAACACAAATACGGAGCTTTCGGGCTGACGCCCTTCTTCAGTGACGGAGAGACATGTACTGTTTGAAGTGACACACTGGGGAGGATAGGAGGGAGGGGGGTAATGAGGAGTTCGGGGATAGGAGGAGGCGGGGAGTGGGGACGGCCAACAGGGTTATCGGAGGTTGAGACCGGAGGGGGGAGGGGGGGGAGAAAGTCAAGGAGAAAGATGTGGGCTAACTCCCACTGTCGAAGTAAGGGGGCGGGGGTGTCATCCGGTAGGGCGCGGATAATCCTTAAGGTCCTCTAGGTAAGTAAGCCGAAAGGGAGAGAGAGAAAAAATGAAGAACGAAGAGAAAAAGAGGGGGAGAAGGAAAGAAGATGGAAAGGGACAGAGAGAGAGGAGAGGCGTACCTGTAGAACTAGGAAGGCAAAAGAAGAGTCGCAAGGAGGAAAAGGAATGGGTAAATTGAGAGAGAGAGGGGAGTGTAAAATGGAAGGACCGTGAGGAGGAGGAGGAAAGTTTTTAAAAGGACGGGAAGAAGCGGAATGGATAGAGAAAGAGAAAAAAGGAGAGATTATGGAGAGAGAGAGAGAGACGCGAGAGAATTTTTAAGTGGCTCCAGTAGTAGCGGTTGGAATAAAGGTTTTGTAGCGAGTGGGTAGAGAAATGAGTGGGAGGAGGAGAAGAAGGTTTCAAATGGAGATTGTGGAGGGTTAGTGGGAGTATAGGAGGGAAAGAGAAGTCTCTGGAGTGGAAATGATGAAAGAAGATGGTTGTAGGAAGCAGAGGGTGAAGGAGGATTTCTCAGAGGGGAACTTCGGTGGAGTAAAAACCTCCGCATCCCTTGCGTAACCATCCCCTTCCTTTCCATTCTTAAAACCCTCTCTACGAAAAAGTGGTATAGATGAATATTAAGCCTTTAAATTAAGCCCAATCAAGACATTTTTTTAAATTCTCCTTTAAATATTATCCTATTACCTAACGTTCTATAATAAATTTTTAGTAATTTAAAATTATCCTTTTGCTTTAATACTGTTATAATTATTTCAACTACTTATTCGTTACTATACTAAACAAAGCGAGTAATTGCGCCAAACCAGTGAAGATACAGGTAAATGCGGCGATAATGCGATTGCCTTTTTAGTTAGAATTATAAATTGGAGTGTGAACGTAGAGAAGTTTCGTTTTATGCATAATAATAACACCGGTGTTCAAAATTAGCTGATTAACATTATTCTCCGAGCATTAACATTTTCCAGCGATGAACTTACAAAATTTGAAATGTCTTGAAATTTTACCGCGTATTATTATTTCAATTAAATTCCAGTCCGTTAAAATATGTTTGTTTCTCTGCAGTCTCACAAACGAAGAAAACTTGAAGACATGGTTGGGTTGGTCTTAATAAGATGCAGTTACAGGCCAGGTAACATTCTTAGAAAAATGTCTTCCACTATCCATTAATTCCAATAATATCAAGAGATAAATGGTTTGCGGCAGTATGTGTACATGTTATATTTATCTTATACATCTTTATGCACAGAATAATAGGATAGAAACGAGTGTTTATACAAACTACATGAAAGAGGAACGGGATCTGATATTACCTGATGAGAAATAGGAATTAAAAGGTTTCAGCTGACAGATGACTTGATAGGGAAAAATAGCTACTAAAACATGAAGAAGTTTGCTAAAAGTAATATATGGAGAGCCAGGTTAAATCAAGAATGATCACGGACAGACTACCTATGAAGACATTTTTTCATTTACTGCTATAATGCAAATCCGACTGATGTCTTTTAAAACAAATATTCAGTTCATCCTTATAGCTTCCAAGTTTTTATAAATCTAGAAAATCACAAACTTTGCATCGAGTTAGGATATAACTTTTAACAAATTGATGAAATTCTGCCTATTGAAAAAATTATCTTTGAATAGAGTCAGTTTTACATTAGCAGCATACATTGTATTTTTCAATGAAAAGCTTTTCCTTTCATATGCTGCAGAAAAACTTTTATTTACTTAAATTTCACTACAATTCTTGTCATTTCCGTTTATGATACGATTTTTTTATACGGCCTTTCAAATTCCGTGCGTATTTATGCTTGCTCACATGGACTGAATATCGTTTTAAAAAATAGCACTGATATACACTAGTAATGCAAATAATTCTATACCAAAAGCGTCATCGACAGGCGCGTAATTTGTGGGGCGCAGTGTGTGGGGTCCCACAAAGATAGTTAGAATTTTTCCCGTAATCTGCCGTAAAGTATTCGAAGTAGTAATATCTTTATGGAAATGAAAGATTTCATCGCTCGAAATGAAGACAAAAATACCCATCTCAAGTGTTTGGAGTTGTTTTGTCCTATCCTTATAATGTTAGAATTATAGAAGCCCCACTTTGTTTTTGGAAATGAAAAGTAAAAAAAAATCGATAAAAATAAAAACGGTATAATAATTTCATATTTTTTATATAAATGGCGGCTCCGAAAGATTGACTTGCGTGGGGGCCCCAGAACCGTATTTACGCCCCTGGTCATCGATAGCATGAAAGTGAATGTTTGCATACATCTTTATTCTGTATAATTTCCCAAGTTGACACGGCCTTTCATTCCTCTCGCTGAATTTTTCAATCCAATTTCGACGCGTATACCGACGATTCCCATTGGATATTTGAACCGAGCAAAATATAAATTTTTACCAGGAAATTACGCAACAATGTTGGGTAAACAAACGGTAATCCCGCGTTTTTTGACAAGGGTGTATCCGTATTGTGATATAAAATCATTCCGGAATTAATTTTCGCGGAACCCCTACGAGGTTCGATGTCCCGCTCTACTAATGTGTACGTTGGATAGCATATGTTTAAGGCGCCTAGACGCAAAATAGTATGGCTTTTCCAGAATTTGTCGTCGAGTCTCGATCAAATTGTATGCTTCCCTCGACAATGCCTGAGTTAATTCAGTAACGGAATAAAACAAAATTAGGAAATGTTTTTAAGCTATAGGATTCTATCACTGACGATGGTATCCATTTAGCGCTTCAAAAATATTTGTTTCAATATCTATACAAGTTTTTCAATGAACTAAATATAAACGAACATAACAATGATTTAAGATAATTAAATTCGCGCCATTACAAAATTTGCAATTAGTGCTAATTATCAGATAAATGTTGAAAATTGAAAGAGAATGCAACGTTATTGTTAAACTGTTTCTGTTGATAGAGAATTTATATAGAAATTTTACGAAAGAGCTCTAAATATATTTAGGCTATTAGAAATCGATTGATAGAAAAGATACCTTTTACCGGAGCATAAAGAATATATCTTAGATTCCAAAATTTAATTCACGTCAACAAAGAACGTACAAAAGTGTTAATGAAATAATTATTCCTAATTGATCATGTACTCCTGTCGTCTTTAAAAATTTCTCACGAATATTGCTTTAAAGTAAAAGCTACCCAAACACCTCTCTCTCGTGTTCTACGCATTCCACATATCAAAATATCTGATTCCCTTATCGTCTTCAGCATTCAATCCGTGACACAGAAGTTGCGCAAACATCGGGACCTATCCATTTTCAACTCAACCTACTCATAGGTTACATTTCTTCCCTAAGAAGAAAATTTATCAAAATTTCACCATGGCCCTGTCCTCTTCCATCAAAGAGAGAGAGAGAGAACCAAATGAATTTAATCTTGGCCCAGCTTGATATATTTTTCGCCTCTCATCGCTAAATATCCATTCGTCCCCTGCAAACACGAACGAAAATGTGCATAATTTATAGGCCATCACAATGAGGGAATATGAAAACAAAAATGAGATCCTATGAAGGTATGCGTAAGATACCGAATAATCAATAATTCGTTTAAAGCTGGCCTTTTTTCCCGAGCGAAAATATTTTATATTCGTTTTAAGATAATATTGTTTACAATTTAAATTATCCATATATTGATTTATAGGAGCTGGAACGAATTGCGTTCGCAACGGAGGTAATCGCAAGAAGTACCGCTCCATTCAGTGCATTTCAAATTAAAAGACAGAAGAAATTCCTAGGGAAATTACACTGCCACGAAAGAACCGTTTCTCAACGGATTGACGTCATAACCACATTGTTAAGAATTAAACTGAAATTTTCCACTGATGTGAATTTAATGTCACGTTTGATTCCGAAGATTATGTAAAAACGTCCAGACCTAGGTCGAGATTAAATTTATATCAGTGGAAAATTGCATTTTATTTCTTAAAAACAGGTTTAAATTTCACAAGGATATGCTATAAGTAACCAACTTAACAATAAGACTATTTTTATTGAATTATTAATTGCATATCATAAATCAAAATTTGGCATAACATGGTTCTATAAAATAAATTTTGTAAGTTACTCACTACTGATAAAATATACGAAAAACACCATCTTGCGTACGAAAAAGAAGGTCGCGCGTTCAAAATTCCACGGAACGTCTGATCGTAATTCAGGACCCACTTTTTTTGGATGCAAAGACTACGTTCTTTTTTTTATATTTTTTTAAACAAAAAACCCATCGAAATCGAATCACTAGTTTCCGATATCGGAGCAGAAGGAACCTATAAATCCCACAATTCGAGGGCAGATACCCAAAAAACATCACGTACTAAAAAGAGACGAACACTAAAAGAAAAACCTAGCCTTTACGACTTACGAGTTCGTTGGTTTGAACCCCTCCGCCAGGGAATCCCGTATGGATGACGTGACTCGTCCCTACACTAATCTTACCGTCCACTCTTTAAGTGGTCACCCAAAAACATACACGTATGCACAGAAAAAGTTCCTCTTTTAAAATAAAAAAATAACGACGGACCCACAGGAAAAAAAAGACGGAAACGACCGTTCCTAAAAGGGTGTCCCCTATTTTTAGCTCGCTTTTTTTTCTCGACCTTAAATAAGCGTTTCCTCCGCGAAAACGACACACCCGTCCCCAGCCACTCCCGCCCCGCATACCTCACTTTTTTCCCCTACCCCCTTCAAAGAAAGACACGCCAGCTATTTCCCTCGCGTCTTAAACCCCTCCGTAATACCAACTCTTGCGCGCCTTTAATAAAAATTTTAGTAATAATAAAAAAAATGAGAAGTGTGCGAGTGAGAGAGAGAGAGAAGGGGTGGAAAGGAAAGAAAGTCCTCTCCTGTACTTCTTAAGAGCGCTTTCATAAAAAAACATTTTATAAGCCATTTCTCTCTTCCGTCCTCCCTTTCCCATTCCTCTTTGACCTCTTCTCTTTATATTGGCTTTTCCCTCCGCCCCCATCTAAATTCCCCCCCCCCCCCCCCACAATCCTTACCTAAAGCACCTACATCTTGTCACCTCCAATCCACGTCTTACATCGACCCCTTCTTCCGCTCTCTTTCCATGTCACCTCCTTTATCCTCTCTCTCTCTCTCTTTCTACCCTCCTTGAGACTATTTTCCACACTGCTTCTCAAGCCAAACAGGAATTCCAACTCTCCAAGAAAGAAAGTCCTTCCCAGTACTCGGCTCATTCTCCTTTCTTTTTCCCTTTCTCCCTCATCCCCTTCCTTTACAAACTCTCTCTTTTCCTCCTTCGCTAAGGGAATAGATAGTGAGATGGAAAGATAGACTTCCTAATATATCCTTACCAAAGACCCGTCTCTATAAGTTGACACAATTTTTTTCTCCTTCACATCCCTTTCCTCCAACCTTTCCTCCGCACTCTCCTAAAATACTTTCTTCTCCAATCCCTACTTTCCCATACCTCCTAAATCCATCCTCTTTACCTGCACCTTTTCCACATATTCTTTCTCCTACATTCTTCCCCATGTTCCCCATCTTCCTCCTTTTTCACTGCTATACTTTCTTCCCCCTCTTTGCCAATTTTCCTTAAAATTCTCCGCGCGTATGGCTGTATCTCAAACGTACTGGCAGAGGTCCATGTACCTGTAGGCTGAGGTGAAACATCCCTTACATCGATTTAACAATAGCTGAAGCTTTTAATCCCAGCCTTGTAATGAGAGTGAGCTTAACTAACATGCCCTCAATTAAACCCACGAATGTCTAAGGCGGAAACATGAATACAGGGTTATAAAAAGTTAACCTCTTCCATCCTATTTGCTTTCTCTTCCCCCTTCTTCTCTTATTTCCTCAAATGTGCAATATTACATACAAACTATATGTAGTAGGTACATTGTGACAACTCCTTCGATGCCCGGTTATATCGGGAGACGCGCAATCATAAATCAAAAACGACTTATGTTAGTTTTTCGGGAACATGTTGCCGGTAGGGGGATTTTATGTTGTATTGAATCAAGACCTGATTTAATATCCCTGAAGCATATAATTACTCCAACAAAACGTATTATAGAATAAATGAAAATAAATCACCGAATCGATTGGGAATACAGCGGCAATCAACCAGAATCTAACACCATTGGACCAAAAACAGGAAAACACAAATAACAACTAGATCATTAACATTCAAGCATAAATATAGCTTTCCATAACCAAAAACATTTAACGCCTTAGTGCTGGGCAAGTGAGACTTCTATTCACCAAAAAGGAGACATGACTTAAGCCTGAAAAAATATCAGAAGGGGGAGATGAGCCTTTTATTTCCTTCTAAGAAAATGTCTTCTTCCGCACTTCCGAAAGGATTATTTTACGTTGCCCGATATTCTTACGCGAAGTCATGTAAGGAATACCCAACGTGACGTGGGAATAAGGCGGGGGACGGTATACGCTAGGTGGGAGGAGGGAGAGGAGAAAAAGGGGATAAACAAATATTGTAACGCAAGAGTTGTTACAATATATACTATAGACAGCGGCGTAAGTACGGTTAGGCGAAAGCGGCATGTGTCGTGGGTGCCGATTGCAAACGGCGACCAACGTTCCGCAAAAAATACCAAATGTTTATTTTCCCATAAATAAGTTTTATACAAATATTTTAGATAAACGTTGATAAAAATGATGTTATTCTTTATGAAAACGCAGCAAAAATCACTTTTTACATAAAAAATGTGGTTTCTAAAGAATTTTCCATAGGTGCCATATCTCCCAGTTACGCCTCTGCCGTCGGCCAAGATTTTCGGGACGACCTTTGCAGTATCTCCCGGATCGTCCATCGACGATCGCTGTGCAGGTGACTTTGAACCTGGGCAATGCTGTGGGCGGTTTTGGAGGTCGATGGGCGACCGGAACGAGAGTCTTCATGGATCAATTCCCGATCATCTTTGAATTTGGCATACCATTTAATAATGGCTCTCTCACCGATAGAATAGCCCTTAAAGCCACTTTCAAAAGTTCGAATATCTCCGTAGCCGATTTTCCAAGTTTACAGCAAAATTTGACGCAAACTGTTCGATTTTTTCATCCATTTTCCACGCGGTAAAATTCGGAGAAGCGGCAGAACACGTACTTACTCAACCGGTTACTAATCAATATTGCAACGACGGAGAGGGTAGCCGTGTGGGGCGTGGTATGCAGTATGAAATAGGCCGTAGGAAATTTTCAATCATATTTACTATGTATTATTTCAAATATTCCATCTCTATCTTCTTTTCCTGTTTCTGTGCCTCATATCCTTTGTATTCGTCGGTTTCCACGACGTGTCGTGCGGCGGATAAATCCGCGCCACAAGACGAATCCACCACCTTCGCCAATCTGAGACCTTACGCAGGGTTCAAACGAGAGACTGTCTCACTCGCTCTCACTCACGGAGTTATTCAACCCTCTTGGCCTCCAGTAAACAGTCGTTCCTTTAACTGACTCCGCGCCACCGCGCCTTTGTGGGCGTATCCTTTGTCTGTTCTTCTATATAAATCTCGCTTTTAAAATGCCTTTGTTCGCCGCCCCTTTTGTTTTTTCCTTGTCGAACATGGGCTACGTTTCTTTGCACGATTCGTAAAATAAAACGCCATTCGCTTTTGTAGGAGCGTTCATCCACCTTTGGTGGTGCGGATTTCGGTGGAGATGATTGAACAAAGCGGATGAAATTCGGAAAGGAAGACTCCGCTAATTATAAATTAGCTATACAAACCGTTCTTGGGGTATTGCGTAGGTCGGGAGCCAAATTTTCTTTACAAAATACCTTTTTAATAAGAAATAAGTCGGTGTGTAAAACCATAGCATTACCTATGGTCTGTACCAAACTTAATGATCGCTGGGAGGCGGGGTTAAAATGTGTGGAAAGGGAACCTTGTTGCCGAATCAGTCCACAAACGTGGACCAATTATAGTGCTTCGCAAGTTGGCAGAGACGCTGGATGGATGACTCTTTGTAGGAGTGGGGTCAGACAGGCGAACATCAGTAAACGAAATTATAAAAATGTTGAAAACTTTAATATTTAAAGCTACATAAAATGAAATTACGAGTATTTACGTTTGGTAATATTATCGTAGTAACTACGAATATATTACTTCCTCCTTTGTCTTTCATAAGTAGATATAAAACATTTTCCACGTTATAGGGTACCTATTTTATATGATTGTCATTTAAACAATATAGAATATTCTCTGCTTATATGACAAATAAGAGAAAAGGATGTTATATTTTACATTTTTGAGAATACGTAGAAAAAAAGTTAGCAGGAAGATGAGACTATTTGGTATGCGAATGGCAAATGTCGGAGCAGGTAGCATAATAAACACAAGGAGGGAAGGACGAGGGAAAAGAATGGTGTGGGATTTCTAAGGGACCACATGTATAACCACAACATATGTTCCGTTCTCACAGTTATTTGCTTCTGGTTTCAAGCAGCTGTAATACTCCAATATACTTATCTTGTGGAAATTAATTAGCAGCTGGAAATTTGGGCAAAGGCACCATGGAGGAACTGATCAACTTGGCATAGACTGAAAATTTAACTTGTTAATAAATAGTCAAGAGGAAATTATACCTCATCATTCACCTCACCTTCTTACCTAGTAAAACATTAAGATATTTAAATCAGGAGACAAATTGTTGACTGATTGACAGTGTTCAATTGAAGCTGTTCAAAAAAAGAGAGATATTTGTATGAGTAAATGGCAAAACAATACAGCATATTAGTAATTATCTAATTTTACACTTAATTTTTTAAACAAAGAGTAATTATTCAATACCTACCTTCCTTAGTATTTAAACAGAATGAAACAAATATAAATAATTTCTATAGTTACCTTCTACAAAGGTGAAACTCCTAATTCTTCCAGTCCAACGTTATCTTCGCTAATAGTGACATCACTGCTAGTATTCGAATCCGAACTTGAGGTCAATGCTATTATAATTTCTTGAATTCCCTCTTCCAATATTCCTTCTTTAATCCAAGCCTCCTCGATAACTTTCTTTGTGTGTTCTACTACGGTTTTCCTGAGAATACTTCTCGTTGGTTATTATTCTGACTGTAGCCGTTCCCAAGTTAAGGGCAACAGCTGATCTTTTTACAACCTTCGAAATAGCAAGTAACGATCCACCATTACTTTTCTCCCTCTCGAAGTAATTTCGTACACTTAAAACTAAATTCCGCGCGGAACTCTGAAGAACACGTCTCACAGATTTTCGCCCAGACATCTTTCACACAATACTCATCCGCCGCAAACAAAAGACGCTACGCATCTGCTGTGTGAGAGAGAGAGAGAGTAGGAAACAAACAGACGGCAACGCCGGATGCCTCTGATTTGTTGACGAAGGGAACGCCCTCATTTTTGGGGGCCTGGCCAGCGATCATTAAGTTTGGTACGTAGTATAGCGAATTGTTTTTTTTTTGAGTCATGGAAAAAATATCATGCGATTATTTTCCAAGAAATTTCGAATTTCTGAAAGATATTACTGAATCCACCTGTTTCATAAACGATTTTACAGAATGAACTTGATTATACAATGTGCTGAAATGGGTAATATATTTTTTCTTATTACTCTTCATACTTCCACGAATTCCCCTTACTACTCCATTACTATCTATATTTCAGCGTTTTCCTCCAACTATCCTTTGATTTAATTTTTTTCTTCTATTGTTCGTACATCCTATTCATCTCTCGGATCGTTCTCATTTCGCTTGTAAGCTTTAAACTTTATTCCTCCCTTCCCCTTTGTAGATCAATGTTCCCACCACTATAACACATCGTTATTATTTTTTAATCTCACTCTTCTATAGTTCTCTTCTCACATATCTGTTACTTTTTCCAATCTTAGTTTAAGATTTTTCCTATTTCTCTTTCTTCTATACCACGCCGTATAGCAAGCGGTTTAGCAATAATTCAATTTTGCATAAAAATTTCCCTTTTCACATCACCTCTTCGACATCTCCAAATACATTTATTTGCGCCACCATTTTTGACGGAGATTTGAGTTTAATCAAACTTGTCTAATTATGATTGATACGCGAATAATCCCGGTACGAAACCAATTATAAAATCCAGTCGAAGCCAAAAATCATTACTTCCTTTTTAACAGATAAGGCTTCCGACTTATTTTTTAAATTTATTTTTCTCATGCCGTCTTGCAAATTTATCCCGGGTCGAAAAAAAAATGTTAATCCTCCACTCCCCCGCTACTTTGCATGACAAAGAGCAGAACGACTTTCAAGAGCAGGAAGGTTGGCTAATCTAAGACTACTCCCAGCATCTTGAAGGTCTGTTTTTTTTCTCGGTACATTGACCCCGGGCGAATGATAAATTCTCTGTAATGGCCTCTTTCCTTCCATCCCTCCATTTTCTCTTTTTTTCCCCTCTTTCTTTTCATCTCTCTGTCTTCAATTCCTTCTCCCTCACACTTCCTCTCTCCCCAAAATTTCATCCTTCAGCCATCTCCAGCAATTACTTTTCTCATTCTCCTCAACATTTCCTCGCCCGGCGTCTCTTTCTTCCGACAAAAACTTATCCACCCTCGCTCTCCATACATCTCCTTCACCTCCTCTTCAATTATAACTTCTACCTCTCCCCTCATTTACACGATTTTCCGAATGTGGGTAAGTAGGGTTTCCCATATGTGTGCGTGTGTGTATGCTTTCCACCATCTCTAGAGACGGATCATCCACGGTCCACTCAACGCCATACACTCACGTGCGCGCGGCTACTCCTTCCCACTTCTTCCCCTACCTCTCTTCTCACCGCGTCCGTTTCCTCTTCACACCTTCCCCTTTCGACCCTTTTTCCCCTCTTATACGTGAAGCTACCTGCTGTTGACCTTCTGGGCATCTACCCTGACTCCAATCTCGGCTCTTTTGCCTATTCTCCATCGACGCTACCACCACGACCCCCATCTCACTCTATTCTCTCTCTCTCTTCTCTCCGCAGAGTATTTCCATTCATACTTGGCCCGTCGACCCTCGGCTTTTCTTTAGACTCCTGAAATCCCATTTTCCCATACTCATATCTACTCCAGTTCATGCCCCTAAGACACCTACGATTGCCCTCGGGAAAATGATCCCGCAAGGGTCTATTCTAGCACCCGAATATTTCCCAAAACCAATATGCGACTTCAGTCTTTCATGACGCCGTCCGCTGCCCTTTCATCTACCTACGTCTGCTTCCTCGAATATTTCCCTCAAATTTTGCTATCTCTCCTCTTCCTCTTCGTTTAATCATTTATCCAATCTCCACTTATTTATCGACCGTTAACAAGAGCATAGATATACCTCCTATGACTCGCAATTCCAACCCAATTTCCATTTATCCTTTTTCTCTACTTCCCTTACTTTCTCTTTTTATGTGGAAATATCCAAACTCACACATAGATCCTATCTATATCATTATTGAAATTATTTCCCTGTTCTCTCGATTTTTCTAGTTACTACATCAATTCTTTTGTATTCATTCTTCTCGTTTTCCTTTGCATGCCACTTTTATCCCTCCAGACTTTTTATCTTTTTCTTATCTTTTTTATCATTCTTTTACGTATCATATTCTCTGTATTCCCCATTTCCTTTCTTCTTCTTTCCTTTCAAAAGCGCTCCCTTTCAGTCTTTCCGTACCCTCCCCTCCGTTGTCATAGTTTCGGGTTTCCAATCTCCATCTCTTTTCCTTCCATACTCGATAGCTTTACTGTTCTTCCTTTACTTATATCCCTTTGCTCTATCATTCCCTTCTAATCTTCCTCAAGCTCCTCTTTACATCACTCACCCGCGGTCTTATAACCTATGCTCCTATTCGAAATGTAATCCTCAATCCCGCTCACTCTCTAGGACTCACTATTTCTCTCCATCTCTTTTTCCACTTCCCCCTTGCTTTTCCCACTTTACTTTTATCCTGTTCGAAATTTGTGGGACCTCTTTTAAAAAACTTCTCAAGAGAAAGATCTTTCCTGGTAGACCTCTTTGTAGACCCTAAACATCGATAACCTCATTGTGCGACAACAAAACTACGGATATAGGATAGGGCTATACGGAATGCTATACTTAAAAAATTGACTTTATTTTATCGTCCATTGTCCATAGAGTCTTCCCTGTTCATTGTAATTTATTTCTATAAGCCGAGAGACTAAAAAATTTGAAAAACACTAAACTAGAGCGGTAATAATTTCTATGAAAACATAAGTGGATCACAAAATGATACAGATCAACAAAACAATTCCGTTTTCAAATGAAGGTATGCGTTATCTATGACAAAATCGTATCGAATGAGTCACTTATGATTTAAAGATAGCATAGCGCTTTTGTTATAATATATATTTTGATTCATTCATCATCGAGCACCGCGTTCTATTTGATATTTTTTTTTAAATCTGAAGAAGCGGGTGTTGAGATC
This sequence comes from Uropetala carovei, assembly GCA_036926305.1. NCBI lineage: Eukaryota > Metazoa > Arthropoda > Insecta > Odonata > Petaluridae > Uropetala > Uropetala carovei. Next base: position 24,022,057 of record JAXCHB010000045.1, on the reverse strand, counting down.
CAAGAAGAATAATGAACCTGAAGCGGGATTAATGGCGACGGGAATAATAATTACTCTTCCTTTTTTATTAACGCCCTTCTTTTTGTAATCCTCGTTCTCCCCTTCTAATCCGAATGTCTCCCTCCCTCGCCCTACTGACCTTTATACCCATAATCCGTTCATCACACTCTCAGTCCTGTGTTCCTTCGCTTTGTTCGTTTCCTTCCATTCTTAAACAAATCCATTTAATGCGCTTATATTCGCTCTGTCGCTCCAAAACGTGGGAAGAATGATAATTTAACGAGAACATTTTCATGCTAATGTTATCTGCGATTGACGATTAAACTCGCCCGCAATTATTACAAAATATCTGACAGGTTCATTAAAAATTATTTATCATAACGGTGGCACACGCACTCTCATACGTATGCATATATATTCCAATTGACAAAACCCTTTTTATAAGGTACCTATGTTCCGGTGATTCCAGCATAAATTAAGCGAGAAAAAAGAGTTATCCTGCAACACTTTACGGTTGAAAACAAAATAATAATGTTTCTCTATAGTAGCAGTACAGAGTTTGGGAAAATTAGATGACCATTTTGTCTACAAAGTAACCGTCATCATTGGCGATTCACCGATTTTTCTTATATTGAACCTTCTATCAGCTTCGTAGCCTACATGTGCATTGAGGTTTTCCCAGACTAATTATAACTACTGGAGAGGCATAGTTCGTCAATAAATTAGGGCAGGATTTTTGTTAGACCGCAAAACATTCAATGAGTGCCTTAATGAAGAGCCGATCTTAGATATTTTAACGCAAAATTCAGGCAAAATCATTGAAAAGTAAATAAAAATCAACTAATGGCATTTTAATGTTACTAATGAGTACCTTTTCCATTTTAAATATATCTTTAGATAGCCTTACTTAAATTGATATTCTTTTATAAGGTAAAATTTTAGTGAGCTGAAAAACGTATTTTTATCTCTATCAGATTCGTTTGAAATGAAGATAATAATTCTCTATTAATAATTCATCTTGATCGAACAAAAACGACGATATATCACTGACTCGAGCCAAAATGCCCTCCACTTTCCTACCTTCCCTCCTCCCCCCCTCTCTCTCTCGCACATCCCCCTCCCTCCCACATACACTTCCACCCTCAACCTCCCGCTTCGAAGTAATACGTTATTCAAAACTCTCATCGCCTCGACCTCCTTCTGGAGCTCGATGGGAGGTCGCATATATGAGCCCCCTTTCATCAACACCACGCGACATCGGGAGAAAGATAGGAATAGAAAGGGCGGAAAAGGGGTAGGAATGGAGAGGGAAAAGAGAAGAAAAAGACTTTTTAAAAAAAGCGAGCCGTAGAGATAGAGTGGGTGTCTGACAGAGATGGGGCGTAATGACGCAATGGGAAGATGGTAGAAGTTGGAAGGGAGCGAAAGAGGAGGATGAGATAAGAGCTGAAAGGAAAATAGAGGGAAAGGATGATAGGCATAAATAGCGTGTAAGGAATACAAAGGGCAAGATTTTTGTAGCGAAAGGAGGGAGAGTGGGAGAAGCAGAGTCGAAAGAGAGAGAAAGGTATAGAGAATGAAGAGAGGGATATTGGAAGGGAGTGTTGAAGGACAAAAGAAAGCGAAGGAAGATACGAAGAGGGAGCAGGGCTCCAGAAATACAAATTAAATCTACTCGCCACAAAAAATATTTACTCGCTCATAGAATTTCGGCCTGTTTTGTGTATTTTTATAGGTGATGTTTAAAATAACCTCAGTATTAAATGTTATGATGATGAAACAAAAACAACGTATTCTTTAATTCTTACAACACCTTACACCTTACAGTAACACTCTCTGCTTTAGATGGATTTAGAATGTACACAGATAACATTTAGTTTAGTTACATGAAGGCTTCTTATGCCCTCCAGTGTGTCTTTTCTTGGCTGCATAATATGTTGTGTGAATTATGTAAAGAAATAACGTAATACATTTAAAATGCATCTTGAAAGAGGCTGAAAATTTACTCGCCACCGGTCTCCGTTAACTCGCCCGTGGCGAGTGGGCGAGCGGATTTCTGGAGCCCTGGTAGGGAGTGAGGTAAAAAGAGAAATATAGACGAAATTGAAACGGAATAATAATAATAATTCCTCTAAGGACGAGAATTAGACAATATAGTCCATCCTGGCGTGTAGTAACACCGGTGTGACATACACAAACATCTATGCCCTAGGTGGGATACAAGTTCGCGATCTTAGTATAAAATGGAAGGTAAGAAAGGCATGCAAAAGGATGGGATAGGACAGTTTTTAGGAAACGAAAAGGAAGAACAGAAGGGATAAAGAGATTTTAGAAAAGCCTGGGGGGAACTGTAGGCAAATCATAATGGAACTGGATGGCGTGTGGGATGCGAACTGAAGAGAAGGAGAATGCGAAGGAAAGACGAGGAATTTAAGAAAAGAGGTAGTTAGGAGGGATGGCTAAGGAGGGCGGGAATTGGAGGGAAGAAAGCAGAGAATGTTCGCGGTATCCCCTCCTTGTCTAGTTCCCTTTCTATTTGCTCTCTTGTCTCCCATCTCCAGAAGCTCATATTTTCTCCCCTCCTTTCTACTTTTCTCGCCTCCCTCGGCGACGCCCGCTTATAAAAAAAGGCGTTCGGCCTCTTCCTTCGGAGGATCTAAAATGAGTGTTGGGAGGAATGAAAGGGGGAGAGAGGGAGGAAAAGGAGCGAGAGAGAGGGAGGGAGGCGGGGAGGGAGGAAAAGGAGAGAGATGGAAAGAGCGGCTCTCGTGCAACGAGGGAATATCTCGATAAAGGCAAATGAAAGGCGAAATAACGAATAAAGAGGTGGAAGGAACAGAGGAGCGAAGCAGGAATGAAATTCATAAAATCCTTTCCTTTTTTCTACAAAGAAATTTCATTTCATTCGAGGCTCTGGGCACGCTTATTTCAAATCTCTGAGAGAAGAAATCTTCACGAGGCGCAGGACACATAAAGGTGAAGCTAAAAGAATGTCTCTTAAAGAATTTTTTATCTAGGTGATAACCTATTCATGGACGATGAAACTTCATACAAATTAAATTACATTCCTGATAAAAATCGATCAAAACTGCAGAAACTATAAAACTTACGTGTCGCAATAACATTTTTATTTAGGTAAAACCTTGAGCAGCATCCGTATACGTATATCCACCCTTGAATAATGAAACATGCGATATGTAAAAGATAAAATTCGGAAAGACTTCCCGAATGATCGAGGGGATGATGAACGTGCGAGCGAATTTACGATCGTATGTCCAAAGCCTGAGGCCTCCATTCCTCGGACGTTTTATAGGACGGACCTCTCCTTCGCCACGGTCCAACGATTCGCGCACGGAGGAAATATTTCGCACGTTATAGCAGGAAGGTAATCTCCGAGGACTTTAAAATTATTTTTTTTAATGCGACCGAGACGTCTGCGAACTTTTTAAGGCGCGAAATTATCACTTAATGCGAGAAAACTTTTGAGGTGACGCGCCGCATAGGGACAACGCACGCGACGAGACGCTTATGACCGTCGAAGATCCGAGTGGATCGTGGGGAATGTGAAGAAGACGTGCGACGTGAATCCTGAGACGAGTAAAGAAAACGACTAATTTGAAGGATCGTGAAAAAAAAATTCCAGCCAAAGTTGAAAGAGCCAAGAATGACAGAGAGAGAGAGATAGGAGGGAAGAGTAAAGAATCCAACACGGTCGTAATCACCAGTGAAAGAAAAAAGTCTCCCTAGGCACCAATAAGAATCCGCGACGGAAATAAGGCTGGAGGGTTAAGAAAGAGTAAGGAAGGGAGCAGGAAGGAGCTGGAAAAAGTTTTTAACAAAAAACCTTTCGGAGTTGAAGAATGAGGAGAGAGGAAAAAAGAACCGGAAAGTGACAGAATGAGATGGAGGCGGAATGAACGAATGGGATAGAAGAGAGAGAGAGTAGCAATGATTAAAGTATGGCTTAAGAGAGAGTTTTGGAAAGGACCGAGGAGAACGCAACTGTGAAGAGGCACTCGCGAGAGACAAATGGTTTCAAACTCTTTTTTTTCCCTCGAGAGGCGATAAAAAAACGAATTTTCCGAAAAATTGGGGAAATACCCACGCAACAACTATAGAGAATCCAACGAAAGAATGGCTCCGTCAAATTTTTGAATTTAAGAAGTGAATCACGCACGAGAGATCAGCGGCAGGCTCCCGTCCGAAATACATTGTCATAGCCGACTAAATAGAGACAAAAATTTCAATTAAATTTTGTAGCATTAATTAAAGGCTTGCTCGTTTCAAACGACAGGTTTGGTAACGCCTCAATTTTCGACATTTATTCATACAAATCTCTATTAAACAGATTCTATGATAGGCTTGTTCGTATATACGAGGGTCGAATACCTCATAATTAGGAGGGAGAATTTCGTACATGTACACACACGCACGCCTATATATTCACACACACACACATGTATACATATACAGGAATGAATATACACACAAAATGTTTGTCTTCGGAAAGGAAAGGGACGCGAATAAAATTCACGGATTTGCGATAGGATAATGGAGATATGAGGGTAACGTGACGTCTTCACGGTCGTGCGGCCATAAAAAAACCTTACATCTCGCGTCCGATAGGCCGTGGTTTTTTGTGTGCATGACTTTAGCGTTCTAGACCGCTATCTATCAGGCGATTTCGACATCTCTGTCTGTCGCACGGGAAATAAAAATGCGCATTTTCGCGTGGTTGTTCGACGACGGACGTTAAAAAAAAAACTGAAGAAATATTCCCTCGGTTGGCGAAGGGGAAATAATATTCCACGTTTTGCCTTTGAAAGCGCGAAGGCGGAGAAGGTCGTATTTTCTCCTCCGCCCTCTCCCCTCGCATCCCTCGCCTCACTCAACCCTTTCTTTATGTGTATCGGTAACCTGAAATATTCAAGCGTCTGCGATTTTATTTTTATGGTGGATGCGATTTCCGATATTCTTCCGTTCGCTTTTCTTTTTTTCAAACACGGAACACGTGTGATTCAAACCGTCGTGAGTCGCATTTTCCTCTTCGCCCCGAATATGCGTCATTCTAAAGGTTAAAAATATATAATATAATAAAAACGAATCCGAGCCTCCCAGGGTTCCCGTCTTTTGCATTCCAGTGTCTCATATTTTTTGTCACTTTTTTTAGAACCTTAAAATACAGCAAATATTCGAATCGGATCGAGATCTTTTCGACGGATGTTTTCGTGGAGTTGGATTGTCCGCGTCTTTTGTTGTTAAACTGGATGCAGATGATCTGAAATGACGACCGAAAAAGACACGAAAGATTACGAAACGTTTCGATAAATCGATCGACGCAGTCGTGCATCCGAGTTTGTGCGCGTTTTGAACATGCATAATAATTTTGGATCAGAAGATTTCTTACTTTTATAATTTTTAATTTTACTGCATAATCCACGCTGAATATATTAAACTAAATAACAAAAGAAACATCCTTACACGCTCATCAAAAGTTAATGTGTCTCTAAGCTAAAAAATGTCAGCTAAATCAGCCTTTTTTCACTTAATTCTTGTTTTCCTTTGATGAAGTATGACGCAGCAAAAAATACGCTTATACGGTATTTACATTTTTTTTACAATAAAAAATTATAAACTCTTATGTTTCTTATATCATTATTACACAAATTATTACAACTCAATTTACAAACGCGAGTTAAACCAGTGCTTCTTCATTCAGTTTTTCTATGGGGGGAAAAAGGATTGCTTCTGAAGCCACACACAGATATTTATTGCACCGAGCAATAATGAGTTATAATTAATAAGATCTAAAGAAAAGGATTACTTTTCGCATGAACAGAACTACTCCTAACAAAACGACAAAGAGCCTGTAGGAAATTGAGACGACTCAGAAATGAGTTCAACCCATGACATTATTGTCTTATTCACCCTTGGATATTAGGAAAATGCAAATTTCAAACCTTCCACAGATAAAAGGAACAAGAAATGTCTGTTTTTAGCATAGACATGATGCTCTCATTCTTTTCGCATGCCCGTAACATTTAAAAGGAGTGAAACAGTAGCACGAATACTCAATGGATTAATTTGGAAGCTGCTATTAAATCATATTTTGACGTCTTGCCCGGCTTACGATTGGTATAAAACATTTAAAAAATATGCTATATAAATAAAATCTTATTAAAAAATTTAGTGCCAAATCAATTCACTTTTCCATACAATTACACTCGAATGTTTACCAATACTCATTTATTTCACAGCCAAAAGATCCCGTAACCGAGTATCAACTGGATATAATTAAGAAATTTCTTAGAAGCAATGGACATTCTCAGGCGATACTTTTATTCAAGAGAAGACAGCAAATTACCTAAAGCCATAATTGCAATCTATAATTCAGCCACACCACAAAAACTTCAAAACCAGCAATAGTATGACGACAATATCCATATAACAACATAAGACCAAAAAATAGAATCCTGGGGAAATAAAACACTAGATGGAAAACACCCGTGCCAGCTAACACAAAAACACATAGACAAAGAAGGTTCAAATAAATGGCTCACCACAGGAAAATTATTCGCAGAAACCGAAGGCTTCAATACAGCCATCCAAGACCAAGTAATAAAAACAAGGAATTACGCAAAACACATCATAATAGATCCGTCAGTATCTGATGATAAATGTAGAAAATGCAAAACCCAACCAGAGACAATAGAAACAACAAATGGATGCAGCGTACTAGCCCCAACCGAATATACAATAAGACACGATAACGTATGCAGACAAATCCATCTAGCAATAAGTGAGAAATATAATCTAATAGAAAACAACAACACGCCATGGTACCAATACAAACCGGAAATTGTACTCGAAAACGAAAATGTTAAATTATACTGGAACAGAGAAATTATAAACGACAAAACAATAGCCCATAGCAAACTATACTTCATGCTAACAAAAAAGAAAGAAAATACCATATTTGACAGACATAACAATCCCAAACACAACGAATTTAGAAAAGAAATTCAATGGAAAAATACAAAAATACACAACACTAGCAGAAGAAGTCAAGAATTTGTGGAACCAAGACAAAGTGAGAATTATTCCCATAGTGTTATCAACCACCGGTGTCATCCCAAAATGTCTTCACAACAGCATTGACACACTGGACCTAAATAGCAAATTATACTTAAAACTACAACAATCAGTGAGTATTGACACAACTTCAATTGTAAGGCGATTCTTAGGAAATATCACCTTACCACCAAAAATAAAAACCAAATTAATTGATACCTCCGCTGTATAAAAACCATGTCGGAAAACTTCGGAGAGGAAAAAGATATTATAATAATAATGGACACTCAAAATGGCAGTAATGACGTATCTAATCTGGAGTGTCAACACAAAGCACATTGTGCAAACTTTTTCTCTTGTGCACGCTCCTATTCAAAATTACCATATAATAACATAAACAATGAAATTTTTCTACTGGAATTTTGGCCGTAGCTAAATGTATAATCCGATTTATCTTAATTTAACTGGACGCTAAGTAGTTTCACATTTGTAGATATTCCTGTCAACAACAAATAAATACCATCATCTGATGAATTTTCGTTGCGATTCTTTTTGGCCGCCTTTGAGTCAATCGATATTTTGGGAAAATCAACTAACCTCAATTATTGCTAAAAGTGATTATTTTGAAAGAGGTTTTCATTTCGGGTTATATGGCATATAAATTCGAAAGTTCAACAAATTATGCAGAAAAAAGTTTAGCCCAGAGAGCCGTAAATAGCCGATAGGCTAGAGAAATGACAAAATTGCAAAAACCACTCCTTCGGATACCCATACACACAAAACGTGCATAAATTCATCTAAATTTCTAAATCAAACTTTGTCGGGAACACTGTACCTCCTCTTTACACTAAAAAGTGAAAATCACGATCTGTTTCGCGGATCGCAATCTTCTAGGGACACTTCTTCCCCACATATCCGTGGTTCCGCCTCAACAGAGGAGATATAAGAACGGATTACCAGAACCAAATATCAATCCATTACACAACGTACCTTTTTATTTCTATCCCATCTTATTACGAAGAGTAAATCGTTAAGCTACGGGAAAACTAAAAGATATACATCCTTAGCACAGTTTTTTTTTAAATAATGGGATTGATTTCCAGAGGACGGCCAACATTTATTGTATTTTTCAACCGAACCAAATAAAAATTGGAAAAATCTCGTCCTTCCAAGCTTCCATTCTTCCAATTTCTGTCTCTCCCTCTCTCTCTTTTGGATATAACGGGGTATTGGTAGCGAGGGACGAGGAATAGATTCTTTAGGCGGGGTAACCCATATGAAAGGGACTCCGCACGGAACGGGAAAATGGATAGGGGGAGGTTGGGAGGAAATCGAAGATTTTTCGGAGGAAAAAGAAATAGGGCGGAAGATATACTCGCCAGGAATAGATCTTGGGAATGAAAAAGCGGTCGGAGGGTAACTGTGTGGATGTCCTACATGGAGAGGGCGCGGTCTATTAAACGAAAACTCCCATTTCCAACGATGGTTTAATTGAATAGACAGAGAGAGAGAGAGAGATAGATAGGGTGGATTTTCCACTGTAATTCGAATAGACTGAAAGCGATTTCCATCTGCCTGTCAGTTGTTTTTCGTTATTAATGTCATCGAAAAATGTTGTCTTCTGCTCCAAATTTCGTCGTTGTAGATCTGAGTCAGCCCAATTGAGATTTAATGCATGAATTAAGGATATAGAAGCAAACGAACATACTTAATTATACCTAAATGACAGTACGAGGATAAACTGGGCGGAATGAATTAAAATTTTGTTTGGATAACCTTTATATTTAGAGAGACCTTTTTATGCACAAGCTTTTTTCCACTCTCCACGTTTGTCTATTGATTTATTATTGTATCACAAAAAACTCCAATGACAAATCTAGTCTCAGTTATTATGTTTACTAGATAATCGTATGATTACACGAAACTGAATAAAAAATAAATAAAACAATATATTTTTACTTCTATGTTTTTGCTAATACAGGTTATCTTGCTCACGTGAATATATTATAAAACATTTAAGAGATAAATGGATTTTTCCTTTAAAAATTCACCCTTCGTATAATTCGCGTATGTTAATTTTCCGCGCTTGCTGCTGTTCCAGTTATCACGGACTACTGAGATTTTACTGTACTGTACTGCCATCCTTGGCTCTCGATGCAAAAGTAGCGGGTTGGAATTCTGCGTGGTTTTATGTGATCGTCTTCGCTGTCGCTATTATTGTAAAAGGCTGCTCATTAGTTAGTGAAAATAATAAATGAATAAATGCTATATTTTTTATGACAACGCTTTCGTAACGGTTACCGACAATTTTATTTTAATAGGACTTTCAATTCGACCAAAATTTCAATTTTACCGTTGAACGCGCGGACGCAGCATATAAACAATGAGCTCTCTCGTTTTAAATAAACAATTGCTAAAAATGGCGCAAGTAACATAGTTTTGCAACCTATTTGCCCTTTTCAAATAGACGGGGAGAAAAATCATGGATGTGTCACACCCTTTCGTCCGAACGAATTCCCGAGAACGGCCGACTCTTTTGTGTCTTCACTTCCGAAACGCACGATTCAACAGAAACGAATGCTTTCGAAATACTAGTTCGGGTTGCAAATAAAAAAGTGCACTTTTGCACCACTTACTACAAATAAAAAGAGTAACCTAAATGGAGCGAGCGTTTTCCAAACTTTTCTGGCTCACTGACCTCCATTACGTTTTCAACATTTTTTAAAGAATTTCATTTTGTTCACAACTATGTTATTTCGTAAAATTCTAGATAAATTAAGTGTGTGGCGTTCCGAAAGATTAAGCTCATAGGTCTGCTGATTCTTTAAAAAGATTCGAGATCGATATCACATAATATACCTACTTATAAATTATGGAACGTCTTTAATATTCACGAGATTCATTTTGCACGATGTAATATTATCTATTTTAGAAAAAGATAATTAAATTTTTTCGTTTCTTCGAATTTGTTTTTTTTTTTCGGTTTCCTAGTAGGACTGATTTGCAGAATTTTTTTAAAATTTGGAAATGCCAATTTCTAAAAATTTCAGACGAGCAATTCCCACGGAGTTGCAAATGTACACTATCCGATTAATTGTATCCTACTACAACTATAATTTCACACCACTTACACTTCAGTGGCTTTCAAACGCAATGGGGTAGCGAAAAGGCTTTAACAGATTCGCTAATACGGAAAGTTTTTTATTTATTTTTTTAACATTATACATTCTGAATAAAATTAATCAATAAAAGATAATTGCAAAATATTTTAAAATCAATATTTTATATTAATTGGAAAATAAATTTATGCGGATAGGGTCGGCCGCCTTAAGAGGGAGATAGCTGCTATATTTCAAATCCTCCATAAGCATTATAACTATCACAGTATCGATAACGATGCTCATCCGTCATCGTGTATTTTCGCGATGAACATTTTCTTGCGCCTATATAATTTTTTTTTTTAAATTCCGATTAAAAACATTCTGACCCCGCGAAATATTCCCTTTAATCGTGAATTTTCCTTTATTTTTTAATACTTGCGCATCGAAACAAACGACCAAAAACGTATCGCGAGCATATACTTTTCATTCCTCCCCCTTTCCTCCGTCTCAGGAAAAGCCTCGTTAAAAAGGGCTTCCGTTAGCCGATCCTGATGCGAAGGGCGTCCACGCACGACAGACAAAAAATAAACAAAGCAGAGATTGGGATTCGACCCGGGAATCCGATTACCTCCGGCCTCCCACTCTTTTTTTTTCCCGAGAAGCACCCTTACGAAGAAACGAAACCGGGAAAAAATAACCGAAATATGAATAAATCGGTAAAGGATCTCAGGATTTATTCCGCCAGATCCCCTTTAAAAAATCGGCCCTCCGTGCTTCTGCTTGAAAGAGAGAGATGATCTTACACCTTAATTAAGCCCGGTGCGAATGGTATTTTTTTTAAAATTCTTTTTGAAATAATAAAAGGTGCCGAAAAAAACGCGAAAGAATAATATATTTTATATTTTTTTTGTGAATTGGAGTAGAAAGATTCCCCCTTCGGTTTCATTTTTTTTTACATAACGAAAATCCGCTGAAACTTGAACCATTTCTCCAACTCTTTCTCTCTCGGAAAATAAAAGTAAAAAAGATAAGTAGAGTAAGATGATATGGGAGAGAGAGGGAAAAAAAACAGAGAAAAACTACCAAATCTCTCCCCCAAAAAATAATAATATCCTATTCCATTTTATACAAAACTTTCTCGTCTGAAGGGATTGGCTTAAGAGGGGAAAAGGTGGGCAGGGGCGTGGGAGCATTAAATAAGACGGAAAAGGGTTTGAATGGAGTGAAAGTCTCGGAAAAACGTTTTGGTGGAAACGGAGCGGAAGGAACTAAGTGTGTGTGTGTGAGAGAGAGAGAGAAAAGTGGAGGGCGAGAGAAGAATAAAATGATAAGAGGAAAACGGAGAGAGAGAGAGAGAAGGATCGAGTGAGGAGAAAGAGAGACGGAACAAAAAGAGAATAATGAAGATCGAGAGAGGAGGCGAAAGAGCAAACTAATAAAAGAGGGCGAGAGGGAGAAAAAAATACATAGGCAGAGAGAAAAAGAGAATAATAAAATAAATAAATGAATAATAACGTGATAGAAAGATAAGGACAGTTATGTAGAAAAGAATGCGCAGAAGTGAGGAGAGAAAAGTATCGACAGAGAGTGAAGTATTGAGGGGAAGTGATAGGGATGGAGAAAATGCCGAGAGATATATCAGATAGAGTGAGATAAAGTATCGAGATAGGGAGAGAGATGAGAGAGCAGAAAGATGAGAGGGAGGTGGACGATACAGAGAAATTGAGAGAAAGTGGGGGGCAAAGAAGACGATAAAAGAGGTGAAAGAAAAACGAAGGAGTGAAGGGAGGACCGAGAGATAGAAAGAGAAAAATCGTATATAACAGAAATAGAGAACTGGATAGAGATCGAAAATGAGAAATGGTTAGGTGTATAAAGAGAGAAATGTATGGAGATTGAAAGATAAAGAATCTGAGAAAGAAATGGCGAATGGAAGTTTGAAAAACTGAGATATAAAAAAGAGACGATTAAAGTATATACGATGGAACCAGGTAAACTATATCTATAAATAAAATTTTTGACGAGTCAAAGTTAACACTTTCTTGTTCGTAGTCATACACCTAACATAACTCGAACTTCCGACAACTCAAACATCTCTTATTTTTCCTTGAGGTTCGAGTTATCTTTATATTTGAGCGTAATAGAAGGAAGATAATAAATGTCGAATAATTTGTTCATTTTGTTAATTTTTCATCATCTGCTATACGGCACTTTCTCGTTATTATACAATAAACTTTTACAGTTACAAATACAACGGGATATAATATCAAACCCAAATGCGAATTCGAAACTGCTGGATTAACTAAGGGAGGCCAGATTCTGGCTAACCATCCCTATAAAAGGTCCATGACGAGATTTATAAAGGGAGAGGAAGATGAAGGGGACAGAAAGAGACAGCGACTGAGATGCGGGAAGAACCCGAGCCATAGGCAGGAGAAACAATAAGAAGAGGGAGAGATGGCGGCGACGCTCAAAGAAGAACGAAGAAGCAAGTGAAAGCGGGGAAAGAAGGAGCGGGGGCTGGCGGAAAAGGAGAGAACCACGAGAAAATTGGAGGAAAAAATGAATTTGAATAGGGTAATGGAGGAAGATGCGTTAAGAGGATTTCTCGGTGTAGACAAAATGGAAAAACAAGTGGGGAGGGAGGAAATGGGGGCGGGGAGGAAGAGAAGGGCGGGAGGAGGGAGGGAGGAGAGGGAGAGAGACGAAGGAAATAAAATGATAAGGGAGGAGGGCATGGCGGCGAAGAAAGTAAAATTGGGCAAACTTTAAAAGTGATATTAAGAAGAAAATGCGAAACTGGCTTTTTTAATACACACACAGAAGCCCGTGAATGAAACGCCGGGAGTTAACGACCCGTGACATTCACTTTCCGTGAAAGTTACAGCGGCATTATTAAAGTTACAGGAGAAGAAAACCTTGAAACGCGTGTAACCCCTTATTTTTTTGTTTTTGCGCTGATAATTCTTATTGCGTGCGTACATGTGTGTATCTGGGTATATACAGTTTTATATGGGTATCTGAGTTTCATAAGATGAAAAAAATCTACTTCATAAAATGCCCAAATGTAAAGTCATATTTTTCACGAAAGTTGATAAAGGGGCTTTAAAGGAAAAGTCAGTCATCCACTAGCGTAATATTTTCCAAATTTTCCGTTGAATTGTAAATTAATCGCATTCTGCAGTTTTCACATATTATTGCCTTTTTTATTATAATTACCTATAGGTCCTGAATTCCTTTTTTCACTCTTATCAAATATTCGTATCTTGTAAAAATTACTGCAAGATAACCTAATATTCTGATAATTTCCCCTAAATTACCCAGAAGTGGGAAATCGTACTCAATGTGAATCCGTACGGAATCCACGATGTATATATAGCTCATACAGAAGTCAATACCTCTTCATACATACGCAAACAATACTGTTTCTTTCTCATCTTATACACTTATATAATGAATGACCTCAAACAAAACATTCATCAAAATTTATACTCGGTTTATGGCAGACTGATAATAATCATTGACTGCGAAAATTTCAAATCTTCGATTTCAAAAATAAATTGCTTAGATTACCGTAATAATCATACGGTCGCGGTTTTTAAAAGTCTGGAACGCTTTAATTTGCGAAACATAAAAAATTTATGAGAAGATTATCTATACACAGAGCAATTTCGGAATATGCAACGAAAAAGAGAGATCGGATGGAATTAAACCCAAATTTACGATAAAGCTTAGTTTATTTCATTTCCATTATAAATAACAACCCTAAACTCGCGAAACTGCCCCATAAAAGATATCCTTTTTCCTCCTTATCTCCAAATACAATTTTATCTCGCGCGAATTATATTACGCCATGAATCGTGAACTCCATAAGACATTTTATATTCCCGGGCGGAAGGCCAAGATTCTTGAGGAGATAAGAGGAACCAATATAAAAATGAATTGAGACCGTTAGTTATAAAAAAATATGAGTTTCTTAAAAAAACGGATTTATGATAAACAGCAAGGGAAAGACAAGGTACCTACGCCGAGATATCAATCATAATATGTTGAAAAATCAGCGATCTATTGAAAATGATACGCGTTGGGATGCCATGATTCACACAATTTCAATATATGTATTTATTGCTGTCATTTATAATCGATAAAGTGGTTGAACGTGCTCTAATTCTAATATGTATACTCCGGATCCCATTTCAATAAGTTTTTACAAAGGTGTATAATTCGCACAATGATGAAAGACTCACTCGAAAAGGAACTGTAAAAGCACTTTATTTGGCGTTTGTTTTATAAAATATTGTTAGATAAAGTTTTGTACGTTCATTTAATTTTGTAATTAAAGAGAGAGGAAACTATTAAATAAAACCGTCTCGAGGAAGTGTACCCATTCACCTTCAAATAAAATAAATAACATTAAACTTTGACAGGAATTATGCAAAATCCTGACGAAAATATTATAAATACCTACCTACAAGGCTGGTATTTTTATTTACTTCAAAAGCTAACTCCTATGTTTTATTTAACACGATAAACTTACCCTACCATATGGGTTTAGCACTTTAAATTTGTTTAGTTGAAATTAAGAAGAAATGAATCGATGTTTGTAATAGGTTAAACATTATATAATTTTATATGAACATGAGGTTACTATTTAACTTATGCCTACGACATCGGTTACTTTAAAAATTTTCCATTATATAATCCACCTGTGCAATTTTACTTATAGACATAATGCAACTTTAAAAAGGTCGTATATTCCGATATAAATCAATGAAAAAGGCCCAATAATAATTGACATAGCTAAAATGAAACATAAAGAAGATTAAAATTCAATCGGATAAGTGGGAATATTAATGCCTGCATGCCGAAGAATTGCCAGCAGTAAAAATTGCATTATTATAAAGTTCGAAGAAAAAATAACTAAAAAAATCTCATAAAGGGACAAATATTGTCCTACTGTAAGATAAACGTTTCAGGTAGCAATAATTTCCGAGCCATCACGGAAAATACGCGCACGAACCGAGCGTAATTAAAAACAACGACTCCGTAAAAAAAACCGCCGTCCTATTTCTCCTACACCTTTTCCGGGGCGACAAGTTGAACCTCTAAGCACGTCCTACTAATTGGCGCGCCGCTCCGCAATAATCCCGCAAATTTATTTAGCGACGGACATGAATATGAAATGCGGTCGGAAAGAAAAATAAGCGGCAAAAGGTCTCGACAAATATGCAAATTTTTAAAAGGGCAAGGAGAATGCGAAACTGAAGCTGAAGCGGAAAATGTCCGAGGAAAAGAATACGGCGAAATTTTTACCCTGTTCTTCCCGGCGTCTCTCACATGTTTTCCATTGTCTTTTCGTCTTCTCTTATCCCGTCTCTTGTTTCGTTACAACTGTTCTCGCTGCTTTTACATTTACACTGCTATCCTTCATTAATTTTATACTTTGATAACTTTTTATCCTTTTAGTTTAGGCTTTCCTATTAGACTGTTTTCCTTCTGTCTTTCTAAAAGACATTATATTCTATTCTTTCCTACTTGCGCCTTTCCCCTAATCTACTACTCTTTCCATTCTTTACTTTCTCTTTCTCTTCCTTTCTCCTCTCGCTGAATATTTATCTTTTCTCTCTCATCCCCAAATTTATTCTCACTCATTTATCTTTCTTGTCTCTCCCCTCCCCCCCTCTCCCTCTCTCTCTTAACTCCATTTTCTGTCACCCATTCGTCGCTCCATTTATTCCCTCCATTTTCTCTCTCGCATCTTCTCCATCCCCTCTACGCTATTTTCTCCCTCTTTCCTCTTCTGCCTCTTCCCTCTTTTCCCTCTTTCCTCTTTCTCTCCTTTTCATCTCTCTCCCCCCTTCCATCGTCCTCTCTTTCCACTTTCCGCTCTTTCCCCTCTCATCTTTTTCCCCCTCTCCCCTTTTTCTCCTTTCTCTTCTGTCTCTCCTTTTATCTCCCCTTTCTTTTCCCCCGCCTCTTTTTTTAAATAATTTATAAACTCCCTCCTCTTCTTTCCCCATCTCTCTCCTCGCTCTCTTTTCCCGGTCTTCTGTCTCTCTCTCTCTCTCTTTGCTCTCTTTATCCTCTTCCTACGTTCTTGCTACTTTCCCTTCTCTACCACCCCATTGTCCTCCATCTAAATCTTCCTTTCTACCTCATTCCTTCCCTATCCTTCCTTCCTACAACCTCCGCATTTTTGTTCTAATCTATATTTCCTCCTCACTCTTTCTCTTTCTCACTTTCTCAAAAAGTTTCTTCCATATTTGCATCACATGTATAAGAATAAAAGTCGTCCGGTTTCCCCCTCCCCGTGTATCCACCGCCTCTTCTTATCCGTCTTACGTACCCAAATGTCTTACGCGGGAAAAAATATCGCTTCCCCCAATATATCATCTTCTTTCTATTTTCACGAAAAACTCTCCCGCTACAAAAAAAACTCTCTCCTCTCATACTCCTCCTCCGACAACGACACTTTTTTTTTGGCGTCCTTATCCCTTTTAAAGAGTTCCCAAATTGCCCTTTACGCGAAGAGGAAAAGGAGTGACAAGGGTGAAATTCGCCAGACGGGTTACGAAGAATAAAGGAAAAAAACGCGAAAAAGCGGAGAACGAGACAATCGCTCGAGTTGGGAAAATGCGAGACAAATGTCTTTTTTTAAAAAATAGAGATTTATGTGATGAAAAAAAAAGGTACTTGAGTGATTTTTACCCACGTCGGCCTGAGAAGAATGCTTAACGGCGCATTCGTACATATTTTCTATTTTTGAAAATATTTGTTTGTGTCGAGACAGCTCCTAGAAATCCTACGGTTATAAGTAATGTATTTTTCAATATATTTGCTACCACAGAACGATTTTTTGTAATGACCCAGCACGTTTAAATATAATTAAACTATGCCCGTAAGAGAATTACCGAAAAAGGAAGTACTTATCTTAGGTAACTCCAATGGCCCCAAAGGCCATTATTGGTTATCAATACAATGCTGTTGCTATTGGAGATGCCTGATATACTTTATCGATTTTTTAAAAATAGCGAAGTGTTCATACTTCAATAAATGGCCTATATGGTTTTGCGCTATAATTTCTTTTTTAAAATTTATTTGACGCAATTTATACATGCATGCTGTTACGTATTAAAGATAGAGGAAAGGTTAGACGTTTTTTACACTTTAGTGATGTTTAAATTCACCAATTTACTCTTACAGTTTTACTGGTATACAAACATTCATTAAATTCTAACTTATTCGAATATATAACGCTGATGATCCAATTTATACCAACACTATGTAGTGCTTCAAGGGATTCAAGATTCCAACTAATCGAGTTAGTTGCTATGGACTAATTTACTTTATCGTGCAGCTTCCGGCAAGATCACTAAAACTAGAAGCCTTAGAGCAGCAGCTATAGAACCTCTGGGCTGATTTCATTTCCGTTGAATTTTAAAGCAGACCAAGTTTTATAACAATTAATGCAATCCCCGAAGCATGACTCTATTCATCAATTAAGATTTTTTAACCCATAAGTCCTGACACGATTTTTAGTGCAGAATATCATTGCTCTCTCAAATACTAAAAACGTCTTTAAATTTAAATTGATTGGGAAAAGTAATGTCTAATCATACGTAAATATATAGTTCAAAAAACCAAAAGTCTCGTTAATTTAAGCTTCCATTCTGACTTCAGGATATAATTTCTTTATAAAATGCAAATAATTTACAAAAATTTTACATTTCCCTTACAGATGTAGTTTGTAACACATAAAATTCCAAAACAAAGCAAAATAAGCTATTACAAAAAGCTGTCACAGATGGTTTATACTGATTAGAATTCACTGAGAATTTGATGAATCGATAATCCTACAGGTATTTCGTGAGAATACCAGTCATTTCGACTAATTAATTCCCTAACCGTTTGAAAACCACTTAGACGCATCTTTTAATGTCATGCACGAGACGAGAATCACCACAATTAACTCTCGCACCGATGATAAGGCGTTTATAAGCAGCTTGGAGCCAATAATTCCCCTTTTACATCAACCATCTCATTAACGTCGACCGCAAAACATCCGTTTCTCTTCAGAAAGAGAGGGAGACAGAGGAATTTACGATACTTGCTACGCAACTAGCGATTCATTAAATACCTCTTTGGTTACTCATTAAAAAAACTGTACTGAATAATTTTAAACAGCATCTCACTATGAAACTGTTAAGGCCATTATGCGCCGTTTCTTTGATCAAGGATTCAATGGAAGATAATTTAAATTGATTTATTACTCGAGCTTAAAAATCGATACCTCGTCTAGCCACATCGTTAACTATTCGATTAGTCAATCCCATCAGCCGACTTAAAATTCGCGAAAGAGACAAAATGGTGTTCAAATGTATTCAGGATCTTCAACATTTGATTTGAAAATTTTCCCAATAAATATTTTAAATAACATCTTTTCCCATATAATTCCTCGCACTTCTCTGTTATTCATATCTTGAGTGTTCTCGAATAAGAAATCACCCTATATAATAAAACGAAAGAAAAAAAACGCAAAATAAGTCGAAAGGGTATGAATTACTCATTACGTTACAGTTTTAAAGAAAATCATCCCAAATGACACTTTATGTCGACATTAAATATATATAATGTGTGTGTGTGTGTGTATCATATATATATATAAAATTAAACAAACAAAATCGATTGACATGAGCAAAAGACATGGCGGATAGCTTTTTCGAGAGAGAGAGAATTTGTTTTACCCAAAGCGATAATGGAGTCACAGACATCCGGTCAAGAGAGATATTCGGAGAAAGGACAACTCGCTCCCTCTTCACACACTCTTCTCTCCCTTTCTCCATAAAGTTAAGAGGAGAGAGAGAGAGAGGATGAACCGAGAGTGAGAGAGAGAGAGAGGTACACACCTGGAAGGTTGCCAAGGACACATCCCAGGTGTCAAGGACACGATCCGGGTACGCCCGAGAGGATCCTCACGTTACATCCATCAAGAGCTAACTCAGTTCGAGTTCAATGTTTTTTTAATAGACACGTGAATAAAAAAAGAAGGGACCCATGGCCTCCTTTGGGCAACTCTCTCTCTCTCTCTGGTGGATGGAACGGGAGGATTCCGTAAACGTCGCAGTGTTAGAGCTAGCGGAGGTTGAAGTAGATAAAGAGGCAT
The DNA here is from genome assembly GCA_036926305.1 of Uropetala carovei. NCBI lineage: Eukaryota > Metazoa > Arthropoda > Insecta > Odonata > Petaluridae > Uropetala > Uropetala carovei. Next base: position 24,002,722 of record JAXCHB010000045.1, on the reverse strand, counting down.
GTGATGCCAAGTTAGCGTCTGATAGGACGCGAAATAAACAGCGTCTAAGCACTTGGTGAGGAGGCGATTCCGATAGTTGGTAAGGGAAGGACCTTTGCCAATGAATTAACTATTTGGATTAGTATCGATTTCCCCACCAAAGAATTCCGTCGATCAGAAAATCGCAATGATTTAGACAATGGGAAAATATGCACTGTTTCGTGCACTGTGAATGTCTCATTTATAGTGTTTAAGAGATACTTATGAACTGCGTAAAAAAAATAGATTGGCATAGCCAGACGTGTATTTCTACTATGAATCAGTTGTCATCGTTGGTCAAGAACAGCGACGAATAACAACTTACGAAGGCTGATTTGTAGCCTAAATGCGCATCTGGTTTTCACAACTTTGTTATGACCGGTGGAGAGATACAGCTAATCAATTTTCTTTAAGCCGTGAGATGAACTCGATGGTACGCTCTCTTGAAAAAAAAAAGAACGACTTAAATAGGATACATTTTAGGGAGAAATTATGAAAATACCTATAATACCGATTCATTTAGGATCAGAAACTCCAATTCCTTTCCAATAGTTCATAACTTTTAAAAATAAAAGTGACAGGGTTATATGGCATAGTGATTTTGAAATGTTTCTTAAATGCGATAAAAGAAATATTAGGAAGCCTCAATGTCATACGCCAGAATTTGTTTTTTTCTTGATTATAGAATTTTACATTTCATTTGTTAGAGAAAATAATTTGCAAATACCTATATTTTATTATCCAAATCGGATTCACTCTTCCGTTCAAGATATTCGCGAATTCGAAAGAACTGAATAAACATGTTCCATCAAAAAATTCGTGTAGTAGGTATGCCGATAAAATAAAATTTCTTTTTTAGCTATTGAATTAAGGAAGAAAGCCATTTAGCCCAATGAGGAAATCGCCTATGGTCAAATCAATTCTCTAGAATGAAATTATATATAGGTTAAACCTCCACGCAAATACAAAATAGAGATTTAATCAAACGTATTTGGAATGCGATGTATTTTGCGTTGAATCTATATATACCATATAATACTAGCGGCAGATGTACTTTGGCAATTTCTAATTACCAGGCCGGAGGCCAGGACAATGTTTTCTAATACCGTCTTACAGAACGACTTTCTCCTCAGTATTTTAAATACATTAATTATTTTTTGACGAGCTTCTTAGCAACGCCCTCGTCTGCCATTTAATAGACACGTAATTTAAAAACATACCTATAATGTTTCCTTTCACAAAGCTTTGATCGGCCATCTTTTAAGCATATCCTATATTGAACTATTCTTTTTTTTATTTTTAAAGAGCTAACGTCTCCATAACCTAGTTCAACAAGCAAAATCACAAATATCTTTTCCATTCACTTCCTCTCACCGAAGTTTTAACTCATTCATCAAACTCCACTAGCTGTATCAAATCGGTTTCAACAATCTGTCTTGGTTACATGTTCATAACTGTCATCAGTTTAGGTATCATCAGGAAAGACTGCCTTGACCTCCATATTCTACACGCAACCTCCATCGAATCCCGATTCCGGCTGCTTCCTGATTGCCTCCTACACATTTCGACTCAACTACAAGACGAATTACTATGCAGACTGGATGATGGTACTGACGTCCTCTTAAAATATTTTATTTGATCCGTGAAGACATTATGTGAACGGAAACCATTAAATTTAACGCTAACAAATTAACGGTGGTTAAACACACTATAGCCATAATATATTCTATACTTCAGAATAAGGACTTAAGCATAAAAAATGGAAAAATTAAGTACTTGCTTTAGATATATACAATAGCCACTAAAATATTGAAGATGACCACCAGTGCATAATTAATTTTCTAATTTTTTTATACTTAATTTCTCATTCTGGGATTCATTATCAGCCTTAAGACGAGATCGATAACTCTCTTATGATACTCCTCTAGCTTCTATGACGCGGTACGCCGAAGAAAAATATTACCTGCCCTTGAATAAGTGGGGGGGGGGGGAATTTGAACGAGTAACATTAAACAGAGCCCTTTCGTACGGGAAGCCCATTCCCGTAACTCGTGCGGGTTTTATTTTCTTAGGCTCGCGTTAAATACGCCTAAAGTTAATTTAGTAAAGTCAACGATCGTTTGACGACTACACGCACACCCACCTCTTGCCCGTTCCAGCGGCGATCGCCATTCAAATTCCAAATCACAAATCGATGAAACAAATTTAAAACTATAATGAAGGGAAATAAAAGCTCGGTCTGTTTGCTCAATTTCGAGCGTTTCCAGCGAGTTCATTGGTTGGAATATAGAGCGTAAACAAAAATCCGACGGAGGACCTCTTACACACACACAAAAAAACCCACAATTTCCGTTTAAACTGTTCCATTTCCGCAAAAAAAACTGATCGTTTTTTTTTCTTTGAAAATCTCCCGGTGTATCCCTAAAGGGAGGGAAACTTTTTTTATTTATTCGTCCCGGAAATATAACCCATAATGGCACTCCAAGGCGGAAGCATTATATCACCACTTAACAAAAACAAACGGTATCGACAGGGGAAAAGTCTAGTTCCCCTCGACTCACGCGTTTTTATGCGTGCGCAAACGAAGGGAAAAGGAGAGGAAATACCGGAATATGAAGAGACCCTCGGGATCTACTGAACATTGGAGCACAGGCTGCAAGAGCGGTAGGCACGTTTCTTAAGGGTAAAAGGTGACAGATGTGATTCGGGTTAAATTCGATAGCCCCAAAATGGTTGGTTAAACCGATGGAATTCGATTTTTGGCATGCCCTAGTTTATAATATAATATGAAATACGCCTGTTCATGTGTGTTATAATATCCTGCATTGACTGTTTAAAAACGAACGAACAATAAATAATTTGTGAAAAACTTCTATACTCCCAAACGACCTCTTTCGTGGAGAAAACAAGGTTTATATTTCCTTAGTTCCATGTACGCTTCTGTGAAAATACAAGCGAAAACATAATAGATTAATTATTCTATTTCGATGTCCCCTTTGCCAAAAAAAAACTCGTCCGTAATGTTTTGTGAGGTTATTCGTAGTTGTGATGTCACTGCCTTTGATTTCGTTGTCATACATGAACATATTCTAGTATCCATTAAAAAATATTCAGTACTCCCAATTTCAAGTTGAATACCTCAGGCTTAAAGCATAGAAGAATTTCTATCATATAATATTTGCCGTAGACGAGATTTTCACCAATAGTTATTTATTATAAATAATCATCGAGTTTACACTGACTAAGGCTACTTTGTAACTCAAATGAGCTTATGGTTTTTTTTCCACCGTTTCATCGTATATAAATGTTACCTATCTCTTTTACACGAAACGAGCCAAGAGCTGAGATCGGACGTTCAACTTTAATAAAAAAGAAACATTTCCTTATAGAATAAAGGATCAATGCTTTCGACACGGGTTAATACTGAGAGCTAGACAGATGAAAACTCCCAAAATGCTTCGAGCGTTTGAAAAAGTTCCAAAGTTAAACAAAAGTATTAATTAGCTGGGAAACGAGATAGGAAAAAATATAAACGTCTTATTACAATACCTTTTCATTTCTTTCGATAAACAAAAAACGTCTACAGGTAAACTTAAGAAATCCATCTGAAGAACCGATACAGAAAGAGGCCCATTATTAAAATACAACAGGACGCTCGAGAAAATAAACGTCTGACAAACCAAGAGCTACAGGTACAGGTTAGGAAAACAAAAAAAAACCGCGAGAAAAAAACTCCCGAAATCCCCCAGGAGCGAGAAAATCTTGCGAGAAACAAACGGGACCCATCGGTCCGTTATGCACGAAGCGGATACCTCAAGCATTGTCTCCGAGCTACCTCTAAAGTCCCTTTTTCCCCTTACGAGTGGATAGAAGAGGAAAAAAGCCTTACGAAGGAGTGAGAGTGCCCATTTCCTCCGTCTTACCCCTCTCCCTACGTACGGCGAGGAGAGGAAAAGGGGAAAGAGGAAGCAATCTAATAAAAGCGGGCAGTATTGGGGGATGGGGAGGGGGCGTATACGAGAGACTCGAGGGGGCGTGGAGACGTAAAGACGGGAAGGATATGAAGGCTGTAGTAGAAGGATGGAAGGCGATATATATGTGTGTGTGAGTGTATATATATATATATATATATATATAGAGGACGTCGGGATGGAGGCGGAGTAGCGGGGGTGGTGGCCTTCGCGCACAAAACCTTAGGAAAGTGAGACGAGGAGTGGGGGGTGGGGAGAGCAGTTTTTTTTTTAAAGAAGGAGGCGCCTGGATACAGAGAAAGGGAGAGATGGTGGAGAGAGAGTGGGGGGGAGAGAGAAAAAAAAGAGGGTGTTCGAGAGGGAGGGAGAGATAGGCGAAGGGACGGAAATCAGAGCGGTAGGGTAGGATAAAAGGACGTCGGGGAACAGACAGGTGGGCGGGCATAAAAGACTGAAGGGGTAGAAACGAAACGGAATATCACACTGAGAGAAAAAGCTGTGCTTCGTGGGGAGAGAGAGAGAAAGGGGGAGAGAGAAAGAGATATATGGAAAAGAGAATGACACCAAAAAAAGGAGAAAGGGGTACAGAAATGAAAAAAATGATGAGGATAGGAGAATATGAGGAAAGAAAATGAAAAAAATGATGAATAGGGCGAGAATAACATTAAAAGATAAGAAAGAAAGAGAATAGGAAAGGGTACATATTTAGTGAGGAGGAGCAGGGGAGGGCCTTCATCTCTCCCTGTAATTTTTTTATTTATTATTTTTACGCCACCGTAATTATTATTGTATCATTAGAATTAGGCATCCTTTAAGATTGGTGATCAGCACCAGGTTTATTAAAATGTGCATTAAAACCCCGATTAACCGTGCTTTCTGAACCGTTTTAGAATTTTTTCTGTTAAAATTTATTCGTAACTACCTCTTTTTTTGCAATAATTTGCAGACCGCTTTGAAAGCTTATTTACTTATTCATGTTTACTTATTCATATTTACTTATTCGTAGTTAGCTCATAAACAAAACTTTAATATCAAAAGCATGAATATAAATATTTAACACAAATAAACTTCTCTACACAGGCTTCGTTTTCATACTGTGACTTGTTTGTTTGCTTATACAAAATTGTTCGGCCTTCAACATATGGTTTAAAGAATTTCACTTTCACCATAATCCTGATAATCCGGGCTTTCCGAAATCCCAAATGGCACGGATAATCGGCGTTTTGCTTTAAAATAACTGTCGCGTAAAAACGAAAGTAAAGCAAGAATATCGATGCGAAGTTTCTCATTCTCTCCCGCTGAAAAAAACCGTAAACGCCCATTCCCATAGATTAAAAAAAATACGTTTTCGGGAAATAAGTTCCGAATGTTCCATTTAACGATTTCAGAAGTTTTTTCGAAATTGAGAGAAAATCTCGATCGTTCCTTTAAAAAATAAATTGATGTGTCCAACACATGACTTTCTCCATACGTAAGCTGTCAACTAAAAATCAAATAAATACGGCGATAGGAACAGTTCGACTAACACACTTCGGCGCTAGCGATTCAATTGTAGTCACTACCACGCGCGCGAGCTGCCCACTAACCGTCAATTTTGAAGAAAATTGAATATCTCTTGAAATATTCCTCATGTGAAAATTTAGTTCAAACAAGAGTTGTAGAAAAAAATAATATCTACAACTTATATCTCTCTCTCTCTCTCTCTCTCTCTCTCTCTCTATATATATATATATATATATATATATATATATATATATATATATATATATATATATATAAAATTGGATGGGTTTTTTGATTCTGCATTTTTCCTGCGAAGACGGTTAACCACACATATATGTATTGGGTATCACTGAATTCGTATTGAAACGGGGAATGTCCTAAAGTGGCTCTTTTTTCAATTAATATCTTATAAAACGATTAATTATTTAAAGCATCCTATATATTATGCACGTAATGAAGCTGCGTCCATCCTTCCGTGCGTATGAAGCCTCGCGTAATTCGCGTATTTCTCGAGAACCGTTCGTCGTAAAGATATGCGGTAAACGGCGTTTTGTTTGTACTGGCTATGAGGTCCCTGGAAAAATATTTCGTTTGTTAAAGTGTTCCGGGTTCGAATCCAGGAGGCAATTATATTTTCCTATGTTTACATGGGATTTTCGATTTTTCAGAGTGCAAGGTTTTTTCCTTCATTCGTTAAAATGGGTAAATATTGACCGATTTTCTTCTTTTTTGCTTTATTCGACGGCTAAAGCTCTATACTATCTTATTCATGCAATTTTTACACGTTATGCGGTCTAAGTTTTCAGAAATACGCATTCTTTTTCGAAATTTTGTGGATTTTTCGTACTCATTCCGGGCGTTGCAAAGGAGAATCTCGTTGTTGCCTACGATTCAATAAAGGCCAATTAAACCTTCAAATAGACTATATAAAAGAGTTACTGTTATCTTCTCTTCATTGATAATCTAAATAAACGCTCGTCTTTATTGTAGGTCCTGTAAGATTTTTAAAAAGTTTTTCCCTTTGAATTTACCGCGAGATTAAACTAGCATTGAGTAACTCTGTGACATTGAGATCACGTAATTGCTCCAATATATTGCTGTAAAATCGCAGAAAATTTAAAAATGCCAAGGGGCAGACCAGTGAAAAGAAGAGCTATTAGTCCAGCTACAGCTGCCAGAGAAAGGAAGAGGAGCCAGAGATCAAAGGTATTGTAGGAAATAGAGAGAAAGAGATGCGGAAGCTCACACGATTGCCCGTGTAGATGAGGAGCGGAGAGTACAAGAAAGACAAAGAAATAGGGGAACACGTCAAATGAATAGGGAACAAAGAAGATCTAACCTAGGGCCGAACTATTTAGATTACTTGCAAACTTAGCTGCAACGGGCTGCTAGTACGATATATATATGTGTGTGTGTGTGTGTGTGTGTGTGTGTGAGTGAGTGCGTGCGTGCGTGCGTGTTAATAAAAATTCAGTTTTAAGCAAAATACTTAAGAAACACTCAAACTTGACAGGAGTAGACCGCTACTTCCAGCTGACCGAGTGTTATCAAAATCTTTTCAAATCTTAAGAATATACATAAAATCACAAACATAAAATTTAATGCTGATCTGATGAATAGTTTCTGAGTTAGACCCCACACAAAATTTCTGTCACACAGACACACACACAGACATCACCGAAAAAACTGTCAAAACGTGTTCAGGGGACCTCAAAACGTGTATTTCCGTTGAAATGTCGAATTCGATTTTTTTCACGAAAACAATACTTTCTCTATACTACGTATATAAATGGAAGAGGGGACCTTATGGTCTCAATTTCGCCCTGAAAATAAAGCCACTTATCTATCTATCTATCTATCTATATGGAGAAAGTAAAAGGGCTTCAAGACCTGTTCTTAGACATACGTTCACGGTTATACTATTTTGAGAGCGTTATATAGCGACGAATCAGGAATATTTCTAACGCAGCCGGAGCGAGGCATGTTTTAAAAGGGGAAAGTTTTCAGGTATTTTGAAATAGAAAATAAAACAGCCACCATATGTTGTGGTGCTTATCTTGGGAACGATTGGGGTTGCTAGGCGATCGTTTTTCGAAGGCAACGACAAGAATTTTTCTCTCTAGCGCCAGTTTGGAGCGCTTTCGAGAGAAATATGTGGTGTTTCTCTCTCAACCGGAAGCGTGGGGCGGGGAACGAAGGTGATGTAATTTAAGAGTGACCAAGAGGAAAACGATTCAAGAGATTTCCTTCACTCCAATGTTTTTGGAACGTTTTAGGAGATGATATCCTATCTTTTTCAGATATTTGTGGAGTTGGCGTGCATTTTTATGGCTATTTCGAGCCCTATTTGTGGGTTAGGTATATAAGAAAGAGAAAAATAGAGAGTCGACTACGTTCAAATGGAGCAAAAAGGTGGATGAGAACGGTACGGATAAAGAGGATGGAAAGAAGCAGGAATAAGATATAGGTGGAAACAAGCACAGAGAGACGAGTGAGAAAAGAACGAAGATAGAGAGAGAGAGAAAGGAATAACAGAGGAAAAAGGGACGGGACGAGAGAGAGAGGGTAAAGAGAAATACGGTAGGAATGGAGGATGGGGAAAGAGGTTATAGGGAGAGAGAGAGAAAGAGAGCAGAAAGATATGGGACAGGAGGAAAGAGTAATAAAGAAGGAGAGAGGGGATGAAGAGGATAGGTAGAGAAAGAAAGGTAAGAGACAGACAGACAGACAAACGACTTTATTTAGGGCGAAATTGAGACTGCGAAGTCCCTTGAGAGAGTGAGGAGTAGAGAGAGAGAGAGAAGAATAGAGAAGGAAGGAAAGAAAGAGACTTAGCATGAGGGTTAGAGCAAAGGAAAAATAGGGAGAGAATGGGAGATGACGTAGGTGAGGAGAAGAGAGAGGAAGTAAAATGAGAAACAGGAAGAGGAAGAGAAAGGAGAAAATGGGGAAGTGACTGAAGAAGGTGGGGTAAAGAAAGTGTAAGAGGGAAAAGAGAAAGAAAGGGAGGGAGAGGCGGAAGACGGGGAGGTAGAAAATGGATAGAGAAAAAAACAGACAGGGAGGCGGGAGCGTGAGGAGGCGGGAACGTTTTCGGGAGTGGGAGAAAAAGGAGGCATTCGTGAGGTAGATGAGGAAAGAAGGTGAGCTGTAGGTTTGGATGCGAAGGAGTGGAGGGATTATGGAGAGAGAGAAAGAAGGGAAGGCAATGGACGAGACATAAGCGAGTGAGAATGTGTGTGTGTGTATACCCGTGGCTATGGATTGATGTGATGGAAGTGAAAGGAGCAAGATATGGGTCTCATTTTTTATTTTATTCCTCGATGGAGAGAGATGGAAGGAAGGAAGGAAGGAAGGAGGAGACGAATGGATGATAAAACACGGTAAAAAGGACTTTTATGTAGTGGCGTGGGGCGGCACGAGAGGGGAAGGAGAAGTGAGAGAGGAGTTCGGAAAAAAAAAGACGCGTGCGAGTTGAGAGAAGTTAGCTGCAAGGTGTTGGGAGGATTTAGAGTGTGAGAGAGAGAGAGAGAGAGAGAGAGAGAGAGAGAGAGAGAGAGAGAGAGAGAGAGAGAGAGAGAGAGAGAGAGAGAGAGAGAGAGAGAGAGAATGAGAGAAGGGAGGGGGCGTGGCTTTGACGTTGAGATATGTAATTTTTTGGTTGATGTTCACCCAGGAGGGAAAGGAGGAGGGAGGAGAAACGGGGGGGGGGGGAGTAGGTAAGGAGGGGAGAAAAGGAAGGAGAGGGAGAAAGGAGGGAGGAGAAGAAATGAGGGAAGAGGAGAAGTGTGATAGGATGATAGGTAAGGAGGGAGGAGAAGGGAGGTAGGAGAAAGAAGGCAGGAGAAGGGAGTGAGGAGGAGGGAGGGAAGAAGAGGGAGGGAGGAGAAGGGCGGGAAGAAGGGAGAGGGAGGAGAAGGGATGGAAGAAGGGAGAGGGAGGAGAAGAGAGGGAAGAGAAGGGAGGGAAGAAGAGGGAGGAGAAGGAAGGACGAGGAGGAGGGTGGTGTATAAGGAGAAAGGAGAGAGAGAGAAAATGAGTAGGAAGGAGGTAGAAAGAGGAAATAATATGAAGGAAAGGAAGGAGTAGGATGAAATATGAGAAAGTGAAAGTAAAAGAGGAGAAGAGAGCAGGAAAGGAAAGAAGGAGAGAGAGAGAGAACTAAAGATGAGGCGAGAGTATGATAAGCAAGACAAGAGGGATGGAAAAATGAGAAGATACGGGGAGGGAAGGGGAGGAGTAGGAAAGAGTGGAGTGGAAGAGCAAGAAGAAGAGTGTGGTAGATAGGGGAGAGAGAGGAGGGTGGGAAAAACGAAGTGGAAATAGGTATTTGGGAAAGAGGCGGGGAGATAGCCAGCAAGGAGGGGAAAAATAATTACATATATAGAGGTATCCGTTTGACAGATAGGTTGAGAGAGGAAAAAGACCATTAGCCGGAGCTCCTCTGCTATCACGCGTTAGAGGAGAGATAAAATAATACTCTCAAAGAAATTAAGAAATGGAAAATTAGGTTAGATTCTTTAATTTACAGCGAGAAATAAGTTATTTGTTTTCCTTAAAACGCTGTATCGGACCCGATCAAGGGCACGTGGAAACATAAATTCGAGATGATGTATTAATTTCCTTTTTCTTGCTGGCCATAAGGTCGCAACGTAAATCTTGAGCTTATCGAAATCAGTAGCGAGAGACTGAAATGTCGGACATTGTTTTTCAACAGAAAAATGGGATTTTGGGTAATAATAGCATGTTGGCATGAGGTTAACTACGGAGAACTGGACTATTAATTTATTTCTAGTAAGCTAATTTATTCGAAAACGTAGTTTTTAATGAAAAATGTAAGAAAGAAGAGTAATTTAATTTGCCTCTCCATTTATTTATGGATGATCTGCGACATACACGCAGTACTAAGAAATATAGTAGCATTTTATGCAGGTACATTTATATGACCCACAGTCCAAAACTTAACAACTCAGAAGTTGCCGGTTTCGAGATTATTTATATAATTCCATAAGTATTAATCATCAAATAACGTTCATATGGAATAAGGAAAATGAAGTAAAATATGAAAATATGGAATAATATTACCTAACTGCCCTCTGCTAACAATTTAAAATGCATAGGCTAGGGCTGTGTAATGCTAATTTACTTCTCGTCATCTAAGGTTGAGCTACCAGCGATTTTCGATAAAGAAAGATTATATACTTTCATGTTTACGGAAAATTTAAGCCAATTTGAACGCCGTAACTTATATTGCACTTTATAATGGGATATTGGAAAATGTGCTGTTTTGGGATGATTCCGGTTTTAGGGCATCGTACTTTATTATACTAGCGACCGTTTTCCTTTTACCATATCTGAAATATTTTGAAGTACAGTCGAAGAAATTCAAATGAATGACCGAGTAAGTTAATGATTTATTTCATATTAGAAATAATACTTTCATCACGCGTTTTTTATAAAAGTTTCCGCCATTTTAGCATTTCCACTCTATATTGACGCATATAATTCACATATTTCCTTGTTCATCGAGGCTAAAAACCGTAGAGCAAACGATGGAAATGAAAATCACCATATTTGCGATGAACGGTAAAGCGGGCAGAGCAGCCAATCTCCTGGCCATCACGTGCTAAAACGTAAGAGAACGCTTTATTTCACCGTTTTTTTTCGGTTTTTTCGGTTTTTTTCATAGCATAGGGAGATCTACGACCGCGTCTCTAAAACCTCTAAGGCACCACCACCGCATTACGCTTCGCTTTTATTCCTCTTACATCCGCCATATTCCTCCCGCCCCCTTCCCCTAAATTCTCCATGGCCTCGTCTCAGAAAATGGAGCTCAAATGGCCAGATTACGGTTTTTTCGCTCGTTTTTTTTCCTTCCTTGCGACTTCAATATTTCAGGCAGAAAGGAAGAGAAGGATCGTCTTTTTTTTCTGGTATTCGGTATTTTTTCCTACTTTGAGAGACCTCGGAATATATTACATGACGCGTTTGATTTCTGGCAATTGTCTGTCTTCTAATACCTCTTCTCCTTTGTGCTTCGCTCCTTTCCTCATTCCTTTCCACTTTTTATCTCTTTTCTCCTTTCTTTCTGGTTTTCTACAACTCCTTCCTCTTTTCTCTCATCCTCCATTGCATTCCATAGTATCTCTTTACGCTCTATTAACCAAGTGTGTAGCTCGTATGCATTTTATGCCATGCATGGCGAAAGGGTTGAGTGCAATAAAGGGCAATATACTCTGAATTTTGCCCTTAATAAAGTCGTTTGTCTGTCCGTCTGTCTGTCCCTCTCGCTCTTTCTTCCTCCCTCTAAGTTTCTCCGTCTTCCTCTCTCTCTTCATTTCCCTCCTTCCTTTTCCTTTCTCTCCCTATCCCTTTCCTTCCTCTCCCATTTCCTTCCTCTCTCTCTCTGCCTCACAATTTCGCCCTAATAAAGTCGTTTGTCTGTCTGTCTGTCTGCCTGCTTCTCTTTATCTCTCTCTTATCTTCTCTCTCTACTCATCTTTCTCTATCTTTATCTCGCTATTCCTTTCTCTCCGTCTTGTTCTTCCTCTCCGTCTTCATCAATCTTTTCCCCATTTCCTACCTACACTCCCTCCCTTTCCCTCTCTCTCCTCTCCTCATTTTCTCCCTCAATTTTTTTCACTCCCTCAACCACATCCTTATTTTCTTCATCCCTCTTCTCTATTCCGTTTACTCCCACACAATACCGGGCGTTGATTAGCTTCCATTGATTTTTTCATGCTGTGCTAGTGTAAAAAAAATACCTCCTTTGAAAAACCGGAGATTTTTCATAAAAAGACGTTTGAAGGAACGAAAAAAATATAAATTATCGCTCGCTTCTTTTTTTTTTTTTTTTGGACGGCGAGCGCGGCATAAAATAAAACACGCACGTGCGCCAAATCCGCCGGATTACGAGTAGCGGGAATGACGGGTTTGAAAAATATAAAAGAGAGTCGGAAGACGTATTAGTCGGGATTTTTATTCAAGGGGTCCGCCGTCTACGTTGTCTTTTTTTCCCCAGCATCGTAGATTTAAATCCTCGTAAAAATGCGAAGGTAAAAGCATTTTTTTGGTATAAAGAATAATGCGAACGGTGCGCTTTTTCCTGATTCAGCTCTCCGCGGCGGGAAATTCTTCCAGCTTCCGCGCAAACAATAGAGGCTCGTATATTTTTTTTTCCTCCCAAAGGAGGAGGTTTTTACGGCGTTTTATTTTTAACTGACTCGCTTTCTGAGCGGTTAGAGTTAGAAAGACGGCTAACCTCGCCGTCGTAACTTTTGGCCAGTGCCGTAACTAGGGTATGGCGAAGGTGGTACTTGCCATAGGAGCCGCTTGCAAAAGGCGCGAAACGTTCCGCGAAAAGTGCCAAAAGTTAATTTTCCCATAAATAAGCATTATTTTAATACTCAAACGTTAATTTATATGCAATAAAACGCTATTATTCTTAATTAAAACAGAAAAAATTATATCCTACATAATCAAGGTGTTTCTTTAAATTTTGCCATAGGCGCCATATCGCCAAGGTACGCCTCTGCTTTTGGCGAACATAAATCGATTATTATAATGCGTATATAATATGCTCGTAGGCCAAAACATTCGAAATTTTTATATGTTTAAATCGTGATCCAGAACCAACCTCATACGGACGTTACTTTAATACTTTAAGATTTATGATGTCCTTTATAAACGCCGCATACGCTTATTTTTTTGCATTATTATGAAATAGATTTATCGAACTCGCATACAAACGTCGATAGTAAGAGAAAGCATGCATTCGATAGTTTATCTAAAGATAAAGATAGAATTAGGATTCAAGTTAACCATATGCATTGCACATTACAAAATCAACGAGTTTTGAATATCATAAATTATCCTCGGTATAAGGGATAAAACTGTGCGCATTATAAACTTTATTAAAAGTATAGAAATTAAAAAAACTCGGCATAATATTATAGTTAATTAATCGAGCCCGTTATATGTTTAAACGTCCACTATGGAGCATTAAATGAGTGCGATTCCAGAAAGGATTATGGATGGAATGTATTGAAAGGTAACTTTTATGCGTGAGTGCATAGGACTAAACACAAATGTGAAGTTGGAGAAGGAGAAACATTCTTAATCAACTATCTATCGGCGACACCACTGATGATGGCCGTCTTCTTTCTGAAATGCGTATCTGGTAACCCCGGCCTATTTTATCATTATTAAAGAGACCAAATTAATTCACCTTTGATTAAATTGAGTTAATGGCATTTTAACGCATTTTCTCCGCGTTTTTACGTATTTAGTTCCAATTTAAACCGATATATGTTAACGATGAAAATGTAAAGATAAATCCATAGAATTTTTCGGCGTTCACATCTAACGCGCCTCTCTCAAATGTCTCCCAAAATGACGTCCTTTCAGATCATGTTCTTAAGGGAGGGAACGATGTATGTACCGCTTTCTGTGTGCAACATGTGTTACGACTCCGTCCTTTCAACACACCGATTTCATGGGGAAGGGGGTGAGCGAGAGAGAGAAAATGTGCGGTGGATGATACCTTTAAGAGCGACGTTCTTGGTGGATCGAAAAACGGTCGTAAAGAGACCACCGGAAGGAAAAGCTATCAAGAGTGTTTTGAAAGACGGTGAAAAAACTGTAAAACACGACAATTTCATCGTGAGCCGAGACACACATTACGAGGCGATGTTTACGACTATCTCGTAAAGCCATGAACAAAAGAATGACTGCATCTTCAGCTCAATGCACAACTAGATTACCATTATAAACGTCTTAAAAAGGAATGAATCACACGCAATATAAAAAAATTCGATTTATCACCGGTTCTGAAATGGAAGCGCGGGTAATTTTATGCATGTATGTGACGTAGGAAACGTCGTAGCTTATATGGACGGGAAAGTTAATTTCTTACAAAGAACTAAATTTGAGCAAGGCGTTTTGCTCAACGCAGCCTATCTAAGGTCATAACTCACAATTTGCGCAAATGACTAGACTATATAGTGTATTTTGTTATATTTCTGAGCTGACTGTGTGTCTTTAATTTTTCTATATCAAATCAACTGAATTTCAAAAGTGTTAAAGGCTCTTCAAACAGATATCCTTATGAAATGAGTCCTTCATCTCACAATGGGGAATTTTTATCGTTCCTTTGGACAACTTTTGCCACAAAAGGAACCTCATTACCATTTTAAATAAGTAACCGGGTGCCATTCAAATGTTGTTTCAATTCCTTTTATAAAACATCAGACAGAGATCATCACCTGAACTCTAAAAAGAAAGAAAACATATAATGGCTACATCTCATTATGAGAAAACAGATGTTGAAAACGGGCCGCCATTCATTTCGACATTTGTGCGGGAGACGCCATCTAAGTTTTAAAGCGATTTCGCACTTTACTGCGAATATATTCGAATAAGAGGTGTGCTACTAAATAAAGAAGAAAAAACAGTTTCCGGGGATAACGACTTGAGAGTGGTCAAAGCAGACGGAGTAAGAGGTTGAGAGAAAGATACAGAGAAAGAGAAAAAAAGGGCTGGAAGAGAGGTCGCCATTACTGCTAAAAGGGGCATTTAAAAACAAGCATCCCGCATTTTTCTTGAACAAAACATGGGAAAAGCTACATCCAGGGATTTCTGTATAACACTAAAATCGAGCGAGAGAGAGGTGGGGAGGGAGAGAGAGGTGGGGAGGAGAGAGAGTGAGTGAAGATAAAGAGAAATTTGGGGCCATCTTGGGCGAAATAAAAGCAGTTGCGGGGAGCCCTCACATATTTTTAGAAAATTTCTCGGACAAAATCCTTTTAAGAGGAGTTCGGGGATATACATATATACTCATACACACACAAACGTACAAAGAAGTGGGAAAGATAACTTTCATTCCTCTTCACAGGGAAGTTTGTGCATGAGAAATTTCGCAGCTTCGCATTCTGCCGCTTAAACATCCAATTTAAGGACCCAAGTTGTGATAGGGCGATAAAGCGAACGGGTTTCGAAATAATGGCGGCAGCGTTGAAAATACTTCGGGCTAAACACGAGATGTATAGCCTAAATTAAATGAAAACAATGAGTGAATATTTTTTATAAAATTCCACGTCAAAGCGCTGTTTATTTTATTCAAATAGCCTTAATGTGAAACACGATGGCGTTCCCGTTCACCCAGCGGAATTTTGAATATAATCGAAAACAAACAGCTTTCACGATCCAACTTATATTTAGTTCTAGAATCGAATCCCTGTTTTTTATGCTTTGTCTCACAGACAAGATATAGGAAGATTGAATCGAAGGGCCTGAATACCCGACCGTGATTCGTGTATGGCGAAGTGTAGGCCGAAAATAAAAACTATTTTTACATCATCGTGAGAACTTTCAAATTGACAGTTTTTTCGTAATCTGCCATTGCCGATATTACGATCGTCAGCCCTTTTCAATCCGTTGATGGTTGAAGAGTTCCCCCTTATTACCTGCCTCCCTCCCCCAAGTTGGCCCCAAGAACTTTACAGTGTATCTTCCTCGTGATATAATTGCCGCTAAAGCAGAATTACCGAGCTCGTCTTAAGGCCAAGATCCTGTCATTTGTTCAGAAAATTAGTTGTTTTAAGGAAAACAAGCACGTCCCAGACGCAAATTTAGCATAAATTGAGGACCAAGCTAGTAGCTAAAAGTACAACAATATCTTGTAGGTACAGAGCGGGAGGTTAAATTAATAGAAAAGGTCGTGTTGTGCAACTTCAATGCCTTACGGAAAAACATCACGTGCTCACACAGGCTGCGATCTTTCTCAAGTCACATACCGACTTAAAAGCGTGCTTCGCACACAATTAAGGATCGCGTATAATAATTTTTTTTACTTTTTGGGCAAATGAATATCAGATCTATTTTTCCGAGTACTATAATCAAATTCGCGTTAGGGAATTTCGCGTTGGAAAGGGTTTACTATATTTGTTTCCAACCAGTTCTTCAATTCGGCGACAGATTACAGGCTACCTTCATGGTTTGAAGCATGTTTGGAGGAGAATTAATTTATAGCATATGATAACTAATTATTCCTTGGAACAAAGATATGAAATAAAATGGGATGCGCATGGAATATCTAAGCAAAAGCATTATATATTCTTTATTTTTTGACTTCACATATCATTATGTTACACCGATAAAATTATTTGAATAATTCACCTTGTGCGTTCATGCATCCATACATAGGAAACCTTAAAGGAAAGGAATTTGGATATCAAATTCATAAATGACAAAAACAAATTGCTATACTAACTCAAGACAACCGTATATATAAATATGCAAAATAAAACAGGAGACACTCGAAGTAAAAGCGGTACGGAAAAGGAAGTTATATCCGAAATAAGTGAAATGAAAAAAACCGGGAGTGGGGGGAAAAACGCTTATTTTTTCGGTGGATTATCCGAGAGATAAGGAAATAATAGAGAAAAATAAATAAATAAAGCCCTCCAAAAATGGAGGGAGGAAAGGATGAGAGAAAAATTCCGCGTATAAAAGACTTCTTTTTGCGGGGAAGATTCTTTCGGATGAGAGCAAATTGAGATTAATGGATACCGCAGAAGTGAAAGGAGAAACGGAGCGGAAGAAAAAAGGGAGAATCCAGCGAATGTGCGCGCGCCATGCTAATGCAGATCACGACGCAACCCACATCCCGCTAAACGAAAATAACGAACGAGAAAAAACACCGTTTTTCACTCTATTATCGGGTAGTTTATTCTGGACCGAAGGGATGGAAGCTATACAATTTTACGTTTGCGTGGAAATGACAACGATGTAAAAAATTTCGAGACGGCATATCTCAGAAAGGTCTGTCGTGGAAGGGTTTGAACACATCTAATCTCCTCAAACACTTCCATACAAATGTATATGTTTGTGAGTGCACGCGCATTTGATTCTTTGTGAATCATAAATACATGTATAAATATGTACTGTAGCCCCTCGCAGACTGCGGTTTTGATTAACCGCGCTTGAAAAACTGTACCTGGTTTTACCAACCGCAGTTCTCCGCGCGACCGTTAGTTAGTTAGTTAGCTAATTTTACTAATATTAAAAAATCTGTTACCGAATAAGCTACGTACTTCACCAGAAAGGGAGATATAGCGTAGAGAATTTTTTTGCTCCAGATTAGACCACGAGTTAATCGGGAGGTGGAAGTTCGTGGAAATTTTCTTTTATGCTGAAGAGTACATTATAAGTATATCTCTCAGGGGTTACTCCCCCTAACCCCCAATTTCCCATAAGCTCTCTGGCCCTCGTTGGACGCCTGGATTCACTCAGAAACGTATACCCCGCGGCTGGCGTGAGACTACTGTAATTATCTTCTTTCAGTCTCTCCAGGAGAAGCTATCATCTCATCTCTAAACAACATCAAGTGGCTCTCTTATCTGGCAATCTCTCCATTAAATTTCTTTCGCTCAATAACGTTTTACTTTTCCTCTTCATTAATGTACGTATATTATATATATACACACGCTTGTGTCGGAGATATTTTGCTAAAATAAACGTGGTTGCGCGATATAAACTCCCACGAGTATGGAGAGAAATAAGCCGCACGGGACGGGGATAAATAGGTGGGAAAATGCGTTACATAAAAAGGATCCCGAAAATGAAGATACGTAGCGCGGAATGGGTAGCTTAAAAAATGGTTACGAGGACGTGTCATGGGGAAAGAGATTGGATGGATGGAGATTCGTGCGAGTCGAATAAAGAGGTTTTGGAGGAGAGGATGGAGGAAAATGAGGAGGCGTTTGGGAAGGCATGGAAGAACGGACAGAGTAGAGAAAAAGGAGCGATGGAGATCGCGAGGAGAAAAATGGGGGTTTAGAGGAGAGAGGGAGGACGAGGAAAAATATAGGTGAATTTTCGGATGTAAAGAAAAAAACAGACAAAAAGAAGAGGGGAAGGAGAACGATAAGAGGGCGGGTAGGTGTTAGAGAGGAAGAGAAAATATTATGGAGAGGAATGGATAAGGAGAGACGGTAGGTGAGGTGATGGAGTGTTAAGGGCAGAGGTGAGGTATTGAGGGAGTGAGATAGGAGAGGAGAGAGAAGGGTTTAAGGGTTAAAAAGGATATGGCTTATTCGAAAATGGCGCGAAATGAAGAATTTCTTCATTCGACTCTCTCTCTCTTTCTCTCCCATATCTCTCATCTTCCACTTTATAACGTAGAGCTTCGCTTTCGGAAGTTGACGAGGAGAAAAAATGGATCGACGGAATCTCTCGTTATCCTTCTTTATGTATGTGTATGCGTGCGTTGTTGTTATGTTCCGCAACCAGGGTTAAGAGGAATGACGCGGGAGATGGCCTCGGAAAGGTTAAACCGAGGGCGAGTAATGCGGGTTGCGTCGCCGAGATGGTGAAAGCTGCAAGAGGAAATGTCTCTCGTTCTTTTTTTTAGCGCGGGTTCGGAGGAGTGAATGATTTGACTTTAATGGAGAGATACTGTCGGCGGTGAAAAATATAAATATGCGCGTCGATGGCATAATGGCGTGCCGCGGGTAGACAGCGTAGAAAGGGACGTCGGGCCAAGAAAATTGACGCCGCAAGAATGTGTCGCATTTTAAGCGTTGTGGTTACAAATCGAGCCAAACATTCCAGTCTATTTTGAAATGACTTCTTGAATGTTAATTAAAAGTGTCAATTTATGAATGCCGTTAAAGATTAAATTTTTTTTTTTTGGGGATAGCAAACCTTTTTTTTTGCTCGTTTGTCAAAGTTACAAAAAATTTACTTTCCTTTTCTAAATTACTTACCAAGTCCAGATACATCTAAACTGAATTAACCTAAATATGATAATTTATTCACAGACTTAGCTAACCGAAAACGATAGATTGGTTATATAAAATTTAATTTACCATCTAAAAGGCTCATTGTCCCAAATCACATATACTTATCTATTCCTATGAAAATAACACAAAATAAAAAATGCAAAGTAGCAGGACTAAACGACTCAGTTCAGAGTAATAAACCTTATTTCTCAACATTGAAAAACAGCTTGTATTCTACTTACCCACGAGCGCAATATTCAACGATATCACTAAATTAATATCGCCACTAAAATGATATTCTGCTAGGGTAACTGGTCATAACACATTACACTAACCGAATATGGCATCTACTTACTCTTTCGAAACTTTTTCGAAAGGTGCTTCCCAGGTATATAGCTCTTTAGGCTTTCAAGCCTAAACCTTGTTTGTTGCCCAAGGAAACACTTTTTACAAGTTTTCATTTTTACGGCGTGAATTCCGACTATACAGCGGAATGAATTCTAAAGGCTTCATAACGTTAAGGATATGCATAACGCTCACGCCCCGAGAAAAATAGCGGCAAAGCCGTTAAAAATTTCAACAAAGACCGATTAGCGTTAAAACTTTAAAATTGGCGTTAAAAAGTTGCAAAAGACAATTAACGGCATAATTTTATCATTCGCTTTCCGGGATACCTCACGACCCATTGGGAGGAAAAGTTTCATTCTATCCCTCTCTTTTAATTACACGTTGGAACTAAACGCCCTTTCACTTTTCCTAGCTGAAAACCTCCAAAGACTTCAATATTACGTCACAAAAGTTTCGACGAGAGAACGGAAAATTAAAGAACTAATTGGATGGCGATATCTTATTCCTCAGCGTTGGTGTTGGTTTGGGAAGCATCGTTCCATTGTCGTAAAGCATCAATTCTCAAAAATTCCATGTCGGGAATATTTCGCTGATCGTTACAATGCTAAGCTCAAGGATGAATTCGTTAATGGATTTAATTTCCGTTGAAATTTCTTTTAGATAAACGTGTGTTAGGTTTAGGAAATATTAAATTGTAGTGCAGTATTCTTGCAAGAATAGTTTATATATCATCATCCATCAACATAGTCTGTCCTTATATTCATGCTATTCGAAATCTTCATTTCTTGTTATCTCTCTTTTCCTTTCACCTAAAACCTTTTTCCCTATTCTTACTCAGTTTCACTCCAATTTTCCTACTAACACGACTTTAATCATATTCTACTTCCTCAGATAATGTCCGATCAAGGTCGCCTTCCCATTTCTTACAGAATAGTAATTCGCTTTTCTCCCATTTTATCCTATATTTTCGTTGTCATTCTATCTATCCGTTTTATCTTCAGCATTGATAAATCAGCATCAGTATTCATTTTCTCTTTATCAAGTTAGTCCTTGTTATTCTTCGTTTGTCATTATATATATATATATATATATCCATTCATAGGGAAAGTCATTCGACCCTTTGTTTAATTGCTGAATTGACTATTCCACCTTGGCGATATCTTTAATCTTCAAGGGAAACCCATATTATAGCCTAAGGATCTATGACAGCGCGCTTTATATTTTCATACGCGGAAGTCTACCAAAACTAAAAGAAATATAACTGCGGCAAAATATGCAAATTCCGCGCTGCTGCAGAGGGAACATCAAAAGGCGCTGGCGGTTTAAAAAAAACGAGTAAAAACATTAAACATCAGCAAATAACCATAACGTTATTTTGCGTGGTGTCAAGTTTCTCAAAAATACGACTGATGTTTATGAATGTTTATTATATACGCACGTGTTAATATTAAGAAAAAAAAGAGGCTAGCGGCGCCGTCCTTGGTATCGTACACATTTACACAGTTGATCAAGCAAAGGGAGTCTTAATTTTCATCGCCGAATATTAAAAAGAACATGGTGCCCATTCCCCCATTATAAACACTGCACTCGCAAGTACTGTCGATCATTTTCTATTTACATTTGCATTGAAATCAACTAAAACCATACGGCAGTAGGGGAATGGGTGTGATATGATCTAAAATGAAATAAATTGCTCACTTTTTTTAACTGCGTTAATTTAAAAATAACATTATTTTCCCTTATGCGTAGAAATTGTATTATTTTTAGTTTAAATTACATCCCATTTCCCTATTACAGACCTCCACCAAATGCTAGACTCTTCAGTGAATTGTACAGATCCCATGTTAACGGATCGAGGAAAAGTATCGGCAGATATAAGAGACAATTTTGACACTTTCTTTCGCACCGCGGTCGATTAACATTCGCAGAATTTCCCAAATCTCCCGGAGATCCGCATTCAACGGTATCAAACCTGAAAACCCAGTCCGACTGATTAAAAAGGCAAAAAATACTTCCTCTGTGTGATTTCTTATCTTCTCGAAACCTTTCCGCATATATACCTCACTTCCAAACCAAGAGGAGCGCTCTCATTGGCCGCCAACCCAGCCCACGCTAAAACGCATCGAAATATCTCAAAGATTTTCTTTTTTACTCCCTCGTTAAATTTAACGTGCCATTTTTTAGCCGAGCGGATCGAGTTCGACCTCATCCGACCTTTTCTTTCCGTGCGGATAATACTTTCCCTTTTCATTAATTTAACCTACCGCACTCAATTTTCCTAGGAGAAAAGCGTCACCGCCTTAACGGCCTCGGGGGAAAAATTTTCCGCACCGATAAATGGGAAAGGTGTTCGAGATTAAATTGTCCCTCCGACCACACCCGGAATTTTTTCCTCCTGAGCGTAATGATAAGAAAACATTGGATTAAAAATCGTCCGAAGGAAGGGCGAAAGAAAGGTTAAGACACTGAGACTCAAACCCATACATCAGCCGCAGAGAGAGAGAGAGAAAAAAAGCTGACGAATTTATGCGAATCCTTCCACATCAAATCCGATCACAATACAGGAATATTATTTCGCGAAAAAAAAAACGTAAGAGATAGGGAAGAGGGGCGGGAGGGTATGGAAATCTCCGTTTTATTCCGGCAACACGCACCGCCGCCTTCAATTTTTTTCCCTCTTCGATACGACTCCTTTTTATCTTTTCCTTAAATATTCCACTCTCTAAATTTCCCATCGTTCTATTCCCGTCCCTTTCCCTTTCCTATCAAAAAAAACCCGCCCTCCTTTCTCCCGCTCCTCCCCAGCGGAAAAATTTGAAATTTAGAACTCGATTCCACCTTTCCTTTGTTCCGTTTCCCTTCCCCTTCCTTCCCCCATTTTTATTACCCAACCGCGCAATTCTCGTCCATTTTATCTTTCAATGCGACTATCTTAGTTGCCTTCCTCGCCCGGCGACCCCGTTAATGCTTTCTTTTCCCTCTTTTTCCGCGAGCCCTTTTTTTTGTGACAAACATCATTTCACTCACCTTTTTTTTTATTATAACGACGAAGACGCCGGGTTGGTCTCTGACTATGTTATTCCAATATCCCAACTTAACCAATTTTCGTCTGTTTTTTTTTAAACTTTTTTCTCGGGGTTCCTTTTTTTTTAGGCCGTCTGTTTTTTTTTTCGGCGACTTCCTTCGCTTTATTTTAAGTTCCTTTTCCGATTCCTTCGCCGACCTTGTCATCCAAGCGCCTCTCTCTCTCTCTTAATCCATACGGTATAATTCAGTCATCTTTTAGTTTCCCACCTCACGCTCAACCTCGTTCTCGCCCACCTTTCAAAAAACCTCCCTTTCTTATTATCCGATTGCTTTTATCTCCTTATTTCCTTCAATTTTCGGGCCTCCTGGAAGAAGGGTAAGGTTTTCCTCCTTCGAATATGCGCTGCCTAACTTTCTTCCTCTGAATATTTTCCCCTTTTCTCTCACTCGGACTTCTCGCCCCTCTTTAGTATTACGCCTCCGTCTCTCATTCTCATTTCTTCTATTCTATGATTCACCTCGCTTGAATTTTAGCCGAAACTTTTTCTCTATAAACCCTTCTTAGCGATCTTCTCCTTCGCCAATACTCAATTTTGGACTCGATGGATTCGTCCAAATGACAACATCATAGATAATCTATTCGTAGATAGGTCCACGATTATTATCGGTTAAGCTAGCCTTTCCAAATACTCCCGATAACTCCTTACAATTAGATCTCTTTTTATATCAAGTCCTATCAATTCTTCTATCGGCTGAAATCTTTTCATTCCTCTTTCTCATTTTCGTTCCAGGTTTTCTTCTAAATCCATGACCTCTCTCTCTCTCCTCCCCCTCTCTCTCCCCTCCCCCTCCCTCTCTCTCTCCCCTCCCCCTCCCTCTCTCTCTCTCTCCCCCCTCTGTCTCTCCCTCCCCCCTCTCTCTCTATCTCTCTTTCGCTATCTCTTCAGGTAATGTTCGATCCAATTCGATTTTCTCTTTTTTATAATCTATGTAATCATTCGCTTTTCTCCCATTTTCTTCTATTTCTTCGTTTTTCCTTCTATCTATCCATTTCACTTTCAACTTTGATAAATCATTAACACCATCGATATTTATTTTCTCTTACTACATTAAGACCTCGTTAAACTTTGCACCGTTGTTTGTCGTTTAAAATAAATTATCTGTATTATTTATTATTGACTCAAAATCGAATCGGTCTACCGTAAAATAACTGCGCGATAACTATACGATATTGTTATCAAAGTGACACAAAGAGTCAACAATAGTCGTAAAAATGATCAAAAAACAATATATTCATTTCGATTACGAGTTCTGCTTTTTATCCAAAATGCGCAACTGCTTTCTATCGTTGTTTGTTATTAGAGAGTTATTGTATCACTTTGATAAATCAACCATAAGAAAGAGCTCGATAATTCTCTATTATACATGATTCAGCCAATTGT
The DNA here is from genome assembly GCA_036926305.1 of Uropetala carovei. Taxonomy (NCBI): domain Eukaryota; kingdom Metazoa; phylum Arthropoda; class Insecta; order Odonata; family Petaluridae; genus Uropetala; species Uropetala carovei. Next base: position 23,978,632 of record JAXCHB010000045.1, on the reverse strand, counting down.
ACGCTTTGCTGCATCGAGGTAAAGGCATTCAGTAGCGACAGACTCGACACCATCACTTGTGAGTGTCATACATTAATTTGTATATCTTTAAAATGCATTTTTATTGGTTAAATTTATTAGCAATGTACTTTGTCAGGCAGTAATGAAAATGAATATATTCTGCAAGATGCTATTTAAAAAATTATTTGTAAATTATTTCAGAGTTTATTATTGAAACATTTTAATCGTCGGAACCTGTCTTATATGTATAACATTTGGATCAAAGGGTTAATCGGCTTTGTTTTTTTGTTTCGTTATTCGTCGCGACCTTCAGGAACGCACACACAAACAATACCGAGGATTCATTGTACCTCGAACTCCGCCATTGTCAGTCTACTATTTTATGTTAATATCGTCCTTTCTATTTCCAGAAATCTCCCTTTGTTTCCCATCTACTCCCACCTCTCCTCTCCCCCTATTTACTATGTATTTTCATTTATTTTTTACTATCTCATACAAAGCAGTTGAAACCATTTTACAAAGAGCCTATCAAGGACAAAAAGGTCAGCGTATACGGAGATTTCCCCGCCAGAATTCGAACCCAGGGACCTAACATTATGAGTCACACATGCTAAGCATCTTTGAAGTTCTTTTGCCACTTTCCATCACTCATTTATTTTTTACAGATCAAAACTTAAAAGGGTTGAAGAGAGTATCATTCTCAATTTTCTATATTTTTAATATCTTGCCGTGGTTTGATTACGATGTTAACTTTTCTGTTCTTGATGGATTTTATACCAAATGCTGCCGTTATGCAGGTTAATCATTTTAAGTCTATTATCACATAGCTTTTGTCTTCAATGAGGTTTTTTATTCCATTGCTTGCGTGAGTCTTCTCGTGGAGTGTATACGAATTATGCAGCTCTATGCATGTATTGCATAAATTATTACTGGTCGTTAAAGTGGTGTGATATTGGACTCAAATAGCGGTGAATTACCATTGAGAGCTACTTAGCATTTAAATGCGCGCATGGTTTTCACGATCGCTTATTTAGTTCCTTTAGATTTATTAATATCGCAGCTGAATGGCGTATTAAAGACCTCTCTCCGAGCCTCTTATTGCAATACACTCAATACTGTCTACCCGTTATTTTTTATTATCGTCGCATTTCGTTTCACTCGCAATAAAGTACTGAATAATTTTCATGAAAAAAAAACGCTCTAAGAGCCGCTTATTTAAGTTGCCAGTCACCTCCCAATAACGTAACGCAGCAAAGCTCCGGACTTTTAAGCCAGAACAATAAGTTGTCCTTGGAAGGTTATTTTTACAAAATTCATCAAGCGCGAATTTTCGCTAAGTGACCGCCCGAAACGGTAGATTTCTCCGCGAAATAGATGGAAGATGAAAGAGACTCAAAATCTGATTCGCTCGTTCCAAGTACAGCACCCACCCTTCCTCTCTCTCTATCTCCCTCCCTGCTCTCTTTTCAATATTACCGTTTCGTTCCGCTACACTTTCCTCTTTTCTTCCATCCCCTTTTTTTCCCTCTTTTTTCTTTCCTCACCCCCATTTCCTTCGCTCACAGCCATTCCCCAGCGAGAGTGTCGGAGCGAAAGAGAGATAGAAAGACGTTGAGTGGCGCTAACTCGATCAATAAGAAGGACAAGTGTTTTTGTCGCTCGTTTGACCCCCTCTCTCTCACTCCCTCCATCTCGTCCTCTCCCTAGCCATCTATCCCACGGCTCCCCGTAGGGGATTCCCAATATCCTTTCACCTTTCCCGCGTCTCTCCCAGCCCGTGGATAACGAAATTCCTTTACCCGATTTATTCGGTTTGCCACGAAACTTAATTTCCGTGTTTTTTTTTTATTTTAACGAAGAGATGAAAGATTATTAAGGTGGAAACGAGAGCGAGAGAGATATTATTTTTTTTTTAATACGTCAAGAGCGATTTTATCTCTCGCGAAATATTCCTTTTCGACCATAATTAACGGGTAAAAGCAAAAAAAAAATCGGTTGCGTACGGAGAGAGGTTACGCCGAAAACAAAATGTTTCGCCTTTTCCGAGGAACTTGGCGTTTCTCGTAGTTGCCGTCAGCTTTCATGACTCGGAGTTACCATATAGCCGAAGAAGCAAAGCACGGAAGATTTTATTTTTTACTAGCGTAAGTGCCTGGTGAATTTCAACGGATTTATTGAATCTACATTTACTTTACGGGATATTCAAAAACATTTTAGTCTATGAAAAACAAAATCACATGTAAAAAATACTTTTTCACTTATCGTTTCTTAACAATTAACCAAATTTGTTTGTAAACAATCCGTTTCCGAGCGTGTTTCATTCAAATATAACGAAAATTTTATTTTCTATCATATAATTTTAGCCAAATCGAACTTCATTTCTTGCATGACTATGCCTTTCTGAAATGTTTGCTTTTATGTCTTGTAAGCAAGAATCCCTTGAAAAGGTACTGTATAGTTGGCCATGATTGAATACTGGCTTTGCTACAGCGATAATTTCGTTGTTTAAACAAGTTTGAAGCGAAGAACGCTATTTTTTCGTCTATTTGAAGGCTTAATTGATGCAAATTGAATCGGAGGTAAAAATGATGGCAATTCCGGGAAAGAGTAGGAAAAATAAAATAATTTCGAAAGAGAATGCGCATTTCTGAAACCTTCGACCGTGTAACATATAAACATCGCTAGAATAAGATGGATCACAGTTGTAACCGTCGAATAAAGCAAAACTGAAGAAAATCGGTCCATATTTACTAAATAGATGAATGATGGAAAAAAGGCGCTACTATAGCGTGCGGTCTACCAAGATATCTGTAGTCTACAGAGGAATTATATCTCGCTTTACTGTTGCGCCGCAAATGGAGAGGATATTGGCGAGCCTTCGGCTCGTTTTGTTTTTATTTTAGTCAGATTGGGATTTTACACATTCAAAAGTACTGTAAAAATTGCATACTACAGTCACCAGTGTAAATATGTTGTACAACGCAGGCTATAGTGTGAATATTCAGGTAGACCGCACGCTATAGTGTAAATAGCTTGGTAGCCGCACGCTATAGTAGCACCGAAAAAAATCTTGCACATTGAAAAATTGATAATTATGTGTAAAATTATTGAAAATTAATTATACAATTAAGCACCCCTACCCCCCTCCCCTCCCAAATTTTTTAATCGCAATATAGACTATATTACCCACAGGGTTAAATTATACATATGCGAAGTTTCGTGACGATATCTTCAAAGGTGTGGATTTGTATATAGAACAAACAAAATCTGAATTTCACTTATATATATATATAACAAAATTAACCGGCGTAGCTCGGCAAATCATGTGAGATCACTTCCCATTTAAAATCACCGATCTCGTTGCTATGGTATTTTGCATTTTCCATTGTTACAAACGTATAAGAACTTCTTTTTTCGTGATTATAACATTTAAATTTACGCTAAATTGGCTTAAGTTTTAATTTTGTCTTTATAAAATATAAACTTGATTCTTTCAGCTTGATAAATGCTCTTTTTCCGTGTTCGTTTCTTCTTTTTATGTAATTTAAATTTGCAAAAGAATAAATGCATGCACATCAAGCAATTGAATTTTACGTGTTCTCTGATGAAAAATGTTAATTCCCTATATTGGCAGCATTGACTGACCCCTGTTGACCAAACCTTGTCCGTTCACTAAGTTAAGACGTAAGTACGAAACGTACCAACCAAATTCCATGAACAAACAAGTAAATAAATACACCAACAATAAGTAAGTCTTCAAAATATATAGTAGGTTTTGGCGGTTATTACGCGTGAGTTGAACGGATATGCGAGCTTTTTGTCCAGTTATCCCGAAAGTCGCAGTTAAAAATATTTTATTAACAATAAAAACGCTGGATAATAATACTTCACGCGAATGAATCGTTTATATTGACAACCTAAAGCCACGTTGGAATATGATTAATACGAAAACATCAAATAAAAAGAAAACGTTTTTCCTCCCCGAGTATAATTTATTCCGACTAAATCCAATTATGCAGAGCTCTTGATGGGTTTCGCTAAAATTTTTATCCCCAAACTCTTTCGAAGACGGAGTTTCCGATAAAAAATAAACAAAAGGTAATTCGCCGGGTTTCATTCTAGTCGGTTCGTCCCGGAGATGTTTTTTTATCCGGCAGAATGGAAGGACGCAAATTTACGTAATATTCTTCGACGTCATTCCTCCGAAATCACTCGTCGAAAAATTAGAATTTAGATGGAGTTCTATATGTTTCTTCGAAACGTCAAACGTTTCCCTCACTGGTGGCTCGAATATTCCATGTTTTCGTCAGGATGTGTCCAGCTCGTGACTTTCTCCGAAGAGAGTAATGAATATGATTGCTCGGCAGTTACAATCATGAATAATTTTTTAAAAACTTTTTGGATGATTTTTATATCATGACATTACGAATCGCTTTTCACGTTGAAAAACAATAAGTGAATAAAATCATTTGCTGTTGCAATGAATAACGAGATGTCGATGCGAAATTAAAATTACCCTCGGCAGCGCTATCGACAATTGGAAATTTTTGTCATAGCAACGGAAATGATGTATCCCATTGAGACGTATTTAACATAAATTCAGAAGATAAATCAAAATATCTCTACATCAATCGGTTTTATTAAAAACTGATTCAAACAAAATTACGCTGTCTACTGCTTCGATAAATTACATAAATTGAGTTTTAAAGGAGATATTTGAAAAAAAAAAAAGGAAAAACAACGAGAATAAATCACTTACGGTTGAGGCGTTTCAGCCAAAACCTTTTCAGATCTTCATTTTCTAATGAAACTCTTAAATATAAAAGCTTTTGCTTATCTGATTAGTATTAGTTTTTGAGTTAGAGCGCCCACAAAATTCTGTCGCTCACAAACACAGACAACATCGCGAAAATAGTGAAACTGTACTCAGGGGACCTCAAAACGTGTATTTCCGTTGACATCTCGAATTCGATTTTTTTTCACGAATACAATACTTTCTCCTGTACTACGTATGGAGAAAGTAATAAAATACCCAAGCGATAAATTAGCTTTTTAATTACACGTAGCATATTCGCCGTAATTTCCCTAAAATTAAATATGGCTCGAGAAAACGCCATTAAATAATAAATATTAATTCCGTGTAACTGCTGAAGAATTATAGTTTAAGATTTTCATAGCTGTATACTATTTTTGGTACTTTCCTGTTAACGGGAATACCTTAAAAATGAACATGTATTGTTATGATTGTTTGAGAGGATATAACATTGAAAGGATATATTGACGTATTGTTGGATTTACGATATTTTATATCAAAACAACATTAACAGAAACTGATTGGCCGGTCTCTACATTTACAAACCCAATCTCCGGACAACGGAGGGTTTCTTTGGTTCCGGGCGAGGCGAAGGGCGCGGTAGTGCCCGGAGATGGCTACCCATTACAACAAAGCGAGCCGAAGGCTCGTCGATATATCCTCTCAATTTGCGGCACAATAGTCAATAGGATACAACATTGAAAGGATATACTGACGAGCCTTCGGCTCGCTTTGTTGTAATGGGCAGTCGTCTCCGGGCGCTACCGCGCCCTTCGCCTCGCCCGGAACCAAAGAAACCCTCCACGTTGTCCGGAGATGGGGTTTTTAAATGTCGAGACAGGCCAATCAGTTTCTTGTACGGTGATTGGGTTTGTAAATGTCGAAACAGACAAATTAGTTTCTGTTAATGTTGTACCTAAGTATGGCATGGGGATAATACTAAGTACCAGATCCTGCGAAGGGTCCTGGAAGTATTCCCTTTAACAGGAAAGTACCCCATTTTTTTACAAACGAATTACTAAACACAACATCCATTAGATATAAAGGACACGCAGAAAAGACAATATTAATAATACAATGATATAAACATCAGTAGGTAAAAATATCTTTACCTATTTCCCAACTAAAGATACAGCTAATGAGTCTATCGATTCGTCAGTGAATTTTTTAAAATCATAGTTAGCAGTATAATAAAACCTGTTTTTTTATAATTGTACATACGAGGACCGCAAATATTACTGAATATAGCTATGTAAATCCTTTAAAATTTGCGACAATCGATTAATTATTATAATGTCAACAAATATCTCTGTCGAGACATTGACAACATTGTGATTCAACTCCGATTTCAACATAAATTTTACCCATATTACTACCGATGTTGCGATAATAAGAAGGCGGTATATAGACAAGGGATTTACATATTTATGCCGTAATTTTTCACCTCGATATCGCGTCACATCCAAATATCGACCTCGTTTCACGCTACTAGGATGTTCCAATATAAGAATCAAAGACGTGCCTTATCCTCTCGGACCTTACTTCTTTATATAACGCGGCTCTCGCACCGTCCAGATTGAAAGGAAGGAAATAAACTGAGAGATTTTTCACATAAAAATCGACGTGCGCAAATTGTCTTTAAAAACTTCCTATTTTTCTCAAGATCCATGAGACGATCGCATTTTTGAAAGCCGTCACGAGACAAAGCGTCTTACAATATCCCCTGGAGCGTGTTGGTAGATCAAAAGGATCTTCCACGCAACGCTCTTGAGAAGGAGAGAGAGAGAGAGATAAGAGTAAAAGGCGAAGACGACCCACACACAAAACATACGGTAGAGATGCAAAGCAAAAAGTCTCGCTCCTCTTCGCAAACCTGGTAGGTAAAAAAATGAAAGACCATACGCCTACACACTCCATATATCTCCTCCAGCTTATCCCTTTATCCGGCTAAACCCGCCTATGTATGTACATTTACATTTACATCAATACCCTGCAAGCCACCAAAATCGTTTGGCAGGGGGTGTCTAAGTAATTCCTCTGTTGGACTATATACATATACATATATATATACATATACATATATATATATACATATATATATATATATATCATCCTATAAGCACTCTTCTTACAGAGGAGGATATACGATATGGGATATAAGTTTTTTAAGAAATAAATTTAATTTAGATTTTTAATTTAATTTATTAATTTCTTATATAGGATACAGGAGGATACTAATGTCTGGCCCAAACTATAATATTTGGAGAGCTGAAATTTGATACATATGTGAATCAAAAAAAATAATAGAAGGAATAATTACAAAATTGCAGCCATTTGTATTTTCTTGGCCAGTAAAATTTATAAACAATTTTACTAACATTTCATGGTTTAGGTACCTCTAAGAGATCTATAAAGCTGAAATTTTTTCTAGAGATAGAATTTGCCATATAATGAAAACGCGAATATATAAATTTGAAAATTATTATTCGTTCGGCCGTAATAAATTCTCAAATGTTAAACAAATTGATGTTGATTATGTACTTTCTGAAGATCCAGGAAGCTGAAAATTTTAACAGAGTTAGGAAATAATGTTCCGGTGGTAAATAGCAATAAAGATTTTAGAAATTTTTATTGTTGTAGCTGTTAAAAATTCATAAAATTTAAACAATGAAATTCATATAAATGCACTTACATAGGTGCTACATTCATGAAATTTTGCGTAAATGTGAGGTATCCGTAATAAATGCTAAAAACCTATAAATGTTTTATAATTATAAATTTTAGGGGTTGTTTTTACCCTAATATTTTCAAAACAGAAAAACGTAATTCGGAGCCGAGATGCAAACCTATGCGTTGAAATTATTTTTTGGCTTTTGTTTTTACTTTAAAGTGAGAGAAAATGCCTGCAGAATGCAAGCACAAATTATTAATCCGTATCTTGGGGCGTATCAAATTGGTTGACCCGCCGCATTTCCAAGTAAACTGACATAAACGCTTCTCGATCTCGGAGCAAGAAGCATCGTGTGCTTGTGTGCGCTCGCTAGGGTATCTAGCAGATCTTTTGAGGAAATTGAGTTTGGCGAAGGAACTGGCCCGTCCTAACGTGCCTTTTTACTTTCTCCATATACGTAGCATAAAGTATTGTTTTCATGAAAAAATCTGATGTGACCAACAGATGACTTGGCCACATCAGATTTTTTTTATACTGTCACCGGACTTGTAGACTACGTCAAAAGGAAAGATATGGAAGAAACCTGTGTGATATATATCTCAACCCCCCACAAAAAATAAGACCGTAAAATAAGTTTTGGGTTAACCTTTTAAGTACGCAAATAGTATCGCGGTTAAACAAACTTAAAAGCCCACCTTGCTTTTTAAAATACCGGTCAATTCCTTGCCGAGTAAAGTGCGATGAATGAAATACGAATGACGGTGGAAACTTTTAGTAGATTCACTCGCAGACGAAATGAGTGATTGAAGTATACCTACCGAAGCTTGCGAACACACGGACGCGGACCGGATCAATGTTTAATACGGATTTAAACAAACAGAAATATAGTCGCAAAAATATCGTTTTAACAATAATTTGGGTATTGATCATGAATAGTAACAAATTATGTTAATCAAAAAAATACACATATATAAAGTCAATTTAGCGATAGTTTTGCATAAATTCAGTATAAAATTAAAAAGAACATTTTAAGGCTGAAGACATATTCAAGAATAGGTATTTGAAAAAGTAACCTTTAGTTAGTACAACATTGTTACGGCTATGCTTTTTCTAACCTTATTATTAGCTTTCGTTACAATTTTTATCAAATTCTTATTCTTGAATTTTGTGTAAAGATACGTTATTATTCTAAATTAAACGAGAGCCTGTGTCAAAAACTTCGAAGATTTAAATAGCCAATTTTCGACTTCACAGTAGAAGAGCGATGGAAATCAGATAGCGGGGGAAGTCAGCCACTGAGAAACAAAAACTTAGTCTCGGCCCCACAAGATCCGGCTGAACGACGCCAAAGTTTTTGGGGTGGTAAGAAGATTATTTTCCCAGAGTGATCGTCGGAGCAATTTAAATTTCGGATGGAGGTAAATTTTAATCGAGGCGATCGCTAGCGCATTAGCACTACTTGGAAGCTATTATTCCAACTGAGAAAGATAGTTTTACAGGCAGCACAAATTAAAGAAAACATTGTTAATACATTAATTAAAGGTGTCACCTAGATTGCTTAAATATGTTACGATAAATACAACTAAGGTCGTCATCTTTAGACGGGTGAAATGTCGGAGGAAGAAAGGCCTGTGCGAGGTCTCCTTGACATTGATCAGGAAATCAAAAAAAATACCGGGTTCACCTTATGGTCAAAAGCAAAATTAAACCATGCTTCTTCAGTAGCTATATAAAGGCTAGGCACACTAATTTTAGCTATATAGCTACTGTCAGCAGTGGAAATTAAAATATACCGAAAATTAAATTGGAATCTACAACCGGTAGGTAATCTGTTTTGTATTAAAAATATGTATCTGGTTTTCCCAAGATTCTTATGGCTATTGGTAAAAGTTAAATTAAACTTTATGATCTGCTGCACTCTAGCTTAATGCTCATCTGGTTATTCATAAATAGAATTTCCCGTTGAATTTCAACGGATTTAATGAAGCTATTACAGCAATACATAAAAACTCTTTAAAATATATAGTAGATACTTTTTAAATTACAATTAGCTTTTCTTAACAATTAATCATATTTGCTTGTAACAATCCGTTTCCGACCGTCTTGCATTCAAATATAACGATAATTTTATTTCCTATCATATTACTTTCGCCAAATCCAGCTTCATTTCTTGTGTAATTATGCCTCGCTGAAATATTTACTTTTATGTCTTGTAAGAAAGAAACCCGTGAAAAATCAACGTACAGTTGTCCATGACTGAACACTGACTCCGGTAAATGTACACCAGATACGTGAGCTTATTTACGTTAATAAACATTATAATGTAAAATATAATGATTTTACTTACAAACAATGAAAGATTTCAGTATTCAATAAACGAAAGAAGGTTCAATTACTTTCATCAATAAACGCTTCCTGAATAATAATCAGTATCTATTTACGTTGCTATCCATAAACATCGATCGTTCCGTTGCTTAAACAAAAGTGCGAAGCGAATAAAGCTAAACTTTCGTCTATTTGTAAGCTCCATTGAAGCTAATTGAATCGGAGGTAACGATGACGGCCGCCTTGGCAACGACCGGGAAGGGTACGAAAAATCCACAAAATTTCTAAACAAATAGCGTATTTCTGAAAACTTCGACCGTGTAACATGTAAACTTCGCAGGAATAAGATAGTATTGAGTTTTATTTGTGGAATAAAGCAAAAACGAAAAAAAATCGGTCCATATTTACGTATTTTAATGCTTGAAGGAAGTGATATCTTATGGAAAAATGTTAATCCCCTATATTGGCAGCACTGATTAATCCCGGTTGACCAAATCTTGATCATTCACTAAGATAGGATGTAAGGAAGAATCTCACCAAATTTAGTTATTCTAGCTTTTACCGTTTAGGAGGAGTTCCATGAACAAACACACAAACACACTTCAAAATATATTATAGTAGATATAGTCGTGGCTATTGGAGATACCTGAGATAAGTACCTTTTTCATTTTTTTTAAATTTTTAAACGTTTACTCTAGATTATTTTCAGTCAAAAGAGAAACTCGATTAATTCTCCACTTAATATAGACTCATTGTCAGGGACGGTCGCCCCGATTCACCCCACTCAAGGGACGGCCCCAGGTACGGCCCACAATTCGTCCCTGAAGATGCACTCCCCAAAGTGCGCATAAACGTCAGATGTTAGACGCGTTACCGACGCACAAAGTGACCCGAAACCATAGCCCACCGTCCTCGTTTTTTTTTTCACTCCCCACTACGCAACCACGAACTCCGTCTCCCTTTGTCCTCGGGGGCATCAGCGCTCGAAACAAGTCCTTCGAAGCGCAAGACGCCACGCGAAAACTTTACCTTTGCCCCCACGAAAGCCGCGACGAAAACCACGGAGTTTCGGGTTGTGGAAGTCGGGTCAAAGGATGGAAGGACGCGGGCGGGTCACGGAACAAAAGGGGAAGTTTTGGGGGAGAGAGAGATATCTTTTATGAATGGACCCTAGAAGTGGGAGCCTCCGCACCCGCTTCATGCAAGTCAAACCATGCTTTAATTAGGAACTCCTTGACGTCACCCTCTTTGATATGGCGGGGTAGCCACGGAATTTTCCTTCGTGATCTCGAGTTTGCACATGCACACTTAAAATTTGTGCGCGATTCCTTAATAATTCCGTGTGAAATTTATTTCAGAAAATCTAACGTTCAAATTTCTATTCTTGTCTCGAATTGCACAATTGTCCATAGCATTCCATTTATGCTAATAATATTATAAAATTAATTGATGGTATACGGATATTCACTTTTCTACGCCTGTGTAAATACGGTGAAAAGCCTCTGGAAAATAAATATTCATATTTACATTTTATATTTTAGTACTAATTGATATTAAATAATTTAATGGCAGCCTATAAAAATCACGTTTATTATCTGAAAGCACAGTCATAACAAGTTAGCTTCACTCATCCTTATAATCGAAGAACATGCTTGTAAAATCATCCTCGGATTCTATCGGTTCATAACTCTGAATGTGATAAGACCCACTCGACTGTTTGCTTTCTGCTTCAAAACACTAGAGAAGTTTTCCTTCTAATTTGACACTAAAGGATCTCAATTTGCACCTTTGCTTGGGTATAACTTTGAATCCACCCGAGTAGAAACTGCATCATTTAATGTTAACCAAATTTAATTTATTTTCGCTTCAAATGCCGAATTTTAGTAAGTTACCTAACGCTCATGTAATTCGGTCACTGAAGATTCAAGACAATGGAAACTCGTGCCGTCCGTTCTGAAACGTTAATGACAATTGCCGAAAAAATTAATAATAACAAGACAAGTTATTGCAACACGTTTTTCAATCATAATCCGTTATCGAAGCATCTGCGCAACGCCAGACCAAGTTATTAATTTATTCCATCCGAAAAGACGGAAATTCTCCGAGGAACCCGGACGCAAAAAAAAACGACAAAACGATGCAAAAATCGCGACGATTCCCGACTACTGTGTGCTCAAAAGCGCCTTAGCAACGCCACATCCAGCCTCTCTCTCGTATTTGATCAGCAAATCAAGCCCGCGCTTTTCCCGGAATCTTGCGTCAGGCGGTGGCGAAAACAAATGAAAGTAAAAAAGAGAAACCTTTCACTTTTGGAGGGAAGGGGGAGAAGATGTAGTCTCGGATCGAGGGAATGAGCAAATCCTCGCCTTTTTTTCTTTATCCAGAAAAAAACCTCGCCCTCGTGGCATTTTACGAGTAAACAAAAGGAAGATATCTCCTTTTCTCTCTCTCTCTCTCTCTCTCTCACTCACTCTCAAACAGTTGAAGGAAATCAGAAGGGGTAAACTCTCTCTCTCTCTCTCGTTTTTTTTAAAATAAAAACGGATTCTCAGCGGAAAAGTTGGAAACGATGGGGAGGAGTTTTGTTCCTGCTGAGCCAAGAGTCGGCATAACGCTACCGACCAACCCCTTTTCTCTCACCCGCCGCCTTGGAATCAAAACCCGAGAGGGACCTTTTCCAAACCTCCGAAGGTTTCCTTCGTAATGCGGTAGGCGGAGTGGAAGGGGAGAAATTTATCAAGGCGCGGGAGGACTAGTAGCTTCGTCAGCCGCTTTTCTCATTTGGAATAAGGTACTTTCCGTACAGCGCATACAAGGAAGAAAAGGCATCCGAGATAAGAATAGGAAAAAAATTAAAGCCTTTTTTTTTAAATACTTTTTTACCGCCTGCATTTTAAAAGGGACAAGTAATTAAAACGTTCCTGGAAGCCGCAGAAGAGGTATCCGAACCTAATTTTGGGATTTTTTTTTCTAATTACGCCATTCCTCTTCATTTTTTTAAGGAAGGCATAGAAAAATGATGGAGGACTTTAAAGGGGAAAAGCAGAGAGACAAATCCGACCCTGAGAGAAAAGATTTTTTTTTACAATTTACATTAAGAAGGGATTCTTTTTTCCTCGAGGGAAAAAGTCGGACATGAAAGGAAAATGGAAGCGCGTCAAAGAATTTCAGCGAGGAAAACTATTCCGGGCGAAAAATATAAGGTACGAAAAAATAACATTAATGATAAAAAAAAAGGGGCGGACTTCGGGAATGAATGAAAATGGCGGAAAAAGACGCGTAATAGAAAGGGAGGAAGATAAATGAGAGGAGAAAGAGCAATAGAGAGAGAGGTTTGCGCAGAAAGAGAAGCCCCTTCAACGGTACTCTCCGTAAAATCAAACAACTTTATACGTGAGGAACTCTTTCTCTCGTCCTAATGATAGTTTTTTTCCTTTTTTCTCTATGTGCCACCTGGGGAAAGACTACTGCCATGCGATTATTTATTCATTCCATCGTGCAAAAAAAAGAGGAACGTCTGCCACCCGAAACTACAAACGACTCGAGTTATATTTATGTTTAAATCCACTAAAGCTACGTATTTTATATTTTATTTTTGTTTTCTTTAATCGCTGTCCGGTCAAAAAGAAGAAGAGCGTTTACGTTTAAAAAACAACTGAGTGAAGAGAAAGCGCCGGAATGAAATATAGTAAAGAAGGAATGTCCAAATACGAAATACTCCTGATTAACGGGACGTCGAATGACGGGAATTCCGATTAACCGGAATTTTTTTTTAACTTTGTGTTTTTCGAAAGTGTTGTTTTTAAAACTCTACGTAGCCACATACGGGTATTTACTTGCCCTATGCCTTATAAAGGTGTCAATACGCAGTAAATCACTATTTGAGTTAATTGACTGTACTTACCAAGTCGCTCAAGAGTATAGGGGTGCAAAATCTACAGCGGAATTAAGTTTTTAACGTGAAGTTGAAGTTACCTTAAAAAAAAGAAGAAAACAGAATTAGAAAAACACATGGCTATTGCTGCTGCAAAATTAATACGTACAAACGTTACATGCATATATATATATATATATATATGGAGTTTCAATTTCATGCCAACATAAGAATGACTGCAATGGCCATCAAGATATCAAAATAATACAGTAAACCACAGATCAACCGGACATAGAATAACCGGAATATAGATTAACTGGACTTTTAACAGGTTATAATTTTTATCACGGAAGATTTTTACTGCATTGCGACCGTATTTATGTGCAGTATTTACTCAAACGGCATTGCTTGACTTTACTTACTTTAAATTTGAATTTAAAAAGTTTTTTCTATGCTTCCTTAATATTAATTTCTGCTATGCCTATTTAGGCATGCAGATCAATCGGAATATCCGATGAACCGGAATGGGCTCGATGCCGAGGCATCCGGTGCATCGGAAATTTTCCGTTGCCAGTAGATACCGAACGAGAATGCACCCATCACCAGTCTTCAAAAAGAATTGCGTTTCGATGATAAAGCATTATAGTAAAGGACATAACCATGTTATCTGCATGGTAAAACACAGGATTGAGTATTCGTGGAAGTGAAAATGTTATAAAGCGCCTATTACGGTAATCACGATACCGGAAGTAGAAGGTAGCGATTTCATGAACGCAAAGGGATGTTAAGGCCAACTAATTGCTTTCAGTGAGTCATTTGCTAAGTGACGAGGATATTACATCGAGTAAAATTGGTACCGTAGAATGAAAGAGAGAAAAACTGAGATGGTCTCGCGTCATTTGCTTTGTTTCCAGTTTCAGTAGAAGGACGCGTTTTTGACTAATTTTCCGTGAATGTTAATTAGATCGGCGATCGCTGTCGCGCTTCTAGCATTCCTAAATGGCAAAAATTAAAGGAGCTGTTTTTATGCGTCGACGGTTTGGCCGAACATGCTGCAATTAGTGGAGTGGGCGGCGTGTTTCCGTGTAGTGAATCCCGTAATAGATGGATGCAAAACCTAGCCAATAGTTTTGTTCTGAGTGAAACGTTAACGTTCCCATTTGAAAGGCTGAACGACAAAAATATTCAAAGAACGGAGAGGACGAAAACGTTTCAACCGAATTAGTAGAACCTAGATTTATATTATGGACCGAAAGTACGGTCGACGTTCTTATGGTATTCAGTACTATTGATTGTTTGGCAATTCAAGGGGTCTTTGGTGAATTTACTTGCAGCGCAATAACGGGGATGAAAATTTGGGTGCATGTAGTGCAACGTCCTACCACAAATTCCTAAAGGTTGAAATAAACGTTTGCATACATGATCGTGCTTCTCTTTCAGAGCGTAATGCCATTATTGAAAAAAAAACATTTCCGTCTCATCCAAAGACTCCAACATCAAAAAGTTAGAAACTAACGTACACTGAAGGGTAAAACGAAAACGCAGCCGCAGTTTATTTTTCGGCATTTTATAACATTTCTGATATCAATTCCGCCCAAGATATTTTCGTGAGTGTTCATTTTTGTTATCCTTGGTATGATCATTATAAAAAGACCGTTTAATAGATGAAAGTAAATAAAATGAATCTATTTAACCCGTAAGACGAAATCGGTAGATCTCCTTTGAATTAGAACGTCGTCAAGTAATCGAGTTGAAAAATAGAAACGATGCAAATTCTTTTTATGTCAACACGATATCTAAATTACACCACAGTTTCAACAAAAAATAATGAAAACGTAACAGAAGCACAATTACGCACTACTGCGTCATGTTGCTTACGTAAAAATTTTCTAAATTATTATAAAATAACGGAACAGTTCTAAAAATCAAAACACTCCATCAGATGTGGAAGACGATAATAACTCGAAAAGTCAACTTGGATTCCTATCCTAGATAACGCGAGCGCAAGTATCCCATTGAGAACAAAAAAAACAAAACAAGTGCAATCTGCCGGATGGAAACGACGCGCTTATGTAAGAATTTAGATCGCGTTTCCAGTGATCCCTTTCCGCTAAAAAAAAAACACCTCCAGAAAGATGGATCTCCTCAATGACCGAATTTTCTGGACAAACTACAGTAGCAATAACGTTAAAACAAATGGAAGAGAAATCCTATTCCGAAAATGGACGGTAAATTATTCGCTCGAAGGGAACACTGGATTACGAGAGACGTGAAAGGGAGAGGAGGGAGGTAGAGGAGAGGAGAAAAGAGGAATGGCGAAAAAGAAAGGAGGGTTTTAGCGAGAGGAGCGGAGAAAGAGGGAAACTGAGGGAGAGGGAATGAGAGGAAATGAGGAACTGTGAGGTATGGGAGGGAAAGCGTTGAGGAGAGAGAGAGAGAGAGAAGTTGGGAAAGGAAAGAGTAAAAGAGAAAGAGAGAGAGAGACAGAGAAACGGGAGAGAGGGGGAAATAAGTGGGAGATACAATGGAGAGAAATAGGAAGGGAGGGAGGGGAGGTGTGGAGATTAAGAACGATAGATGGGAGTGAGAGACGGATAGATAGATAGATAATCGTCTTTATTTTCAGGGTGAAATTGAGACCACAAGGTCCATTTAACCCTACATTACAAAATACATATTACATGAAAATATATTCAAATAGTAAAATGAAGATGAAAATAATCACAATAAATCACAATAAAAACAGTGACTAGGAGTGAATACGCATATTCGGGAAAATTCTAACATAAAACGACTTGATAATTGTGGAAAAACCTAGGAAGAACCAGACTTGGCCAACCTAGTAAAAACCCACGAAGGGAAGGGGGGTGAAAAAAACAGCGAAAACCCTAGATACATAAAAGAACATAAATTTACATATACACAAATGCATATATAAAATGTTATTTACAGATTTAACAAAAAAGATATATATATATAATACTCTTGTGCCGAAGAAGGGCGGATGCCCGAAAGCTCCAAGAAAAAGCCTTCCTCTATCGCCATGGACGTCCACAACACCAAGTAAGTGTCCACTGGCTCCCTCCTATCCCTCTCAACCACTAGTTGCAATCCTATATATATATATATATATATATATACATATATATGTATATATATATATATATAAATATATATAAAGCTTCGAAATGTGGACATGGAGAAGAATGCTGAAGATAAAATGGACAGATAGGGTGAAAAATGAGAAAGTACTACGAAGAATAGGAGAGAAGCGAACGATGGAAGGCGAACTGGATTGGGCATTACCTGAGGTGAGAGTGCATGATTAAAGAAGTGCTAGAAGGAAAACTGGATGGAAAAAGAGAAAGAGGTAGGAAAAGGTTTCAGCTAGTAGACGAATTGAAAGGGAAAGAGAGCTATCAAGACATGAAGAAAACTGTGGAAAATAGGAGTATATGGAGGACCAAGTTTAAACTAGAATAATCACGGACCTGTCAACGGACAGACTACCTATGATGATATATATATATATATATACACACACACTTTTTAAAAATTTAAAAATTAAAAAAACGTTTTTTTTAAACAAAGGGAGAGGGAAGACAGAAGGGGGGAGGAATGGAAGAGAGATGGGAGAAAGAGTGTAGAGTGAGGGGAGAGGGAGGGAGAAGAGAGAGAGATGGAGGGGGAGATAGTGAGAGCGGAGGAAGAAGGTTGGGAGGGAGGAGAGGGATGGAAGAAAGATGGGAAGGAAGGGGAAAAGGAGTGAGAGGAAACGGGGAGGTAAAGAGAGGGAAAGACGTGCGGGATAGGAAGGAACAGAGATTGGAGGGAGGGATTATGATGATGAAGAGGTAGAGAGAGGTAAACTAGGAGAGATAGAGAGAGAGAGGGAGGAGGCGTTAATGAGGAAGAGGGGATAGATGGAGGAGGGAGGGTAGGAGGAGAGAAGTAGGGAGAGATGGACTGAATAGATACAGCCTCTACGTGAATGGACCTTGCGAGAATTGGCACATAAAGGACTTTTTTAATCCATTCTCGTTTCTTTTTCAACCGACGCAGGGATTCGAGGTACTTTCGTGCACTAAAAATCCGAAAAAAAGAAGAGGAAGACCGTTGGACCACAAGGGCTTTAACAAACGCCCTTCGGTCCTGTTGATTCTCTCGTGTTCTTCCGCTAACCCTCTCTCGAATTTGTTTTTTTTTCCGAATGCGAATGAGGGAGAGAAAGAAAGCGAATAATCCCGTTCGTTTGAACGCTCGTATACCGAGGCAGCGCCATTAAGGCCGGACACAGGGGGCGCTGCCGAGCCGTCAGCGGGATTTTCGGACTGTATCGTTCGACGGCCGAAACTTGAATGCGGAGGGCGATAGGAAATGAATAAAAGGGACAGAGTAAAGCGTTGGCACGCAATAGGGTGTAGGAGAGGGGGGGGGGGGGGGGGGGGGGGGGCGTCATTTTGGACGCGGACCTAAAACGCGATGGACTAGAACATCCGTCGGTTTTGTAACGGAGAAACAATTCAAAAACCGATATTATGCTTTTGTCAATTAAAATCGGATTAAATATAGAAATCCAACAAAATAAACAAGAGAATATTACAAATACACATTTATACAAATATAGAGGGTTTCCCTCGGCAAAGACGCCTCATGGAGTATTGGACTAGTGAATGATAAGTTTAAATCAGATGGCTGTGGTGTGTTAATGAGATAATAAATTTCAAATTGATGAGGAGGGATATTTTGAAGCTGATCGTTAATCCAACCCAGGTCTTCCACTTTGCGAGCGGGTACCCGGAGTAGATTCCCGGTCAGGTTCAGAATTTTCTTCTCTCCACTTCGAAAGTAATGTTTATACGAATGTTTTCTTACGTTACTTACACTTACATTACACTTTTTAATGGTATAATATCATTGAACACGAAATTAATATTTAACAATAACGATTTTCTAATTTATTAATCGTTATTTTTAGAGGCATCATACAACTGAAAACTTATGAAAGATTTTTACTCATCGTGACGTACTTCGGAAGAACTTTTTTTCAAAAATACTCATGTGAATAGATAAGAGAGTTATTTGAATTAATTCGAAAACAAACATTTTATCGATATACCAGATGAAAACTCCCATGGTACCAAAATAAAAGTAAATTAAACGAAAACTTCAGTAAATATCAGGAAAAATTCAAAAATAAACTATTTTCAGTGAATTATCACTGAAGACGGTTGCATTGTAACCTAAATGCGGGTCTCGTTTTTCATAAGCTTGTAGTGACTAGTGCTTTTTCAATTTTTTAAATTTTAAGTGCTTATTATTTAATTTTTTCGGCCATAAAACAAGCTCAATAATTAACTGGCGAAACAGAGAAAACGACCGCAGTTTTCATCAATGAGATGTTATGCAGAGAGTTCTGATCGCAAAAGTAATTTATAAAAATACGATCCATTTCTGTCGACTTTGAAGATTTCGATATAAGCAAAAACGCAACTCGCGTTTCAACAACTACAACCTGCCAATAAATAATAAAAATCGAAAAGAAGAAAAAAGAAACCAACGCAAGAAGTTTCTCGATAGCAGGGAGTTTATGGGTCAAATCGATGAAAGTGGAAAAATATCCGAGATTTCCTCAGCAGATAAATTTCGCTTGACCGAAATTCCACTGATATATAGAAGTGAATACGTTAAGCGTAACTTGACTCTGAAAAGTAATCCGCTTCTTGATCCGAAGACCACGCACGAACATTGAAATTTACGCTGTGGAGCAGAAACTTGGCCATAGAATGCGAAGACCTTCCAGAATATAATATCGAATCAGACATTTACTCAACATTTATTCGTCAGAGTGATAAATGAAAAATACTTAACGGGTAAAAGAAAGAAGAACTATATGTCGGTAACAACTGGAGCAAAGATATGTACATGTCACCAATAGAACTAACCAACAATGTACAGAATAAATCCAGGTTTATCTCTCCAAAGTTTTCAAAAGGTTTAAAAAGTAGTTAAATCGTCAGAATCAGATAATCCTTTGGGAATGCATGAAAGGATGAGTAATTATAGGGCAAAACTATATGGACAGAAAATGAGAACGAGAATCATTACCAAAATAATTTTGTCTCCACCAATAAGTAATCGCTATATTAGTAATTTCCATTTCGGGAAATGATTTTGTTTAAGGTTGAATAAATAACATATCATGTCGGATTTTTTCTTCGTGTGTAGCGAACAAACCTTTGAAAATGAAAACTCGTGCTCAATATGAATAAAAAAACGGTAGAGCATTTGTAGAAACGAGGAAACGTACCTGCAGCAAACAATTCTCTTCCTTCCCAAAACTGTATGTCTTTTGAAATAACCATCCGCTACAGACTCTACGTTTTCACAAACTTTCCGTTGCCCTTCCCCTATCCCCATGCAAAAAGCGGCAAAAATGTTAGTACCGTTTTTATCATATCGTACAAAGAGGAAGCAGTATGAACTGTCCTGTCATGTGAACAGAACCGAAGAGGAAGTTTTTCTCATGAGGACTGGAAAAAACTCTGACGAGGAGAAAAAATTGTTTTCTTCTTTTCATAGGAGGATTGAATAGAGATACGTTCGTTTGTGAAGTAGGCCTCTTCTATTTAAGATACAGAGAGAAAGAGATACACTTATCCCATCAAAAGACCGCATTATGTACATATAATTAAACGCGTTACTTAAATCACGTATTTGAAAACACGAATGAACTTTTCAACTTTCCGAGATCCAGAAACTTCGTCAAATATACTGAATACTGACACTCTGATGCCTTCGTCAAAGCGGAGTCAATTTGCAAATTAACGAGAGGAAAACGTCGGAAAAGTTTATTGATAAGAATAACAAAATTTTATTCGTACCGAATCGGCAGATTGTCGAAATAAAACGATTTAAGCCCAACATAAAAGGATACCCAAAATAAACAAGGCAGTAAATCGCGAAATCATGGAAATGATAAATTTTCATACGTATTAGAAATCACACAGATAATGTATGCAAATTGACTGCATCACAGAGCGCTGGAGCGAAAGAATGAGCCATTCATAATACCAAAACTGTGACAAGCATGAAAGAACTCGACACGGATCGATACTTTAACACGTAATTATGTATACAAAATTTCAGCAGTAACGACCTAATTAAATCAACTGTTTCTGGCATAACTTTGTGGAACATATCATACTATTTTAAACGAAAGACTGTAATTTTTAGTGGGAAATTAGGCTCTCGTTTACAGCAGTATTAATAACGTCTTTACGTCAATCATCTCGCCGAAATTAAAAATCCCAATCATTAATTTGACTAGAATGCTTAAGTAAAACTAATCCAGTAAATTCTTATATCAAATGACTTCAGATCCTTTGACATCCTTCAAGTACGTTTAAACAGAGATTTCTGTTATTTTTAATGCATACCGAGACTCAGAGATAAATCAACCTAAAGGCGAAGGTGGAGTTAAAGGTATCTTCAATTCGCGATAAAACATTAATTTTCCTCAAAGCTCGCAAACATTGCCAAGTTCCTAAGTCGTAAAATGTAAATCCCAAACCGCGCATCAAAAGAGAGGTTCCAAAGCTTTAAAACCCGCTCCAAAGAATAAGAAAGATCACTCGACACCTATCAGTCTCTCAACAAAACAACAGAGACTTCTTTAAAATCCATTCCCGCATCAATCTCAGGGGCATTACTGTAAGCATCGAGAAATAAACACTACATTAAAAATGTATTAGGTTTTATAATAATGGATAATATGCGGAAACTCAAGCGGTATCATAAAAACAAATAGTGCACCTTCATCGATACACAAGTTTATGACACACACGTTTATTTCATGCATATTATTTAAAGAAACCATCTTACTTTAAACATCCTTCTGCACTGAACAATACGCGTGAAATCAGTAGATGTAACATTGAAACAGCGGGTATAATAACTGCTCGCAGTAATAAAAGATAACTTTAAGTCACTGATTACTTAATAAATAAAAGTGCGAAACAAAAGATTTGTTTGTAAACTCTAGAAATAAAAATAACAAAACTAAATTATCGAGTTCATCTCGTGGCTTAATCGAAGCAAAATGTTTAACAATCAATGACTTGTTTGACATAAGTAACTATTATGACCAGAGATTTTTACAAATATTTCATTGGCATAAGTTGTAAATTTTAAGTTATTCTTTATTTTTAAATATGGTGAATGGGAGCGATTGGATTCTATTACAGTCCACAACGGTGTAACAACTCTATATAAGGACACTATCCGTTGAAATTGCGAATTCAGATTACACAGATTGTCACGTAATGCGAGCTAATAATATGTGCGACGCAACTACATGATGATTTTAAAACGTAGATAAATAAAATACACCGATTTACGAATAGATAACTATTGGTTAAAACTGCTGCGGCATATAAAATTCGAATGAAAAAAATAACACTTCATTTAAGCAGAACGTTATTTTCGTCCGCTACGCATCTGCTCTAAGCTGCAGATTCAGGGTCGTCCGCAGGTGACACGGGACCACCCTTCGGGATTATGGGCAGAGCTCCCTTCGCTTTCCGAACCCCTGCGTCCATGTCGACCGGTTCTTTCAACGAGTCTGAAATCCGAAAATCGTACCTTTCTAGTATCTATGGCAACGCATTATAGCATGCGCATCACGGATAAACAACAAGAAGATCCCTCCCGACGACCATACGCCCCAGCGGACGGACACGTAAAGATAAAGAGAGAAAAATGAAATCTTTTATTTTTCCCGAAAGCAAAAAAAAAAACAGGAAACCCTTTCACGCGCCGCTAAACCATCCTCGCAGAAGGGGGAAAAAAAGAAATCTGCTGATATTTCCGTTCCTCGCGGGTGCAATTCGACACGTACGAGATGTAATGGTGATGGGGGATCGAGAGGGAAGGGGGAAGGTGGAAAAAAAGGGGGCGAACGGAACAATGGGCGAGTTTAAAAAAAAAGGAAGAACGAAAAAAGGGAAGATGGCCATAAAAATGGGATTGAGGGCGGTCCAAACTGCCGATCGAACCGATATACTCCTCTCTGAGGGTTTTGCACAGAGACAGATAGAGAGAGATATATATGTGGAGGGATAATAGGAGAAAAAATAAATAGCAAATAATGGACCGGATAGGTGTCGATTGAAAGGAAAACAGCATTTTCTCTTTTTAAAAGATCTCAAAATTTGTTTACATCTATGCAAGTTTGTGTGTATGCTTGTGTGTGCCTTGTTGCATAGTCAATATATAATAGACATGAATGGGGCGATGTAGGAAGTTTAACGTAGCTGCATAGCCGCTGAGAGTGTCGAAGGTACTCACATAAAGACACGTATGCCTAGACGCTTTTCGGGTGTAAGATAGTTGATAAATATATTCATATTGGCCTAGAAAATCGGTTAGAGGACATTTGGTCCAATCCAAAAGGTCCAGCCTTCATTTTCGTCCAAGCGATTTGATCCACACCAAAAGGCCCATGATACAAAGTCCAACTGTCATATCTGTCCTTTCTTTATGGTCCAACCATTTAAAATTCCACTATGCACACTATACACTGCCATATCTAAGTGATGAAAAGTCAGCAACGGGTGGCATTGTTTCAGGTTGCTTAGTGATCTCCTGAGTTGGCTGAACTTCATCACAAAATTTTACTGCTCTTTGAACCACTTAAATTATGGCGGAAGTGATATTTTATCAAAAGAACAAACCAATTCTCTATTTGGAGCATTACTTTGATTCAATTCCATTCATTCGATAAAGACTGTAAAAGAAGATACTGGAGGTGCGAAAATAGAAGAACCTGTAACGCAAGATGCATCACCGGTGCGGAAATGGTTAACATATTGGTAATTAAATATGGCACAGATGACCACCAGCATAATGCCGGTGTTGAAGGCGAAGTGAGGAGAGTAGTAAGCGGATTGAAGCGGCGAGCAGAAGAAAAACCGAATGCTCCAACAGAACAAGTAATGCGCATGGCTGTTGGAGAAGTACAGGAAGAAGAAATTCTACTTAATTTACCATAAAGGAATGCTTTGAAAAGGACTACCAACAGAATGCAAATTAAAAACAGACCAGCAAATCCAGTAGGATTAGCGAACATTGAAATTCCTTACACCTACACAATGACGAAAAATGGTAAAAGGTTTCTGATGCATGATGAAAATCGAATCGTCATTTTTGCAACGAATGAAAATTTAAGATTCTTGGCTGCCAGAACTACCTATTTTAGTAATGGAACTTTCAAAACATCGCCACGACATTTTATTCAGTTAATCACGATACACGGCATTGTTATAGGACATGATATGCCCTTAGCGTTTGCTCTAACGGTCAGGAAAAATGAAGATACCTACAGATATATTTATTGGAGAACTGTTGATTATTATAGGCAGAGAAACATACGCTTAAATCCAAGCATCTGCATGATGGATTATGAATTTACAAACATGAATGCTGCAAAGGAGATATTCCCACGTGCTAATGTGAAAGGATGCTTTTTCCACTTCTCTCAATCAATCTGGCGCGATATTGTGCGTTTAGGCCGAAAAGAGGATTATGCAAACCAAATTCATAAAGATGCATCGATGTTATTTGGATTACCATTCGTGCCTATAGAGGTGTTCGCCTTTATTGAAAAAACCGCTGTCGAAAGTGTTGCTGAATTAGTAAACTATGTAGAGAGAACTTTTGTTAGGGGTAGGCGAGCTAGAGTTAGAGGAAGGGCAGAAAACCCTAGATTTCCTCCAGAAGTATGGAATGTTTACAATGCAGTTATAAACGGAGAACAAAGAACGAACAATGCTGTCGAAGGTTGGCATAAAAAATTTCAGAAAATTATGAAAACGCACCATCCGTCCCTGTGGAAATTTATAGAAGTGATAAGAAATGAACAGATGCAAAATGAACAACTAATAACTCAACTAATGGGAGGTCATACGCACATAAGGCCAAATGTTAATCGACGAGATGTCGCCAATCGACGCCACGTCACTGAAATAGTTCTAAACTATCAGAAATACAAAGAATAAAACCGCCTGGAAACCTATCTCCGAGGCATATCTTATAGACTAAAAACAAATCCGTCGGATAACAAAGAGAATGATGATTAAAATAATTTACTTTCATATTTTCATATTATTGTAATGGTAAATTGCTAATAAATTTTGTTCATCATTTACAACAGTAAATTATTTGCATAACAACTACGTCAGCTAGGACAAGCGATCAATATAATATTTATTAAATTTTAAATGACATGGACCTTTTGGATTAGACCAAATCGTTTGGACGAAATTGAAGACTGGACATGTTGGATTGGACCAAATGTCCTGAAAGTGGAAAATCTGGTCCAAATCTACGGTATATTTCAAACCGATGCGATGTTGAGGAAAATTTATTTAAATTTTTATACATCACATATATACACTCTAAATATGACGTCAAAAATATTACCTACTTAGTATCTTTACGGAATCGATCAAAATACAACCGAAAACATAGCCGATACTAAGATTTTTTAGCCCTCAATGGCAAACGGGCGCATGGGTTTCACCAGTACGCCGTGTGTGTTTGTGTAGATTCTTGCACTTATACATATATGCAAATGTAGACTTAGGAATATACATACAGACATAAACATACACCCATAGATATACATTTACGTATACAGACACACGTGAGACTTAGAAGCTATAGCCGCTAGGCTTTTTTTTATATAGTTCGCATTGTTCCCAGGACATCTCGGCGCGGCCGCCTTATCGCGAAGACCTTTCGCCGCGGCCGTCTCACCGCGAGGACTTTCGCCGCGGGGACTTTTTGTGGCGGATGTTTTTAAGTGCATTCCAGAATTGAATTTTCAGAGAAGATAGATAAAAGTTTACTTCCGAATTGTAATTTTTACCTATGGTATTATATGCAATACAAACAATATTCAAAGCATATAAAATGTATAGTATATACTAGTTTAATGTTTTTACTTTCCTAGAAGCGAGTCCAAGTTGAAAAACATGACCAATGACAATGAAAACAATCATATTTTTATTGTCGTTGCTTTATGTTTAATATTTTCTGGGCTCTGTAGACTATTTGAAAGGGATATCTGGAAGGACATGATCTGCTATGTAAACCATATGTTTTGTTGATAATAGTGAATATATAAGGACAGCGATGATTCTTATATATCCTAGGGCAGTGATGGCGAACCTATGGCACGCGTGCCATAAGTGACACGCAAGAGGATTTTGGTTGGCACGACAACGAAGGCGAAAACCAATAAAAGCATATATCGTACTGATTTAGTGCCGCAAAAACATGTGTGCTATTTAGTTAGCTATTGTAAACATCAATTGTATGGTTACAAACATCAATCTATTATGTCTTGATCACTAATTTAATTAAGTTGGCACGCAAAAAAAATCAACAACTTTTTTGTGGTACGCGAGTCGGAAAATATTCGACAATTTCAGTAATATTGGCACGCGGGCAATAGAAGGTTCGCCATCACTGTCCTAGGGTGAGTGGTACATCAACTGCTAACGTGTAAGCCCATTGAATTCAGTATGATGCTAACTCACTGGAAATCTTTCAGGTGGCGTACGTTGTGAGTTGAAGTTTTTGGTTGGCGGGGCAGACGCATTGCAATTTTATAGGTCGATAAAATCGCCAGAGATGTAATAATATCTCTAAAAAATAAAGTTCAATATCAAAAACTTTAAATAATCAAAAAACAATGACAATATTTATCAAAATATTTTAACCTTTTGAGATAGCTTCCACTGTTAATAGCTCATATTTTTCAGACTACAAACAAGGAAAAGTATCTACAAAAAATACTGTGCGTCCATTAGTGTTATTTGGTGTAGTATGGGTTGTTAACTTTGCGGATAGTATTCCTTGATTGTACCGAGTCAAGAATTTCGTTTAAATAATATATAGAGCAAAGAATGGCTATGAATGGAAAATAGATGTAGCATTTCACGCAAATTGCTAGTCGCCGAAACGAAGCTAAGTAAATCATAGTTTTTCAAAAACAGAAATATCCAAATGGAATTATTATTGTAAAACAGTCAGTAGAAAATATTCGTAATAAATTCTAATGGAAGGAATTAAGCTGCATTAAAGAAAATATTAACAACTAGAAAATTGAACATGTGGTTAAAAGCTCGCGGGCCTGATCGAGAGGAATGGCGGGTCACATCTTTTCCCTCATTTTCGAAAGTTTCACTGACGGTAGATATCGTGATTTTTCAATCAATTTAATAGTGTATAGTTACATCTTAGATGAATCGCACTCAAAGCACTTATATCAAATTAGCGATGGCTACGCGATTAAGTTTCTTCGCTTATACACATGAGCTACATGAAATGAACTGGGCTTTTTCTCGTAAGCTGTACGGATCGTCAGAGTTTTGCTGCTACGGTACAGCAATATGTTAATTGCATAGGATAATCAGCACGTTTAATACTAATATTATGCTAAACACTAATTATTACTAAAAATACGAAAATCAGTCAAAGACATGAACGTCGTGTTTTACAGAAAGAAAACTCAACGTGAGATTTTCATATACACCTACTTAAAAATAAACGTATAATGTAAAATAAAACTTCTATGAGGAATGTTGAACGTGATTTTCTGTTAATTTTTAATCGATCACGGCGAGAGAAGTCCTCGCGGCGAGACGGCCGCGGCGAGGTGGCCGTGGTGAAAAGTACCTTGGCGGCGAGGTGACCGCGGCTAAAAGTCCCATTCCCGTTCCCAGGATCGTCATCTCCCGAATGGCCCCATGACACGTAAAACACAAATCCCTCTCCTTTTCCAACCCTATTCCTTTGGATCCATCCCCAATGGAATAGGGAAGAGAGCCGGGGAGAAAGAAATATAGAGGAGAAGATGGCGATGCGGTTTGGAGATGAGGGGGAGGTCGAGGAAGACCTAAGAGTCCGGGAGAAAATAAAATTTCATAGGTTTTTATCTTTCCTGGCGATGATGGGTTTGAAAAAGTGGGAGATTATGGGTTCTTTCAGAATTTCCTCTTCACGGCCCGACGCGGGCATTAAAAGAATTTTTTGCGTGTCCTTCCTTCCGTAGATCCGTGAGTTGTTTCGATAAAACAAGCGATGGAAAAAAATTTGGGTGGAATTTATTAGGAGGAAGAAGAGAATGTCACGAAGATTGGCAGGAAAACATGTGACGCGCGTTTATGAATGAAGAAATAGGAGTAGAGGTAGAGGACGCAAATTTTGGAAAGTATTAACCCTAATTAAATTCCAACCGGCAGACCGATCATCCCCAGCATGTCGGCTTAAACGACGGACCACCGCGACAGCTGATAGATGGAGAAATCCAAATTTTTAACGGATTTTTTTTTTCAATTAACGGTAAAGCCTTGGAGGCTGAGGCAAAAATCTATTCAGGAATTGATGGCTACTAATCTCTCGCGAAAGTTTCTCTAAGTCCCAGAGTCTCTCCCTCCTCAATATAACGATTTCAAGGCCACAGATGAAAATTGCCGAATGTTTTAATAGTCTGTCGGAAAAAACGTCAAACTTTTCACTTACATATTCCATTTTAAAAACTTAACTCGAATTTAATCGGTTTTCCCATTTCGACAGGAATATCTCGTGTCTTAGCACGAGTAATAAGTAGTATTAATATTAATAATATTAGTAATATTAATCCTGCCGTAAACAACATTTTTGGATTCTTTGAAATATTAGGGCCATTATTCTATTTTAAAAATTACATACATTCCAAGTAATTGAAAAAATATCCTTTTTCTGTTTAATAATCATGTGGAAATTCTTGCTGGATATATCTTAATCCATTCCAAGTCGATGGTAATTGAGATATCATCCTGGCCGCCGCACGCATAACCTCCCCAAACAATAAAATTTAATTAATCAAATAAGAACCGAAATAGAGTTACTCCAAGAAAAGACGAAAACTAAAAGATATTTTTCAATATGCAGGAACACATCGATCAAGAACCAATTTACGCAATTTCATTAAGCTGCACATCTCAGTTTACATGTTCTTAATTAATAAAAGCGAGGAATTAAAACAAACTATTACATAAAAACATAACGGGTATTGTCCAATGACCCTTTTCTATAGGGTCGTATTGAGCGCTATGATTGGCTGTTTCGAAGGGAATCGCCAATGTGTGGCCAACGGTGAATATAACAGGTTGCCGCTTCCACTTGATGCAAGCTTGGTGGCGAAAAATCCACAACTTGGGGTTGACATCCACTATCAAAATCCAATTTCGGAATGTGAAACATGGCTGAAGAGGACATTTCGTCTTACCTACTTATCTTGACCCTTTTGAAGTTGAAGATGCATTCGTCGAAGATGCGTTCATCGAAGACTTCATGTCAACTCAACCTGTAACAGCGCAGACCTCCAGTGACTATTTGGTAGAGAACTACATTGAAAGTGGTTTATACCGCCATGCGCAGCGCCAACGAACCAAGCAAAGTTTCCAACAGCCAATACAAGAAAAAACTGGCACTTCTGGCAGAAGCACAAAAAAAACAAAATCCCAGGTAGTTCCGCGCAATTCGACCCTGTCCCTTGCGATACCAGAGACGAACCCAACCATTACTCTTGACCATTCCGTGCATCACGTAGTCACCCATTATAACAAATGCTTAAATTCACATTTATATCGCACGAAACTTTATTTAAGAGTCACAAAAGAAAGCATACTAAAGTAATGTAATATACAAAGATTTACAAAGTTGCTAGGGATTTTGTGATAGAAACGCTCCTCAAGGGCTTTGCTGTAAAAGCTTTTTAGAGACTTAAAGCAAAAATGGGATGTTACTATATTCAATTCTTTCCGAGGTTAAATCTTACTTCGCAATGAAAGATTACATATGTCAGCATTATTCATATACATTAACAAATTATAGGCATATCTGAATGGCAGTTTTGGATCTAGAAACGAGGAAAACAAAGCCTTGAATCAGTTTAAAGCAGTTTCCCAACCTGGGTGCCGTGAAGTGTTCTGAAGGATGCCGCAAAAAATATTCTGTTTTCCCATTTTTAGTCTCATTTTGCATCGTCGACTTTCAAAAATGCAAACCAGACTTAAGTCGATCTTTATTTCGTAGCAAAGGCACTTCGAAATGAAAGGAGATATGGAGATTGGGGTTAGGGATTCAAGTTCACCGCGTTTATTACTGACGGTGGATAGGGAGGGGTGCCGCCAAATTCTGAAAAGTCACTTAAGGGTGCCGCGACTCTAAAAAGGTGGGGAAACAATGGTTTAGAGGGTAAAAGGGTTTAGAAGGTAGCGATCTGAGACAAAAAAACTGGTCCTATCATTACATATGCTCTCTTCTTACAGAGGGAGATATAGGATAAGCATATACAATGATAGGATATAGGAGGAATCTAATGTCTAGCCCAAACTACAAGAGATGGAGAGCTGAAATTTTCAGAAAATGTAGATGACATGGAGAACCCGCCATAAAAGATCTCCTACCTAAGTGTCATTGGTTCGACTCCAGAAATTCCGAAAGTTGCGTTTTTTCCCATAAGAAAAGCATTGCGGCATATTTGAAAATTAATTTTGGGCACTTTCCTATAAGATAGAGAATTCAAACTTGGATGCTTGTTAGATATCTACGAGATCTATTGGTAACCTTTATCACTTTTACCGCAAGTGCCCTGGGTTCGACTCCAGACGACCCGGTATATCTCCCATAAGAAAGCATGGGAAAAATTAATTCCTGCATATAGACGAAACTAATGGGAATAAAGAGCTGATATTTTCTGGGTTTGTAGATATTATTTAAGAACTTCTGCGTAGGTGTCATCGGTTCGACTCTAGAAAGCCTTAAATTTGAGATTATTTCCCATAAGAAAAGCATTGAAATTGGTGCAGGGCACTTTTGCGTTTTTAATTTATTTGTCGGCTCTTACTCCTTATAATAAGGTGAGATAAAATGCTTGCAGAATGCAAGCACATATTACTAGTCATTATATATGCTCTCTTCTTACAGAGGAGGATATAGGATACATTTAGAATGATAGGATATAGGAGGATACTAATGGCTGGCCCAAACTACAATAGATGGAGAGCTGAAATATGGTACATAGGTAGGTTTGGTCACAAAACCGCTAGAATAAATCTAAAATTAAAACAATGTTTATTTTCTTGGCCGTTAAAAATTATAAACATTTTAAAAACATTTCATGGTTTAAGTACTTCTAAATGTGCTACAATGCTGAATTTTTTTCTAACAGTAGAATTTACCAAATAATGAAAATGGGAATATAGAAACTTGAAAATGCTTATTTATTCGACCGTTAAAAATTCATAAATGTTAAACAAATTCACTAATGTTTACGCACTTTCAGTAGAGCTACGGATCTAAAATTTTTGAGAATGTTAGGAAATGACGTTCCAGCTGTAACCAACTTTGAAAATTGCAATATAGTTTATTATTTTGGCTGTTAAAAATTCACAAAGTTTAAAAAATTAAATTTATATAAATGCACTTCTATAGGTGCTACATCGATGAAATGTTGCAGAAATGTGAGGTATTCGTAACAAATGATGAAAACCTATAAAAATTTTATAATTATAAATCTTAGGGGTTGTTTTTATTCCAATATTGTCCAAAAAGAAAAACACAAATCGGCGCAGGGATGCAAACTTTTGCGTTTAAAAATTATTTGTCTGCTCTTACTCTTTATATTAAGGTGAGAGAATATGCTTGCAGAATGCAAGCACACATTAACTAGTATACATATGAGAATATAGGATTTCCAACAGACAGCCTTAAAAAAAAGACCGTTTTGTTATTTTTGAAGCGCTAAAATACTTTCTAAGTAAGAGGCATATCGGGAAGGATTTTTGTCGCGCGTTCCTTGCGAAGAAAAGAAAACACACGGGTTGATTCCTTGTGTGACGGATTTTATTTTTTCGAACGTGAAATTCGAAAATAAAAGAAAGGGGGTCGACTAAAACCCGTCGCGATAAACAAACTTCGCTCAACTTTAATAAGAATCTCTTATTTTAATGTTTTTAACCTCTTAAAAATCTGAGTAAATAGGTTGGTGTATAAAAAAATTATTTTATGCATTTTTATCGCCAGCAATTTGCAGAAAATGTAGAGTATGCGCGATTCTAAAGCAAATGCTACCTTGAGATTATGAGGAGAAGGAAAAAAAGAGAAATTATATAACTGGAATGAAAATGCTCTGGTAAATTAGCAAAAATACCTTTTATAAGATGGATGTTTTATCAAAAATAAATATACATTCATATAAACGTGTGCTATGCTTACCTTATGATCATTTAAAATTACTCAAATTAGTTTTTCTGGTATTTTTTCCATAAACTAACGTAAAATGTTGTCACTAAAAACATGTTACCTTTATACAACTCGCCAATATTTAAAAGTTCTCAAGAACATAGAAATATCTCTATATATGGTTAATATATTATATGCCATCTAACTACGTCAATAATTGAGCGACCGGCTTAGTCGTTACTTGAAATAAATTCCATGGCTATTAAAATGCAATGGAATTCCAGTAAGCAAGAAGCGCATTAATAAATCCTTGCAAGAAAGGGGATAAATTTTAATAAATTCTATTCCATTGCCCTCCATAAATCAAGCGACACGAGAACTCACATTATGAATGCCACTTTGAGAAATACTACTTTCTTCCAAAAATACATAAAGATAAGCCCTTTCCGAATCCGACATCTCCCCTTTTGCATACGTCGCCTTTTCCTTATGCGAAAAGAATTGGAGGCGTTTTCTTTCGTTAAAAAAAAAAAAAAGAAACATGCGAATCCTCGCAAATTGAGTAGCTCTCACTTAATAAATTCGAGTTTCACGGACGAAGCTCCCCAAATCAGCGACAGATGGCGCGATTGTTCGGCCGCATTAAAAAAAACAAATAAAAGAGTAATAGACGAGAAAAAGTTATTTTTATAACCCCATCGATCCAAGAGCTGACCTTTTTTTTCGACGGGAGAAAGATTCGAGGAATGCTCCATTCGTCATTTTTTTTATTTTTTTAATATGGCGACCGTTTCATCTCGTCTTTTTTTCCCTAAATTCTTTTTTATTCGAATCTCCTCCTGCCTCGAACCCGTCCCGTGGCACCGTACCAGGAAGAGTCGAAGGAGATGCACGACTCATCTGCCGCAATTTCGAGAGAGGAATAGGGGGCGATATTGAGAAAAAATATGATAAAGGAAAAAAACGGAGGAGACGGGATTCGCTACGCGAAGTCGGCGCGGATGGAATGAAATTAGATGGGACGTCCTTCGGATTGAAAAGAAAAAATGATAACAAAATATCAAATCTTAAACGGGTATTTTTTTCGACGAGATTTTTGAGAAACCCCCTTTTACCCTTCGACGTTCAATTTTTTCTTCGGATAGAGTTTTTATATATTATATTCACGAGTGAGCAAACACAGCAGATGGATGGATTCATGCCATAGATTTCGCGTGTAACGTACATTTAAAAAAATAGTTTCGTTCTTTTACTTTGAGCCTTTATACTTGTCGAGAGAACTCTGATTTCGTGTTTTATCTGGAACGCGGAAATTTAGCAATTCTGAATTTTGATTTTTTCCGTTAATTGTGACGGCGGCGCTAAATACAAGCAATTATAAGCCATCAAAACGTTCGGGTGATTGCGTTGACATTTTTATTTGCGTCAACGGCGAATTCGTTAAAAAATTAATGCTTTAAATCTGACGGAAGAATTTAATAACGTGATCGTAAAATTTTGACATTTATTAATGTTCTCTGTTTCGCGTGGAACAGCGTAAAAACCTTAAGTGTGCACTTTCGCGTCAATCATTTCAATGAAATTCAATTAGCTGATTTATTGTTTTATCCGAATGAAGAATAATCACTTTAACGAAGCTTTCGTCAATATGATTTTTAAAATATTTGATTTTTTCATTATTTTGCCATTATCAAATTACCAGCCGCCTATTCAATAGCATCATAATCAAATCATGATCGGAACAAATATATTATTTTTAATTTAAATATTAATTCGGTAACGTAATTTTTAAGGAAAAATGTCAGGAATTTTGACGAAACACAAATCATCGACCACAAGTAATACAATTTACGTCAAAATTTTTAAATGTAAACCACTATCTAATATAATAATACATTTTTCCTTATTTCATTAGTCTATTTCCCTTATTATTGTTTAGTACTCTTCCACCTCACTGCAGTATAAGCCATGAAACGAGAGAGCCTCTGTTTTTTTTCCACTGCTCAATACAATGCACAGTGTATCATACCTTTAAAAAAATTCTTTTATTCTTTTGTTTTTGCCATTAAAATAAATGATATTAGCAAAACAGTAACAAATACCAATCAATGATGGATAAAGTACATAAAAATTTGAATTCATTCATGCAAATTGCGCAGAAATACATAATAGGTGTGTACAATGCCGAACTGCGTAAATAAATTATAATTTGGTATTTAAATTTCCTTCTAAATAGCGCGAAAATTCCTTTATAAGTAGGTAATACATCAACTGTCGTTAAATAAGTAACGAAAATTACGTAAGGAATAGTTGAGGGCATTTTGATGTTTCTCTTTCGCCAACAGAAATCTAGTCTCTATTTAAGGATATCTCTGCATTACAAAATGACTTGTTAGAAACCTTTCTTTAATTACTAAAGATAATCGCTCCTTTATCACATAGGAAACGTTTTCCTAAGCCGTACAAGGAAAATATTAAGGAAAGCTAACTAAAAAAAAGTGTGTAAAATATCTTTAACTGCAGTTATTCGATGACTTACGCGAGCATATGCATAAACACAAACCGACACGCACCTTTATAAATATTCTCTTTTCTCGCGACTTCTACTCGCGGCATAGGCCACCTTGTATAAATAAGACGTTCTGATGTCGTTAAACGGACAAGAGCAAAAGTCGTTTTAAAAAAAGAACACTTCTTTCGGGCGCGTAGGAAGTCGTGAAAAGCAATACATAACGAGCCTCTACATCATTAGGTTTTCTCAAACGAGGAAAAGAGAGATAGATGATGATAATATGGAGTGGGGAGGGCGTGTCTTGGGAGAGAGGTTGGTTTAAAGTGCAGGGCGGTAAATGGGGCGAAGCGCCTCAGGGAAACGCCGACGCGAGAATAAGACCGCGCATAGCATAAACGAGCCTTTTTTTATTGCGAGGCACGAGATTCTTTTATTATTATTTCGAGGGATGCCTTCGGTGTTTTTTATTACGATGCGGTCTGCGTGACTCGGCATGAAAGGCGAGAAAGCTACCCGGGGTTTTTATTACTCTTCACCTCGTTAGGTGAAATGCGTAGGTGACGTTAAGCGGCAATTCACGAGTCGAGTGAATGAGATGATGATTCTTTTTTCTGCCTCGAGGTCTTATTTTGAGGCTGTAATCGAAAAAAAACATCTGCCTACTAAACAGGATTTTTAAATAAAAATTATTTGATATCAGAATCTTCGAGATTTTGTTCGATCAACATCGACGCTTCCTTAAGATGTGAACACATCGACAGTAATGGTTAATGGGTGATAAACCAATTAGCGCCCACCGCCCTCCTTTTCAGATACTTTTTTCTGATAATTGTTTATTTATGATGTATTTTACAATTATGAAAAAACTTGAATTAAAGGTTTATTATAACCTCAAAAATCTCCGTTTAAAGTGGATCCTGGCGGTATAAAATAAGTAATTTTAGCTCCGTTCTCTATTATTCAATTAGTTACCAGCAACTGAATCTGATAACAGCATAAATACATCTTTAAAACTTTTTTCATCAATATTCTAAGCAATTTTCACTAATTATGTAAATTTTGACAAAATGAGCTTACCATCATGAATATCTTACTCAACGAATTAAAATACACAATATATATACCATTTCTGGGCATGTGTCTATGAGAATATATAGATTTACTTCCCTGAAACATTTTATTTGTTTATTTATTCATTCATTGAAACATTCCGTAAACAGAACTCATGCCTTATGTACTGTTCATTAAAAAAAACAAATAACTATATTAAGTAAATATTCAATAGTGACGATAAAATTTTCATCTTTAGGGAATGATTTATTCATTAAAATGCTCCAAAAACATTACTTGGGCCTTTTAAAGTGGACAATAACAATGATAATTAAATCAAACAGGGACGATAGATTTCGAAAAAAAAACAATTTCTAGTTTCCATTCTCCTGGTGCAATAAAATCGTATTTTTTCGAGGTATGTATTTCGGTTACAAAAAAAAGAGTCGGACGCTGTATAACGATATCAAACCGCGAAATAGAATGAGAGAGGTAAAATCCATCAAATATCAACATACCCTTCCCGCAAGCTCCTTCCTGACCCAATCGGCGCAATGTATTATTATATCATATAGTGGGTTACATTTAAAAATTTTAACGTGAATTGTATTATGGTCGATGATTTGTATTTCGTCAAAATTCCTATGGCATTTTTTGCTAAAAATTACATGCTACCGAATTAATTTTTACATTAAAAATAATGCATTTGTTCCGCTCATGATTTGATTATGACACTATTGAATAGGCGGTCGGTAATTTGGTAATGGCAAAATAATGAAAAAATCAATTATCTTTTATATCATATTGACGAAAGCTTCCTAGTACGTGAGAGTTGACCGCTATCCATAGAGAGCGAATATCGCATTTTCGAAAATGAATTTGAGCAAATGGATAGGCTTCGATCAACGCGGACTCCGATGAAAACTCTCTCCATCCTCTCTCTCCCTCTCTCTTCTTCTTTCTCCCTCTCTCTTTCTACGCCTATTTATCTCCTATAGGACACTGTGTGTTCGCTCCGGATATATATAGAAATTATTTCGAGAGTGTGGCGGTGAGTATCATGTTGGTCGGATCGTTTCGATCCCGTCAAGTGATTTTGGTGAAACCCTATTTCGGAAAGTGGTTTTCAGAGACGGATTGAAAATCTCCCCCCCCCCCCCCCTCTCTCTCTCACTCACTCTCCTCTCTCTCACACACACATATACACTGTCCCGTGCTGCACTATCCGAAAACACGGATGGATTTATTGGAGGGGAAAGTTAAATCAGCTTTCCCATGACGACTCAGGTGTAAAAAACTCACGAGAAAATTGGAGGCAGATGCGAGACATATTTTAAATTAAAAATAAAATAATTAGACATTCTCGTTGGCCGACATCTTTGGTTATTATTTGTGTATTTGCATATGGATGCGAGGCATTTTTTTAAATAAGCTCTCTAATTATACATACTCGTTTGCTAAAAAAATCTTTAGTTATTATAATGTTGGATCTTGTAGATAAAGGAAGAAGCTTACATTTTAAGCTTTTTTGCACTATTTATTTTTCTCTGTCATTTTAGGAACCTATGACTAACATGATAGAAAGTATGATTTTTTAAACCTCATTATGCTGACAAGAGGTCAACATCTTTTCATAAAGATCAAGAATAAAACATACATTCTCACAAATTAATGGAGGTTACTTAGTTAAGCAGCTAACAGATGACCTGGGAGATATGGACAATTCGTCTATATTAATTATTAGCATGTAAAAAACGAATTGTATTAATATTAATAGCCACTGGCTATTATTTCATTAACCCTTCAATTAAAAACACTCGCACGCATTAAATTTAATCAAATCAATTTAATTAACGAAATAAAAATGTAACGTTAGCAATATTTTAATCAAAAATATCGCATGTTAATATTGACTGTAATTAATTTGATCTTCGTGAAACTAAAATAACAACGACATTATTTATTTCCACGGTGACTTTAACTCGCTAACAAATCGATACATACATTCTTTTTTTTTTTAAAAAGCAATAAAATTAAAACAAGATGAGGAAAAATGACTTCGTCCACGACGAGAACTGACTTTAAAATTCCAATACCGTCGAACCAACAAAGGAAATTCCATGCCCGAACACGCGCCCCTTTATGACGTAGAATCCATAAAGACGTGACCCACAAGTCGGTGCACTATCTTCACTCTTTCGACGTACGCCACTGAAAAACGTTTCATCCCTCACATATTTCCCTTCTCTAACGCCAACCTCAAGAAACAGAAGGAAAAAAACAAAAGCCTTACGCCTCCCGCGCAAAACGCCAAAGGGATAAAGGGACAGAAAGGAGATAGCCTATGCGACGCAGGTCCTCTAAGGGAAAGGCGCCGTGAAAACATCACGAAAGGTTATTAAAAACATCCCGCCGCTATAGGTGAGAAATAATAGCAGACAAGAAAAAGGCATTGAGAAAAACTGGCGATGTGACACGTACGCGACGAGGATGTGTGCGTGTGAATGCAAAGAGAAAGGGCGGGAAGGAGTGGAAAAGACTACGTTGATAAAAGGATATAAAGAGGATGGACGTGTTATAAGGACTGAGAATGGAGTCGTCTGACTCCCAGAATTGA
The DNA here is from genome assembly GCA_036926305.1 of Uropetala carovei. Taxonomy (NCBI): domain Eukaryota; kingdom Metazoa; phylum Arthropoda; class Insecta; order Odonata; family Petaluridae; genus Uropetala; species Uropetala carovei. The sequence continues at coordinate 23,940,473 of JAXCHB010000045.1, read as the reverse complement.
AAAGGAAAATCCACACAGTGACTCTTTGTATGTTTAACCATCAGACTGCAAGACACACAGTGTGTTTGTCACAAGGTACAGGAACGAAACCAAATAACATAGCTAACAAGTAAGTAAGTAAGTCATTCTGCAAGTAATATTATTTTCTAGCCAAGTTTTCAATTGTCGGCGTAACCTCATGCTTTGGATCCAATGGATGACTTCAGTAAAAACGATGCCATTAAAAGGTTGAATAAACCAGCTGTGCATTTTCAACACAAAGAACATGTAATCAAAGGCATCTATAGATTGTTGATTCCCATGAAAATATGTAGATGGCATGTGCCTATCCAGTGAGAAGGGGGAAGGGAAACAAGGTTTCACTTGAGGCATGCAGAGTGCTGTGAATTCACCAGATCCCGCATCAAATTTTTATTATATGTAAACTACATAACTTAAATAACTCTTGATCATTCGTAAAATTAAACTTTTAACAAGAAATTCGGGAAACACGAAATTTCGTTATGATCCTCTGCATTCCGTGTAAAACGGTTTTCAATATAATCGGTGGGAGCTTCAACTTCGTACTCCTCGTGAAGCTATAAAAATTCATTCCATTCAATTTCACGGTGCAAAAGCGAGTTAAGTTTATCAATTAGATTTAATCCGTAAGGCGAGTTCGATATTTCATTTTTTCATTAGAACCCACTTCTTCTAATTTGTCATTAAAACGTAAAAAATATAAAATTTAGGAACGGTTAATGACCAACATAACTTAAAAACAAGGCATGGAAAATTTTAAAATCATAATCTATGCTAACTGGGTTTTACTGCGCCAAATCATTATTTTTCATTATTTTATACACTTTCTTCGCTTTTAGCCTACATACGAGTAGTAAATCGCAGAACTACTCCACCCTTCATAATTCGTTGTATTCTGTAATTTCAAGATTATCCCCATATGCAGTTCACGCATATATATATAATTACATAAAATATTCGTGAAAGGAAAGAATATGAATGTGGGATAGAGATAAAGGTATTATCCCAATGCGTTTCAATCGCCATGGATACAATATAAAGTACGGAGGGATGCGTCCGCTCTAATTAAACAGAATTCCAACACCTACCTTAGTTAACGCACACACCACAGGATAAACGTATGCATACAGGATCATCCCTATTCATTTTGATTCTTGATACTGCAACATCATTATATGCACCGAGAAAAAAATGAGCCGCTTTTATGTTTACAAAATGGATAGACACGTCCATCCATGAGTATTATTGAAGCGAACAAAAACAATAGAAAAGATTCTATTATCTATTATCTCATTCGTGCATACGTCTAAGCCATAGGCGTTATTTACGAACTGTATAACCATGTTAAATAACCGATTCTATCACTTTTCTCAGAAGACTTTTATATATTATTAATATTTATTCTAAAAGATATGACGGAAAGTTCATTTTTGTACAAAGAAAGGTGTCAAACCTGCTTGGACAAAGGTGACATCCCTGATTATTATTATTATTATAATTTTATTATTTCTCTATGCCCAAAAAGTTTTTATTGTGTAACTTCATGAATAATCACTCAATAGTTACGGAGATGAAACATGCAGACGGACAGATGGACCCAAAGTCTTCATTGCGTAACTTCATGAATAATCACTCAATAGTTATGGAGATGAAACATGCAGACGGACAGATGGACCCAAGGCGTTAATTTGTTTTATTTTTTTAGTTTTTGTATAAAAATTAAATTTTAACCGAGACAGGGCAGAACGACCGTCGCGAAACGAAACCATTTCAACACCCACGGGAATTTGAGGGTTTCTATGACGTCCGGCGCCGCCTACGACGTCTGACGACGCGTCGTTCCTTGTTCCCTAGCCGCCCCTGCGGCAGATGAATGTCCGGAGGTAAGCCGAACCGAACGATATATGACACCTCTTGGGGAAAGATATATATATATATATATAAATATATATATATATAAATATATATATATATACATAAACATATACATATATATACACACACATACATAGATGTTGGAAACCCGCGAGATTAATGACTTGGACATAGTCCGTTCGAAAGTATTCCTTTTTTATTCTCCTCCACCTTCCATCCGCGTGGGAAAACTGTGACGTGTCTTCCTATCCTTTCAAGGGAAAAAATATTATTTTTTGTGATGGAGAACCCCGTTACCCTCCTCCTACCCACCACAATCCCTTTCTCACTCGCTCATTGTCGCGGAGTTTTTCTCCCTTTAAGAATAAAAAACCAGAATTCGTTAGATCGATGGACGAAGTGAGAAAGAAGAGTGTGAGAGAGGATGGCATTAATGTGCGGGAGTGTAGAAAGTACTTGTGATCTCAGGAGGAGGCGTGGGATGGGGCGTTACTCATCCGCGCGTTCACCCTGTCCTAATGAGAATGCAGCGAATGATAAATTACGAAGGAATATTTTTTTTTACAGAGTTCATGAGATATGGATGAGGACTTTAACGGCAATATGATTTGATGAGGATGCAGGTGTCACGCTTTGATTGTGATTAAGTGTTACTTATCGCTCAAGAATGAATTATCGATCTTCCTTCTAAATAGCGTATCATCTGTTCAAGAGGTAGATTCTTTAAAAAAAACTAGAATATATATCCGGTGAATTAACGCTGACGACGGCTGCTTTGTAGCCGAAATGCATATCCTATTTTTATAACCTAGTTATGGGAATAGGATAAGAACGTATCATTGGTGATAAAAAGTAATGAAATTCTATCGAAGATAAATACTTTTAATTTTTGAGCATATATCCATGACGTTCTTCAACGACTGGACCCGCCCAATCGTCTTTTAGGATTCTTTTAGCATTGATGATTTTAAAATCTCGATATTTTAGAGGCATCGGTACTGGTCGGTTATACCCCGCAAATTACATTAGTTCCATTTGCGGCGCAACAATCAAAAGGATATAACAATGAAAGGATATAATGACGAGCCTTCGGCTCGCTTTGTTTTAATGGGTAGTCGTCTCCGGGCGCTACCGCGCCCTTCGCCTCGGCTGGAACCAAACTATCCCTCCCCGTTGTCCGGTGATCAGGTTGGTAAATGTCGCGACAGGCCCATCAGTCATGGGTTATTAAGTTTTAGGGTAAAAATATTACATAGCGATCCCATGAGCCTCTCAACAATAAATATTTGCGGGGCCAAAACAGGATAGTACAAATAAAACATTTAAGTTATCATGTATTTTAGTATCTTTATTATGGAATGTAATTTGCTGGGGGATAACCGACCAGTACCGAGGCATATTTTGTAGAAATGCAGCCATTCTACACAAAATTTACAAAATGCATGAACAGAGTATGAGATTTCAAGGATGTGTTGGAAATTGCCACAGCGTTACTATATTTAAATACCGCTAGAAATAATTCTATAAAATATGTGATAACGAAATCGTAACAGAAAAAAATTGACGGTACACATCTTTGGATAACATTTTTTTAACTTTTTACCTCCTTAATTAAATAACATTTTAATGATCTGGTTAAGTGTTTGGACGATATTGAGCATACGTCAGAACAGAATACAATTTTGAAATAAAAATATGAAATTAAACATTATTTTTAATATTGTACAACGGAAATTTACGCAGAAGCCATTAAATGAGCCCGAACTCTAAAAAAATAGTTAAAACAAAACTTAAAATGACCAAGTCAGTGTCTATACCTAACTCTCGAAAATATTTTACATGAACAGTGTGTCTGCAATAATATAAATCCCGTTAAAATTTCGTAAGGTACTTTTATTAGGACAACACAGAATTCGTTTCCTGAGCGAGTATATTGATCTAATTATCAATTTTAGGATATGTTTACGATCTTTTAATTCGGCCTACTAAGGGCACTAAGCTGCATGATGAATATACACAATATATGCACAAAGGCCGTGAGATTTGACCTCATTATAAATTACCTCACTACTAAGTTTTTTCACGATACTAGAGTTCCTTAAATATTTCGCATATTACCCTTCTTTGTGCACACTTCGAAGATAAACGAATCATGAAATTTATCCCCTCCGCCATCATAGACAACAACCATTAATTCGCATTAACTCGCGGCGCTCTAGGATTCACACGTTCTCTAGCATGGTTCACGCGGCGGATTAACACGTAAATCGTAACATTCCAGTCCTATGTACCTTCACAGGAAAAACTAAACCCTCAAATTAACTTTTTAACTTTTTTATTTAACGGACCGCCGTAAAACGCGGACGCGTCAAAGAGCAAACACGCAAATAGAGATATTCCCGCCGGTGACGTCACCTGTATGCCATTGTTCCCTCGTGATGTGCGTGCGTCTGCGATAATTTCGCCCCCCACCTACGCACATTACTCACAATTCAAACAGAGCCCTTAAAAAGGAGGCCATAAAAATTTTTCCTGCGAAAATTTTTACGGTCAATTTCCTGAATGCGTTTTTCCTTCTCGACAGGCACACACACTTCACTCCTTCGAAGAAGGCATAAAATCATCCCTAAAAACTATTCTTAACCCGGCCCAACCTTCCATACTAACGCTCGAGGTCGCGTCATTGTTCCACTATCTCCAGAAAAGCGCCTCTTTCTGCTCCGCCTTGTTTAACCGAGACGGGGAACGGATTGCGAAAAGCGCAATGAACGTTAAAATTATGAAAGACAACACAGAGTGAGAAATATATATATATAAAGAGGGAGATGGAGCGAGAATACCGGCTTGGTAAGGAGTTCATTTGTCTCTTAAGTTCATTACTCCCTCGCAGCGATAAAAGGGGCGAGATACACATACAAAGAGCGAGAGGAGGTTTGTTGAAACGACAAAACCTTCGCAGAAGTGAAAGTGAAAGATTTTTCTCTCTTTCTTCCCTCGGTTCTGGTTGAACTAATTGCCCCAGAGAGCACAAGAGCGTTTATAATTCCCGGGATTCGAACGGACAAAAAGCAAAATGAGCTTATTAATATTCTCTATAACTGTGGTGCGCCGCCATTTTGAATTGCGGGTCGCTCAGTTAGGGCCAATATTGCGAAAGGTCACGTGATTTACTAATAATAATAATATATTAATATATAGACTTATTATATGCTTATAATATATACATGTAATTTATAAAATATATATATATATATATAATATAATAATATATTTACGATGGATTATTTTGATCAATGCTAAGGGCGTTTCAATTCTATTATTAATGCCCTTTTCGAAAACATTAGTCTTGCCCCTCGCAAACTGAGCTGATTCTGTTTAACGTCAAAATTAGGGTTGTATATCTAAAATCGGTCCAAGGAAAAATACCAAAATTTAAAGATAAACACCGAAAATTTGCTAAACAGCAACAGAATCACTTATATTTCCGATCGTTTTAAATATAATAATGCAGTTCAAAATCGCTCTGACACGCTGTAGAACCGCTGCCTCTATTCAGAAATAAACTAGTATGGCCACCCTCGTAAGTAACGATATGTTACGAAATAGCGATTTTCCTTAAGAGTGATGAATGAAGTGGAGGTAAGCAATGCCTTAATTCGTGTACATTCGTGGGATACGAATCAATTTTAGTATTTACCTCTACAGTTGAAATAATTAGGTCCTATTTCCATTAAAAAATTTAATTCGCGAAGAAGTTTTATTTTAGCAAGCAAACATATTATCCGCATAGACCAAAATAGAATCTGTCATTAAGATAACTAAAAAATAACTTTTATCGAAGGTTGGAGAAATACCGGTGCCGACGCGTGCTTTGTAGCCCAAAATGCGCATTCATTGTAATCATCTCGATGATAATTTGGATTCCTTTCATACCGGTATGTTTATAATTTATCTTTTAGGAATAAATCGAACAGAGTCATTCACAGAAATTGTAATAAATTTTATATGACTGAGCATGAAATGAATTTCTGTTCAACAAACCTTCGATAGGGCCCACGGCAATGAAGGCATTATCCAACTGCTCACCTACAAAATGTGATGCATATAACTATAAACGTTTCAAAATCTAATTTTGAATCTGTAGTATAAAAGTCACCTCGACTAACTTTGACAAAGCTTTAAATGTTCACCGATGTAAGAACAATGAATTCGTTATAAAGGATTCAATTATCCTCTGAAGAACCCACAAGTTGGCCCAACGGTACGATGGAAATATAACCTCAGAGAATAGACAAACAGAAATCATAGCATTGTTTCCGAGATCCTCGAAGAACAAATCAAGATTTCCCCCGCAATCAAGTCTACTGGCTGCATTATCGCAGACGCCTTTCAAATTATGCATGGTGAACCGCACGAAGGCAATGCACTGAATTCGCAAACCGCATTAAGGCACCGTAGCAAATTCGACGGCCGCGTTCCATGTTAAAAACACTCTTCTGTACACAAACTTCGTCGAGCGTTTTAGATTGGAATGAAAAATAAACTTCGAATAATTTGGAATTGTAGAGTTAATGCAGTAGTTACATTATTTAAAAACATTTTATAAGAAATAATATTATATAAAATATATTATTCGCAAAACGTATGTTTGATAACCCTGTCATATGTTTCTCAGTTCCAAGATAAGATATTTTTGGGCCGTAGACAAGGTTTTAAATTGAAAGGGTCCCTCCCAATGAAGGAACACAATCTTATTTCTCAAAACTAGTTTATCTACAATAAAGAGGTCAAATAAAAATTAAACGTTACATTTAAAAGTTCAAACTGTCATTTTTGGCAACGTATGAGGGTGCCTCGCTCGCCTACTACCCTTGTCCCTGCTCTGGTGATTCTAATGGAGCAAAAACCTCATTCAACGAGGCCCAAGAGTCTCTGTGGAGCCTATATACGAATTTATTTCCTCCTTTGCGCGTACTCGCGCGTCATTTCCAGAACGTCGCGACTCGAAGAAATCGAACGGATATAAAAAAAATCGCAGAAAGTAGGTTGGTTGTGCGCGCAGGAGAAAAGGGGCGGGGAGTTTTTTCCACCGTGAAAAACGAAACGCGAGGGCGTTGTATTCTGAGCGCTTGCCTGAACAGCGCGACGTGGTGTTAAAAATAGAAGGTTGAGAAAATGAAAAAGAAATGAAGTAAGGAAAAAGGGAGAGGGTGAGAAGGAAATTCGGCTTGGGGTTCGACAGGCGAATTAGAGAATAAGAACGATGGAGAAGACGGAGTGAATGGATGAATGGATATTATATATTATGGATATATTGTCAGAATATTCTGTAGTGAGATGAAGGGTGAGAGACGCTTTGAAAGTTGAAATAAAAAAAAAATGAAAACGAAAATATAATTTGGTATGAATGCTGAGTTAGCATGCTCTCGAGATATTGCGCTTTTTTATAAAAAGCATTCACGTTTTAAAAAATTTCTACCTGCAATATTTAATACTATATGAAGATGCATCGGAGCGTGGAGACCGCTAAAAAAATGAGAGAACGAAGAATAAAATTTGGTAAAATAAAATTTTATATTTTTCTTCGTAAAAAAAGTCATTGCTTTATTAACCATAAAAAATAAACCGTGAGATTAACGAACTCGTAGAACGCTCCTGAGTAATCCTTCTTATTGAGTTCTCTCGAGAAATTTCAAGGATTTTTTTTCCGTGCTCGCCACTCCAAAAACTCATCATCTTCGTTACCTTGTAACGGTAGAGGATCTCTCGAGAATACTAGGCAAATCCTATCAGTGGAAAATGCAAATACATAAATGTAGTGCCATAATTAGGTTACGACGAAGGTGGCAGGATAGGCGCCGCACGACTTCCGCAAAAGATAACCGGAAATCATTTTGTATAAATAAGTATTTATTTAGAGCTCAAATATTAAACTGGTTATAATTATAACGGAAATTTTTAAATACAAAATAGAAAAAATACATTCAACGAAATCATTCTTCCGAATAGCGCTTAATTACAATTTTGCCGATCCATGTAAAATCCGAAAATAGTACGTATCTCACTTCCAAAAAATATTAAATTATTTTTATTTAACTCGTCAAGTACATATTAAATTGTTGAGTAGCACCGCGCAAGAAATATGACCTCGGCAAAGAAAATGCATCATTATGGATTATCCTCCAAGACAGGAATAGTTTATATAGATTTATTAGTATTTTAAACTGATGGAGAGGAACGAGGCAAAAAAATAAGTACCAACAGAACGTTTAAAAATAACAAAAACGATCAGGAAGAGGTCTTATTTTTAGAGCTCACTAGTGTAAACCTCATTCGTCGGTACTTTGGCCGTGATGCGATAGTTCATTACCACCGAGACATGAATTTAACCCTGGAACGGGTCAATAAACAACACTAAAATAACCCTAGAATGTACTAAAGCGGATTTGTCAATTATCCCCGCGATCAAAAACCTTCATTTGTCATCCTAAACGGAAAAGTACTTCGGGACGAATTAATCTCCCAGTCGCCATTAACCACGAAGATTAGCTTTTCCGCGCAATAAATCTCAGATCCTGAAGAAGCAGAGAGAGAGGAGAGATCCCATAAATTAAGTGAGAATATAAACCATTCCCGTAAAAGCGTGGTATAATGTCATAATCACCGTGATCCTCGGAAAATTGAGACACCAAAGTCCGAGTCCTTAAGCACCCTAGAGCGCCGAATACAAGAAAATAACTAAAAACAAAATGAAAAAAATATTTTTTCGCCACGAAAACAATTTGAGCGCATTCTCATACTTCTCCTTGCTCCAAAATGACCTTTTTTCTATTCTCATTGCTAAGACAAATCGCTATCATTCTCTCGAACGGCAACTTCTCGCACAAGAACAAAAACAGACATTTAAGCGCTTGGTAATTCATGTAAGCAAAAAATAAACGCAAGCATGACCGATAATGGATTCTCCCAGCAATGAAAAACCCATAATAAGAGTGTAACGAGTAAGTTATAATTCTCTTTTCTGGCGTGCTATAGTTGATTAATCGAAGGTATTAGCGAAGAAAATAAAAGACGATCGGCTACAGAAGAAGGGAGTGGGATGGGAGAACGATTTCGAAGAAGGAAAACTCGAAAAGTCTATTTTCGTACCCTCGCCGTCATTTTTTTTAGTCTCGTATTCCAAAGTTCCTTCGCCGAGTTATTTCGTGAGAATAAAATACCGTACATTCCCAGCACGCGAGGGATAGAGATCGAATATTACCAAAATTTGCGAGCGATAAAATTAAAAACGGGACGAAAAAAAAGAGGAACGGAAAAAGAAGGATGAGATTGCATTACTTCGCTTATTAAATGTACCGTATCGAAGCTTAAATTCAACCACCACCGGATAGAAGTAGGCTGCAGCGGCGCCGCCGCATTTTCCGGTTATATAATGCTCAAATATTAAAAGATGAGATCTCCTTTTTTTTAATTCGATGGGGAGAGAATGAAATGTTAGAGTTTTACAAGCACCAATTGCGCCCAGATTAAACTGAAACGATTATACGAATTTCTTTTTGCGGATAATTGAGGAGAAAAGATTTTTTCGTTGGCCTTGTTTTTTTTAGATTGGAGTCGTGTAATTATGTCGCGATAGTAATTAAAGCTAAGGGAAATAAATTGCGAGATATTATTGTTACGCTTTTACGGAAGCCTCGAAACCGCTTAATTTAACGATATAAAAGTTCGTTTTTCACATCCAGACTACGTAATTAGAAACAGATGGTGGGTAATACGTGAAATAAATTCTTTTTTACTGGAAATTGCGATTCTGACTAATAATACATTATGAGATAATCACAAACATTAATTTTTCAATTGCCTTGTTTCCTTTTTTCAATAATCATCGTGGCTGATCATATGTTGCTCAAACGTAGTTTAAATATGAAGATGGTAACGAAAAATTACATATGTGACTTCACCATTACCAACGTAAAACATAATTACACAAGTGACAGTACAATATAGAGTTTTGCGCCCAGCTACCAGCAAACTCTCCCTACTAACAACAAGAGCAATGCTGCTACTAGTTAAACTACAAGTATGCCCAACCAGGTGACATTAACGTGTTGAATGGAAACGCACGGACAGTTTGTGCGTCCAGCAAGTCCCTGGAAATTTGGAAAAATCATAATTAAAATTAATTAATTCAATTCTGTAACTTTGGCATTCCGAAATATGAAAAAAGCATTGTTTTAACAAAATTAATTATACACAAACAAACGCTATATGAAATAAATGCTAAATATAAAATGAACGAATATGTAGAATTTCCAGGGACTTCCGGAACACCTTGTACGTTGTACCGATATCTAATAAAGATAATATGTGACATTTACAGCCGTATTAAAGATAAACACAGATTCCCAAAGAGCAGAGCGAGCGGTTTGAACAAAACGATCGACGAAAAGTACAGCATTAGTCGGAGCGAAGACAAGTTAAAAGCTCTCGAAGAGTATGAAAGAAGAATACGGGCAGAGGTCGTCTCGAGAGTTATGAGGAGAATGGAAGAACTCGCCGAACAAAAAAAAACAAAAGAATACTCCCGGAACTCGCGTCTAGAGCCTCCTCGCCTTATGAGAATTTTCGTTCTCAAAGATGGAGCGAAGAATAAAAAAGCGAAGGAAAAAATAAAGAGGCGAAAATAAAATTCGGGAACAAATCTTTTTATTCTCCCACTTATCGACTTTTCCATTCGCGAGAGAGTATTATTTTTTCCAGAAAAGGTCGTAGATTTCGTCCTCAGCTTTAAATTTTTTTTGATGAATGGTCCTTTCCGCGTACTTCGCCACGACCAATAGAAAACTCCTTGGGGATTATGTTTTTTTTAGCGGAGTTGTTCTTGGGAGTTCCCCTTACGACGACGCCGTGCAATGTAAATTTGTCGTTGGAGCACCTCTCATTTCCATTATAATTGAATCGAGGGTTTTCAACGGGAATATATCAGCGGGAGATCCTAAGACGTTAGAGCATGGAGATGAATTTCGAGCTAGCCGATTGGTAGTTTCTTTGCTATAATGATGAGAGTGGAAGGCATCGTCAAAAATAACACCGAACCTATTTTAATAATATCCAAATATTGGACCTGAACTAAGGTAAACGGGAATTCAATCGCACTTGATGAAATGATAACCACATAATATGATCCATATTAATAGAGAATGCTTCCAGGAGAGCGCAGCTCTCTTCGGATTGTGCCTCGGAAATTGTTTATTTCTATAAAAATAAAATTCATGGATCGCTAATATTGTGTAAAATATCAGTAAAAGTAAGGGTGGAAAATCACGGCCTCCAAGTATCCATTTCTTATCTCAAAAGTCTCGAAGTATCTTCGTAATTACAGATAATAAACGTAGACTTAACTTCCTCCTAGTTATATAACGGGTAATTACAAAGTAGCTTTACAACTTCAAACATTTATTACTACTTTATCTGTCACATGAAAGTAAAAGAAATGATACGAACACAACTCCAAACAGATGAAAAAAGAGGTAATGTTTTATTTCCAACAGTTTTGCTCGATTAGCAACACATTTTTAATTGTTTCTGCTATAGCTACGTCGATAATATCAGCTCTCAATCATAACATCTTTCAGCAACCGATAGGAAGGATTATTTTCATTAGAGAGGAACCAATCTAACAAAACTACCATTGACTGATGTAGAATTTAAAAAATAACGAACTTACGAAATAACAGTATATATATAACAACATAGATCGATGAAAATGCTTTTGTAGGAGTTTAGTACGACATCATCGGCGAAAGTTTTTACGTAAAAATTAACGAATTTCTCCTTTTCTGAGGCGTAGCTACGTCAGCGGTGACCCAATGGAAGAATAAATTAATAATGCTTCCCTTCTTACATTAATAACCGATGCAAAAACATCATTTATTTATTATGAGCAATAATCTAGTATTATTAAGTAATATTCTGCACGACTGTCATATGTTAAGTAACATCATTTTGGACGCGTGAGCATAAGGGAAAATTATAGTTGATAATGATCAGTTTAGTTGCCACTAGACACTGCGTGGGCATAAATACGCCTCAGCTCATTACATCCCTGCGTGTTTCGTTAAAAACACCTTTAAAAAAACGAAACTGAAGTAAGTATTCTTACCTTTTATGGCGCTGCGCGGAGAGTGTGGACCGCATCGGCTGGTACCTTGGCATCCTCTCTTCTGCACCAAGGACGGGCAGTGGCGCCCGCCGTTCTCCGGGAACCTCACAACGGACCTCGAGCGAGTCATTCTTCCAGGACCACATCCGGCGTCGCATTCCGACCACTGTCCCCAATCCGACACTTCGCAGTCGACAACTGAAAGGAAGGAAAAGAGAATGAATAACTACGGTTAAATTAAAACGCACTGCCAGGGCTTACGCGAGAAAAATTGTCGGAAATTACCTGAAATAACAAAACTTACCACCGTTTCCATGCTTATGATATTCATTTTTAAATAAATGATTCTTCTAATTGTCTTGAGGAAATTAAAATTTTGAGAGAGAAATATTACGACGGTAAACATTCTTATCATGATTTAAATCAATCCTCCACAACGAAATTTTGTTTATCGCAACTCGTTGCTAGGTGTGATTGGTTGATTATTGCGAATGGTACTTTATTGCGATTGGCGACCGTTAAGGGCGTCGAAAATATGTCAAGTGATTAAGTCATTGGACTCGTAAACGTAAATATTACTGAATTTTTATAATAATATAATAGAATTATCTCATAAAATAGCAGTAAAACTTAGCTTTCCATCGTCCTTCTTGTTTCTTTATTTCACGGAATAAAATGGGATTTTATTATTAGCTCTCCCTTCCCAATTCCAATTTAAAGCATTAGAATCGTTTTCAGAGCATCAGAATTTCTTATTTTTAAAATCTTGAAGGATTTCCGTTTATCTGGCATCGAAGGAATTTTTAAGCTAATTCGGCATGGATTCGAATTCCCACTTCGAGAAAAATATACTTCCTTCTTTCGGATGTACAAATGTCTAATTCTCAAGTTTGTATCTTAATTATAAGTCAATAAAGCGATGTTATGAATATAAATGGGAAAATTTAGATTTTGAAAAATTAATTAGTTCAAACTTCAGTGTCTTCAATTTTTGCCAGTTCTTTCACCTTTAAGTGTAACTACCCGCCAAGTGTCAGATTATCACCCATTCCGAGTCTACCACTCCCACACCGGTGTAACGCACGCACGTAGGCAGCTACACTACAAAATTAATGTATAGGTTATCTGTATGTATGTACATATACAACGTATTTACTCTACTATAAGACAACTTCGAATATAAGACGACCTGTGTACCCTTGGGATAAGGGTGCCTTGTGAGCGGCCAGTGGACATCGCAAGTCGGACTCCTGAGCTGATCATCTGCGAGCTTCCGACGAGATCGTCTGCAAGATTTTATTTAATATAGTCCGACGAAATTATCTGTGACTGTTTGCAAGCGAAAGAAAAATAGTGCCTACTAGTCCCGCAGCGTCAGGGGCGCGGACTTTTCCGCCCCTGGCGTCGCAACCTCACCCTTTTCCGCCTACTTCTGCTTCTTCTGTGCATTTTTTCCCTGGAATGAACCCTTACATCTACAATCAACTGCCTTACTTCAACCCATCATCCTACGGCCACCAAAACCTGTCTCCTTCACTCAACCACAACCATCCTACTGGAAACCTTCCATTTCCAACTCAGTTCCTGCCTCAACCGCCTTCCTACGCCTTCGTTGCTGCCTCTCCTACGCCACCCCGATCTCAGCCGCTTTTCCCTCATGTGCCTGCTGCCTCTGAACCTCTGTCTGCCTCTCCTAGCACCGCAGCCGCCTCTTCCTCTCCACTCCATGTAAACGTGAGTAGTGCCTCGCTTTCTTCCGTTCCATGCAGTGCACCTCACCCTAACAATTGTTATAGTCTTCCCTCAAATGTAAGTAGTCTTAATGTCTCCTCTCCTGATCACAATCAATTTAGAATAGTAACCAATCCGCGTAAGCGTGCTGCCGCTCTCCCCTCCCCCTCCGAGCAACCAGTATCGACCAAAAATTATTTTCAAGTTCTTGAAGATGAAGATTCTGCCCTGGGCAACTCCTCCGGTACCCCGGAAATCCCTGAAGCAGAAGCTAATCAGTCTGCTGAGTCAGCCCCCGAACATGTTGACCAATCAGATTCTCCAACCAAAGAGAGGGAAATGCTATGGATTCCCAGGCCTTCCCAAGAAAGTCGTCTGTCCCTTCAACTAAGACTATGAGTACGAAGGATTGGTCGAACATTCGGGCGGCACTCAAGAACTTATTTATCCCCCCAACGGCCATTCTCATTGGTTCGTCAACTATCTTAGTAAAATGTCTGTCGATTTTCGGTATGCTCGTTCTACTCTATTGGATTTAAATGTTCCTTTTTACTCATTCCAACTTCCTGAAGACAAGTTGCCCCAATACGCGTTGTATGGCCTCCCCGCTGATCTCCCGACCTCCGTTATTTCAGGTGATTTAGAATATCAGGGATTTTCGTTAAACTCCGAACAGCAACTTACATCAACCCGGCCTTCTCCCGAGCAGCTAGCTCAAGGAATTCGATCCAACCCAGAATGTCCCGTCGAAGTAATTGTAGTTACTCTCAACAAAACCGCTAATACGATGTTATTCGAAAAGCTAACTTGGATTGACGGTATGACGGCTCAAATCTCGCCCTACAAACGGACCTCGATGCCCACCCAATGCCAGCGATGTCAACTGCTTGGATATACGAAAGACTACTGTAATCTTCCTCCAGTATGCGTTTTTTGTCGGCAACCATTTTTCCGTAGATTGTCCCACAGAAAAAGTATCTGATAACAAAAAGTGGTTAAACCACCGAAGCAATCATACTGCAAACTAGAGAGGATGCCCGGCTTTCGTCAAAGCAGGAGATAATATTATTAAAAATAAACGTAAGGGCCTTTTCGCACGGGGCCACCGTGGCTGCGGCCATCATGATGGCGCGGCCAAAATAGTCAAAGCCACCACAGACGCCACCAAATTCGTCAGTTGCAAAATGGACGTTGAAGAGGCAGATGCTGCGTTTTGGAAAAAATAGTGACCCGTCAAGAGTTCTACAGGGTAGAGCGAAAATAAGTTAAATCTCGAATATAGGCATTTTATTATACAGAATAGAAGCTATGAAGAAATGGTTGACATTGCACAATAATTAATGCCAATTTATTTTAGGCAATTTTAACAACAATTTGACTTTCTCGAAAACGGCTCCAACAATTGTGATCAAATTTCGTAAAGTTACGTATACAATAATTCCACATAGTTCATATTTCTCAAAAAATAACAATATAAGGCTGGTTTATTCTTGGGAAACTAATGACAATTGGATTTTCTAAAAAACGGCTCATACAATTTTCAATATATTTCCTACTGTTATTTAAGTTGACGTTTATAATAATTGAACATAGTTCATATTATTCAAAAGATAACTAAACGACGCATTAGTATATGAGAAAGTTTGTACACTGTATATTGTACCGATTTTTTTAAATGAACGCTGATGCCTTTACGTGTATCTCGACTGGTCGCGCCACCAAGTTGAAGTGGGCCACCACATAGGTCTCGACTGATCCTAATGACCGCGCGTCCAAGGTGATGGCGACAGCACCGTGTGAAAAGGTGCATTTAAAGCAATGTTCCTTGTGGCCGCGCCACCATGGTAGCCGCGGCCATGGTGGCCCCGTGTGAAGGGGCCGTAAGACTCAGGATCCGCCTTCCCCTGCCCCTCCTTCCATTAACTCTGCTGATTTTCCGTCCTTGGCGCAGTCCCACTTCCCAATTTTCCCCAATTCCCTTATTTTCATTATTTCCCTCAGTATTCTCAGTACCCGCAATTTACTCCAATCACGCCGCCCCATTTCAACATGCCTTCCCCAGCCCACCCTTATATAGCCCAAACCACTCCACCGCCCTCCCAACCCGAACAGCCAATCACAGTTGTTCCTTCTCCCACAAACTCCAATGACGATTCGGACGACATCGAATGGTTCTCATCCATCCTTTCAATATTCCGATCGCTGAAATCCAAAGAAGAACGAAGGATTTTCCTACTGAAAGAGCTCCTCAAGCTCAATGGCTATTAAATCAATTAATCATAGAACTTCTCCCTATTTTATCATGGAATTGACACAATATTGTTAATAAAATCACCGAACTATCCAACTTTCTCCATTCTCACCCTTTTGATATAATTCTTTTACAGGAAACCTTTCTTTCCCCTCAACGGAAATTTCGCCTTCCGAATTATAACATTTATCGTAATGATCGAAATGCTAGCGGAGGAGGGATAGCCATTGATGTCCGCAGCAATCTCTCCCACTCCCCGCTCAATCTCCCTGCATTAAAATTCACGAAAGCAGTGGGAATTCCACGCCAAACTTGGACCGATTATAATAAATGGCGTTTATCAGTCTGCCACCAAATATATTATTGTTCCTGACCTTAACTCTCCCCCAAAAGACGCAAGACCTGGAATCTACATCGGTAACTGTAACGCGAAAAACTCCCAGTGGGGATGCAAGACAGACAACACTAACGGACGCAAACTCTTTCGCTACGTAGCTACCAACCCCATATCCATTGAATCTCCCCTGGAAGCGACCCATATCCCCCGATATGCTAAATCTTCCCCCGACATCCTGAGCATAGCTCTGACAAAGAACATTCCCCTTCATCTCACCCCTGTGGTCCATCATATTTTTAGTTCCGATCACCTTCCCATTTCCATCGAACTATCCCTTGACCCTCAGATCCTCATCCCCGCCACTTCCCTGCGAATGAATTGGAACCGTTTCGCTGACAAAGTGACTGACAATATCGCTCAACCCAGGACAATAGACAACGTGCTAGATCGAATCGAAGCGATACTTCCCCTCTGCCAACCCAGCGACAATCTCTCCTGACCATTCCCCCCTCCCTTGCAGAAATCATCAAACGCCGTAATTTTGCTCGAAGAATTCTGCAACGCAACCGTAGTCCCACAGATAAAAAATTATT
Source organism: Uropetala carovei (assembly GCA_036926305.1). NCBI lineage: Eukaryota > Metazoa > Arthropoda > Insecta > Odonata > Petaluridae > Uropetala > Uropetala carovei. The sequence continues at coordinate 23,923,503 of JAXCHB010000045.1, read as the reverse complement.
TACTAAACTCACTAATGTTGTAAAGAGAGAAGTCCGAAAACCCAGAGCGGAAAAGTGGCAAGAAACCATTAGCCAGCTTCGCGTTTCGGGCAATTCCACTGGCAAATAACCAAATCAATTACCAAACCTATCCCTGCCTCCCCTCCCATCCGTCATAATAACCAGTTAATTTCTGACTCCCTAATTAAAGCAGAAATTTTGGCCGACCACCTCCAATCCGTCATGACCGTCCCTTCCTCGCATCTTTCTCCTTTTGATATTAAAATTAATAGTTTCCGCCAATCCCTCAAAATTATCCCAAATCTTGAAACCCTTCAAAATAGTTTTCCCGAAGTTAGATTCCTCCTCCATAATATCAAAACCCGTAAAACCCCCGGTCTTGATCAAATTACTAATCATATGTTGAAAATTTTATCCTCCTCCGTTCCCTTTGTAGAAGTAATTACCGACTTATATAATGCTTGCCTCTCCCTCCATTATTTCCCCAATCTCTGAAAATTAAGCAAAATTCTTCTCTTCCCCAAACCGGGTAAAGATCAGACCCTCCCACAAAATCAAAGGCCCATTAGCCTCCTCCCCACCCTGTCCAAAGTATTCGAGAAATTAATTTTGAAAAGACTTTTGGCCTTCAACACCTCCCAAGGGCCTTCTACGCCCGCAGCAGATGGGTTTTCGTAGTAACACATCTGCCCTCCATCAAATCCTTCTCTTAGCAGAAAAGATCATTGCTGGCTTCAATAGGTTTCGTAAATCCACCGAGGCAGTATTTCTGCATGTCTCAAAAGCCTTCGATTCGGTCGGGCACGAGGGCCTTTTTTTTATAAACTGCAACTCCTCCAGACCCCCTTGAACTTTATAAAAATTATAGTCAGTTTCTTGACAAATCGATGTTTCCATGCCTCCGTTAAAGACTCAATTTCCTCCCCGCGACCCGCGTTCCGCTAGGGGCAATTTTAAGCTCCTTGCTGTTCAACATTTATGTAAATGATCTCCCCAGACATCCAAAAACCGACTTGTTAATATACGCTGACGATACTGTCATTATCTCCCAATCCTCTTTCCCCGACACTGCGACAGACCGACTTACCAAACACCTAGCAGGCATTTACACCTGGACCAAATTTTGTCACATTAAAATTAATCCTGATAAAAGTGCCCACGTTCGTTTCACCCGTTTTCGTCCTCACCACCTCTCCCAAATTCGCCGGAACGACTATTCCCACTGTTTCCAACCATAAATTCTTCGGAGTTATATGCGACTCTAAACTCACCTGGTCCTCTCATGTAAAATATACAATCCGTAAGGCCACAGTGGCAAAAATATCTTTAATCTCCCTCCTTTCCCATAAAAACAAAATAAGACTAAATGATAAACTAATCCTCTATCTCCTTCTCATCCGCCCTCATTTATCTTATGGCTGTGAAGCCTTTTTCAACACTTCAACTGCAAACCGTAATTCAATAGAACTGGGCAATCCAGGTAGATTCCCATCCACGAAATTCTCCAAACTCATAAAATCCCCTCCCTGACCGACCATATCAAACGCTGTGCCACTCGATTCAAAAAAAGGTTGCCGCTTACTCGGAATCCCCTTCTCACCCATATTTGTAACTATCCCATCCCCAAAAAAAAACCGAAATGCCGTCTCCCCAGGCAGGTTCTTGACCTTTGATGTTTATTCACGAATTTTTGTTTAGTGTATTTTTAAAAAAATGTTTTTCTATATAATCTCAGATATACTATTAAATATGTCACTTTAAAAACGACGTAGAAAAATTCATGTTTTTGCTATGTGATACTTTATTTATTAAGTAAATCTATAAAAGAGGTCAAATATAGTCGTTTGGTGAGGTTTCAGCATATTTAGATTGCAGGGTCCCCAATTCTTCAGCGCCAATAGTTCATCACCAGGGGACCCAAAATGCCTAAATCCGCTACTGTTGCAGAATATAATTTTGAGGAAGCGATTCTTTGTTCGCGAATATAAGACAGCTCCTAACCTTTCATTTAAAAATAACAGAAAAATCTCTTCCAATTGTAGGGTAAATATGGTATTACCTACTTTCGAGATGGGTTCCAAAGAAATATACCTATTCTTGGACGAATGAAAACTAGTGCGAAAGTGTTGTAAAAAACTCATTTAAACATTGCCTGAAAATTTTCCTCAAAATAAGGGGTCAGGACATTTGCACGATTTATCACAAGAAACTAGTTTTTACAGGATCAAAAAAATGTAATGTTTCACGTTGTAATTCGTCACTCCTTTAACTTGCCAATTTAAAAAATAAGAGTAATTAATGAATTACATTATTAAAGAAAAATATTTAAAACCTTATTTCTGCCGGAAAAATTGGAGTGGAAATTTATATTTTTTAACTGAAAAAAGTCGTTAGGATGACCTTGTTTGTTTATTTCAGTCGAGTGTTTTTCATCGGCAAATTAAACAGCTTGGGGGATGAATGTATTTATCCGCAGAAAAACCTTCAACTGTAATGATTTCCAATAAAATTTCGACTCAAAGCGCTAGGCATACTTCAATGTCGCTTGTTCTCTCAGAGCGTTCTTTCTATATATCTCGAAATAATGGTCTCTCTTGAAATTTTAATGTCTGAATTTTTCTATGAAATTAATTCTTACGAGGCGATTATTTTGTATAATTTTCAGAAATTTGAGGAGATAAGGATGGAGGGAACTAAAATAAAAGTTATATAGCTAATCAACAAACATAGAATCAAATAATGAACTACAATGTAAAAGCTAAATAAATAAATCCTAAAGTTATATCAAGTTTTCCGTGAAATACATAATTAAAATAGAAGTGATAATATATAAGAACTTCATCTTGACTACAATTCTAGCATTATATCATTAGTTTTTTTTAATCCATCAACCAAACTATTAAAAAGTCGACTCTGTCCGGATGTATTTCCAGCAAAGTTAAGCGGCGAATTTCTACGGTATAAATGAATCGATTCCGATAAAACATTCGCTGTTTATTCTGGATGACCTGCATTTTATTCTAAGGAGGGAGGTAATTCACTTACAAAAAACAAATAAAACATTATTTCCACTTATAAGATTTTTTCCGTTTGAATAACTCGGGAACGAGTTCAGTACATTTTTTATTTGCATTTTAAATTACATATAGGTAGTACGAAGATACGAAGTAGAAACCCAGGTACGGAGAAAAGAATGAAGTTTTATTTTCATAACGTCAAATTTCAAATTTGTCAAAAATTATGCTTTAGTTCCGATGGCATCGAAAAAAATCGCCGAACTTTTTAGGAGCTTCCCAATAAACAAAATATCTCTGCTCTGTAAGTAAAATGTTTCTTTCTCTCCATCTCTCTTGAGCAAACACTTTCTAAAGAGGGTAGAAACGGAAATAGGACTATTTATTCGCACACTTTCCTTTGAAATGGCAACCGAGCATTTGTTCTCTTCAGAGAGTATCCTTGTGTATCTACTTCCCGCACAAAACAGGACGGGCGAAAAGTCGACACCGTTTGCAAAAAATCTGATGTGGCCAACATGAATTTCTCCATATTTGGGGTATAGATGTTTAAATTATTATGAATAGCATTATAAGGCAAAATTATTATTTCTTATCGTAAAAGAATACAGTCGTCCTTATTGCCGTAAATTAGGTATATTTTGAATACGTTTACAGAATTCACCGCTAAATTTACGAATAAGCGAAATATCTCCGAAATGGATGGTTCTACGAAAATTTGTTTCAAACAAAACTTAGAAGAAATATTATTCTCTACAACTTTGGTCCTCACGAAGATGACCAATTACGACGTTTTTAAGGAGATATTTGACGGAAACCGAAAAAAAAACGGTTATTTATAAATAATTCCTAAACAATAACTGCTATGAAAAATTGTTTGAAATAAAAAGATGTAGGAAATTATATTTTCTACATTTTTTGTAATGCACAATGTATACAATAATGACGTATTATCGGAGAAATATCGCAAAAACCGAATCGGGTTTCGAATAAACCTCGATTTCCTGTTAACCGGTATTGTCCAAATCTAATCAGTTCTTTGTACTCATGCTAAAGTGTTATATATGAAATTTGGTATTAATATGACAAGTACTTTTTGAGTTAGAGCGCCCACAATCACATACATCCATCCACACACACACAGACATCATTCCGAAAATAGTCTAAACGTGTTCTAGGGACCTCAAGACATGTATTTCCGTTGAAATCTCGAAGTCGATTTTTTTTATGAAAACATTACTTTCTCTATACTACGTATATGGAGAAAGTAAAAAGAGACGCAGTGTTGCTCGACACCTGCGGCGTCTTCGCGTCTTTTGGCCGACGCATACAATGGACATCCGCAAACAAAAAAGAGCTCGTAAATTTACGTGTCCTTCGTTCTCGGGGACATTCTATTTGTCCTCTTAAACAGAATACCTAATAGTAAAGTGCTAAGTGGAGAAAACGTTTCTTTTTGTCTTGCCAGAACATCTTTTAGACTTTCGCGATATCTTTGTAAGATTGAACCGTGAAAAGATCAACCGTATAAGGTGCTGAAACCATTCATCGGCCATTAACTTGGGAAAAATACGAAAATCTGCTTATGTTTGAAGAGATCACTCACCTAAAGTGGGAATGGAGAAATTATGAGGAAACGTTAATTCGTTTTAAAAACATAAAGACGGATATTTTCAATTCACCTTCCACCTTACGAATTAATACAACTATTTTATGGTAAATGAGTGAGTCATACAACTAGTGTCTATATTAAGGACGATGATTCGTCCTCATAAACTTCAAGGTTGTCAAGAAGGTCCTCTTATCTTCCTACTTCGCCATATGTAAAGAGGTCTTAACCATTTAACTAAACTTTGTATAACAACACCTACAATGACCCTAAGTTAGCTCTTGATGATCTCTTGATGGACTACGCGTAATAGATTCACGTCCGTCCTCCAACGCACTCTTATGGAGAAACTTCCAAGAAAAACAGGAAACTCTGCATTAGAGTGTACGGTGCTTACTCGAAGGAGTAATAATTTTCAAATAGAAAATTCTTCGCTCCGAAAGGAAAGGAGGCAAGGCTCTTACGATAATCGAATGCCAATCAGTCATTTATGAAGAAGAAACTCGGAGAGACCTAGTCACAAAAGAACTCCAACTTGCAACACATTAAAAAACATATTCGGAGGATTTACTTGTAATTTGTTCACCTCGTAGTTATTTTGAAATCTTTTAATGCATTCATAATTTTAAAAGAACTCTTGCGTGAAAATAAGAAGTTGGCACTGGAAACGAATCAAAGGTATGCTTTAATTACGTAGACTTATTTTACGTAAGCAGCATAAAATGTTTTTTTTACGAATGTCGGAGCAGTTTTCGGCACTAAGATTTAGAGACGAAAGAGTTTGGAATATGTAAAAATAGTATAATGGCTTAAAAGAAGCTCAAAGGCTGTAGAAGGCAACCTTGAACTAATTACAGGGTGCCGAGAAAATTCATTTTCTTCTAATTCCTCTTTACTGGATTCCATCTCTGACTTTTTTAATTCCGTCTCCGATCTTGATTAATTATATCCACTCCTCACAGCAGCAAGACTATATTTAACCAAAATATTATGCTTCAAACTCAAAGAAACATGTCACCTAAAATTTAAGAAGGGCAAACATCATTCTCAAAAAAAAGGAAAGTAAATATAAAATGATTCAATCATTTTCCACTTCAAATAAATAAAACATTTCTCTCCGATAGCTATTAAGTTTAGGAAAAACAGACTCACATATTGATCACAATACAGACGTCTTCAGTGACGATTCAACTATGGTAGATTCGAAAGTATTACATATATGTATTGTGTTAATTTCATTTCAGTCATAGGGCGAACTAGATAATTCTTCATTGGGTCACGTATAACCAAACGTGACCTTGCTCAATAATTTCCCTTATGAGATGGTGAAATCCATCCTAAATAATTTCACTAGAAGAAGACGATATGTGGAAGAACGACTTGTACGCACATGTGATTGCAGGTGTAGAGGAGGTCAGGCTTTCAGCAACGTAGGCACATATCAAAGAAACTCGTACTCCTTCTAGAACATATAATTTACGAATTGAGGGCAAATATGGATGGAGAGAAGGATTAACAGAAGGAGAGGAATGTAGTACGAGTATATACCTATCTCTACGTCAGAGTACTGCAGTTGAAAAACACGGGTCGAGTCCCACGTAGGAAGTAAAAGCAAAAAAACTCGGTATAAACTCCAGTAATAGCCGGAAAGATGTAATGAGAACCTGCACTCCTTCCTTCCTTTTTTCCAACTCCATTTCTAACAAAAAGGTTTTCTCGACGAGGTTGAGAGAGAGAGGATGTTCCATCACCCGAATTGCAGTTAGCACACATTTCGTCCTTCTCCAACCTTTCTGAGGAATTCCTCGGACACCAACGTTTCCTAAACGAGGCTTACTCTTTAAAAGTTTCTAGCCTTCATCGTGGGGAAAATGCTGGCACGTCCCAGTTTCTCCCTTTTTCCTACGAGCACGCACTCGCGTAAAACGCGTCCGCGTAAACGTTGTTTTAAGGAGCGGTCAGTTTGGAGAAGGGAGAAGAGTGTTTTCGGGCGCTTCAAGTCCAACTCGCTCGGGGCCACGGGGAAAACTAATTAGGGAAGAGAAATTAATTTCCAAGAGCGTTTCTGGAGATGGTTTTAACAACACCCGAGGAATCCGCTCGAAGCGCGGGCGTAATAACTGCTGCTACTGTGGCATTTTAAGGAGAAACGAGTCCAGAATCTAGTTTTCGATTCAGGAATTCATATTTTCCTTGCGGAGAAAGAAGTTAGAGGGGGGAGAGAACAATTGACGATAAAATTCATTACATTTAAATTTCACTTGCAACCAGATTGGCGTTAAAATTATCTCGAAAAATCAGTTATTATTTGTAACACGCTTCGTAAGATCGTAAAAACTTCTCCGATGCTGCCACATCCTATTTTATTCGTAGCGTGTTATTTATCCTACAAAAAGTAAACATAAAATAAATTAAATTTCCATTTTTGCCCTAAGAAGCATAGAATGTGATTTTTAACTTATCTTCCTAAAGACCTCAGTAATTAATAAAGAAACATCGTATTTGAAATGTTAATAGTGGTATAACCCATAAGTCTGGGACATTATTTTATCCTGAATTTTACCAATACAATGAACTAATGCATTTTAATTTTTTATAATATTTACCAGGCTACTTAAAAAAAAGTGTTCAAGAATTCAGAACTTGCAAAACTTTGAAAACGTCCCAGTAATCACCCATCGAATGAACCTCACTCAATCAATTTGCATAAATTAAAAATTTTGTTCTCACGAAAGAATGGGATTCTAGTTCCACCGTCCACATCGATAATAGTTTCGCACAAATTCTCGGAGGACGCCATTTTTTTTCCTACCGCAAATCCACTCTAAAAACGGCTTTGGAAGGCTCGCGAGATGACGTCACACATGCGAGAGAAGACAGGTGCAAGAACTTAAGCGGGTAAAGATTGAGAGAGATATCCAAGTTGCCAAAGCTTTCAACCGCCGTCGCCATTAAGTGGAACCTGCGAGCCGTGACGAAGCATTCTCCCACTCGTGAACGCGTGTCTCTCCCAATCTCCATCTTTAGCTAGCTATAACCAGTCAAGAGGAACAACGTTAAGCTTCATCTCCCTCTCTCTGTATATCTCTACTATCTCTACTATCTCTCTCGCTTTACAAAGCTAATCCAGAACGTATTCATGCTTTGCTAGACTAAATATCCCACGGTAAACTAGAGGAGAAATTGCGGGGAGGGGTGAAGGGAGATGCATTAGACGCCTTCGGAAACGAACAGCGCATAGGAGAGGGAGAATTATGATGGAAAGAGAAGGAAAGTAGAAGGAAGGAAAGGAGAGAGAAGAAAGGGGAGAGGGAGGGAGGAAGATAGAGGAACAGATAGAAGAACGTCCTTATTCTGGCGAAATTGAGACTGTGTAATCCCCTCTTATATTCAACCCGTCCTCGTATTTTGCAGATTAGGTTTTATTACGTACATATTTAAATCGATACGGCAATATCGCGATAATTAAAAATGAGCCATTTTAATATTAACATACAGGTAAAGTGACCATATTTGTGGCCAAATCAGTACAACTGGCCTTTGTTGAGCATAAAAATCAGCAAATTCGGGAATACTGTCCGGATAAATGAAGCAAATCAGTACAAAGCGATATGCGTATAATTAAATTCTCTAAAAAAAACAAATTATTATGATTATCAAGTCGGTGCTACAAATAAGCGTATTCCCGATGGAAACACATAACTCAAAGTATGAGCAAGAAATTACACAGTGCTATGTACAGTCAGGGGCGTCAGGGGTATGCAAGGTATGCTACGCATAGGAGCTCCCGGAAGAGGGGTCCCAAATTCTTATTGCACCATATATACCTTGTCTATAACTGGCATATCATATTTATAAATATTGATTCTGATATATTAGCTGAGTTTAGGTGTCAGATTCGAATACTAAAATCACTATCCAATGGCCACAAACTAAATTCTCTGGTCCAAAATAAATTTGATACGATGTAATTATCCACTAAAATAGTAGAAAATTACATAGCATCAAATTTGTTTCGGTTCACCGAAGTAGTCCACAAAGTTGCGCCAAAAACTGCTAAATTTAAATTCTCTGGTGTTAAGAAAGGTAGAATTTATCTGGCGTCTATGTTTACATTATACAGTGCCGAACCTAAATAAATTATCACTCAGATCAGGTAACGGCCATTACCTTGCAGAAAAAATAAGAGGGTCCCCCGAAATCGTGCTTGCATAGGACCCCCCAGAGATATCATGCCGGCCCTCGCTACAGTATTAACAATAAAAGAACAGTCCCAATAGATATGACTCAGTCGCAAGTATAGTAATACAAAGTGCGAAATCGAAAATTAAACACGCAGCATTAACATATATTAAAATTCCCATTATTTACATATCAATTTCATTTATATCAACAGAGAAGTCAGAGTTTTCAAGGTTAAAATAACGTAGTTAATGTAAAGCGATAAAATAATATAACTAAAATAATATAAACGAGAGTGAGAGAGAGGTTGCCGAACGTTAGATACGTTTGAACAATTTAAGACCTCTCCTTAAGTTTTAAAGGATAAAATAGACAAATTCTTCCGTAAAAGTTTAAACAGCTTGGAAGCAATGTTGCAGGTTCCTCCCCCTCCCTGCGAATAAAGACGATTATCTATCTATCTATCTCCATTCCTATATCTAAATTTCTCTCTCCCTTTCCCTCTCTCTGTGTTCTTTATCTCCATATCTCTCCCTCTCTCTATCCTTCTCTCTCCCGTCCCTCGTTTCATTCGAGTTGAAAGGTAGACACTCCTTAAAAAAAAAATTTCTGTCTTAGGGAGTAGAGGGAGAAGCTGGAGTGGATAATGTAGTAAGAAGGGAAGGAGAAGGATCTGGGTAGTAAATTGCTCGCATGGAGTGGAAGAGAGAGAAAGAGAGGAAAAAGGAAGAGGGTATGCCATTAACTCATTTACTCGCTAGGGAAATCTCAAGTCACTCCATCCGAAGACATGAAGTGAGACGCGCATGCTGTTGACTGGAGAATTGGGTAGTATGTTTACGCAGTTATTGATGTGCACACACGTACATAAATGTATTTTTACGTCTATTTATATATCTTTGTATAAACCATTAACAAGGTGCTGAAGGTTAGATAGTTTCGTCTACTACAAACGAAATAAATACAGAAAATGATGAGAAAATGCTCACATCGAATTAATTATTTTATTAATGCTCCTCAGTACGAGCTGAGTTCTTTAGAAACGTAAACAGCCATACATGTTCAGGGCATGAGCAATTTCAAATGATCAACGATTTCCTTTCAAATCTCAATAATTTTACCCTAATTTTCTTTTTTTAATTAAACTCTATGAAAGACTAATTTCCTCATTAACCTTACCTTTAAATCGCACAACTTTTCATTTCACTTATCAAACAAAATTTTGGAGCCTTATATGAGGAACTGAAGAGAGCAGCGTTGACGCAAGAACGTTTGTGTGTAACTAACGTTTTTTTAACAATAAATGATTCGATTGTATGTAATTATGCTAAGTCAAACAGCAGTTATTGATTCGTACTTTATTGAAAATTGAAAATGACGCTTTATATCCAAAGGAATTCGCTGGGCAATTTATTGTCTTGTTTGCAAATCATTATTTATCTTCAAGACCTAACTACACTGATAATGCAAGGAAAATATATTGCAACATCTTTTGCAGACTGATACAACTGATTTCCCAATTATTACATTGGATACATTACATTACAGGCTGGTCCTGTTTATGTGTATTTTGAATTAATTATTTGTAATTTAAGTATAGGGTAATGTGAATATTTTAGTTTTAACAATGCATCTAGGCAAATTTCAGGAATATTCATTTCAATTTGTTTTAAAATTCGATTAAAATAATCCACGGAGTTAAATATTATAAGAGTCAGATGCAAGCCATTAAAATATGTTTTACAATAACAAAAGATTTTAAAGCCAATTAGAGTTATATAAAATAAAATAATTCTTAACAAAGATTCCATATCATCAAGCTGTTACAATAATCATAGAAAATCCATATCCTTGGGAAACATTACATTAATTTCATTAATATCTTTAATTCATCAATTCCAGATTAATGATCAGAGGCAGAAAGTTCCTTAAGATATTGCATGGAAAACTATGTCTGTTGAGTATAATTTTGCTTTGTGGTTTCTTTTCAGAGAAGAACTTATCACTCATGGTAAGAAGAAATGAAACACATCCGTCGAATTTCAAGGGCAAGAATTCCATATCGAATCTCCATGGAAAGCGAATCCGTCGTAAACGTCTGTACTTTGTGCCTCTCCTAGGCATTAATTAACACCAACCGACTTTAGGAAGATTAATTACCGAAGAAATTTCTAAACTCTCCAAGGTCGGGGAAAACAAAATACATCCGACACCACAGAAAGCGCCCTTACCTCTTACACATCTCCTGGGATGAGTCGATGGCAACGGATTCATAATCCTTCCTTTTCACCGCACTCGAACCGAAAAAAATACTTTCAAAACCTTTTTCCGTCGAAAAAAACCCAGTCTCGGGTTATCAACGCCTATTAATGACATCTTCGAATCCTAAATGTGTCTCGCATACTTCTCTAATTAAACGGATAAGTAATCCTCTCTCTCCAGCCATTTTTTCCCTTCCTTCCTTCCTTAAGGGTGGAAGAATGCGGCCGTGTCTCAACTTTCACCCAAAACCGCCGGGGAAAATCCTCCGACGAAAATTTTACCGAATAACGAGAGGCTGCGTCTCCAAGACGACCGCAACAAAGGAGATGCTACTTTTTCTCCCCTACTGTTCGAGTAGTGGGTCCGTCAAAAAAAATGAATAAAACAACCTCAAAGAGCTCCTGCCATCCCTTTAATCTTTCGCTTTATGCGTTGATATCCTTCGCTCCGTTCTCTTCTTTTCGCTCTACGGCCAGTGAGGAAAAAGCCGCAGAGACCGTGCTATACACAGAGGAAACACCCAAAGAGAGAGAGTAAAGAATGGGAAAAAAGGAATGGTAGCGTGGATAGAAGGGAAAATTGGAAATATTCTGATGTGAAGGTTCGCGAGAAATTAGTTTAAAAGGTGATTTCAGTTGGAATATGATAATGAAGTCGCGCACGTGAAAAAAAAAGAAAATCCATTCGTAAATCGACGCATTACGATATCGATAAATTACTTGAGGATCCGAAATGATATTTTTGCAACCACTCATCGATATATTGTATGAAATCCACCTGAAAATGCATAGAATTTATCTTGCAGTAAACTTTTTCCTGAATTCCTTAACATTTAATTTAAGAATTAAAATCTTTGTCAACAAATTTTTATTTGAACGTGGATTAGAAAAATGCCAGAAATATTAATACTTCACCTCGCCCTCTTGATATGATTACCTCTTAATTTACGATTTTTAATCTATTTATGTCGGAGAATGTACACTACTGTTTCTCGCTTCTATTTAGAATGAACAGCCCTTTCAAGTCGTTCAACTTCATCTCTTTAAATAACCCCAACTTTGCGCGCGTTAATTATTTCTGTAACGAATATTCCAACCCGAAAACATAGCCACACGCTCGGTGAACGCGAAACCGCCGTATGGTATATGAAAATAAAACCACTCACAAAAATATTCCTGACAAACTCCAGTACAAATGGCGGTTGGATAGGAGGCGAGCAAAGAGAGAGGGAGAGGGAGGGAGGAAGGTAGAGAGAAAACAAAATAAACAAAAAATGCGAATGTTCGAGAGCTTTCCCTTTGTGACAAGTTGGAATGGCGCAGCTCGCTAACGAGGAGGCGCCACCGACGCAAATAACGACGAGAAATAATAATAATAAATGGAAACCAGAAAACACGACGAACCGAAACGGAGAGAAAGGAGCGACTTAGAAAAACCACCGAATTGTTTTTTTTTATTATCCTCCAACAAACCAAACACCATCTCAACTCCCCCACGAGGATCACCTGAATGCGTCGCCTTGGCTTCCATTTGTCTCGGAGTTGGCCGGTATGAAATAGCCTCCTGAGGCAAAGGCACATCGCAAAACCGTGCGGGAGAATTCCCTCTTAAGGCCGACAGAATGAGGTAGAGAGAGGGAGAATACGACGGGAAAACAGAGAAACGGTGGGGAGAGGGATGCAGATAAAGAGAAATGAGGATGGAAGAGGAGTAACGGAGGTAAAGTTAGTGGCTGAGGATGAGAACAGAAGACGAGGAAAAAAGCTTCTGTTTCAGGTTACAACCCTTTTATACGTAAATAAGACCTTTCATCAGATTCTGTCGAACAGTTTAGCCCCTAGAATATGTATCCTTAAACGTGGTAGCCGCAGGCTGAAGAATACACACAAAAAAACAAAAGAAATATTGACATATCGTCGACAAAAGCCTAATGTGGATATAGCTCTTCATATTTGGTAAAAAATAATCCTCTAGCGGGAAAGCAACAAAAAAAAAGGATTAGTGAAAAAGTCAGAACCCACTAACTTCCTAGAAAAATGTGATACCATACATAATAGGAAGGAATGAATAATAAAAAAAATTAAAATAAACTCAGAGATAAATAAGAGCATACATAGAATAGGTAAAAATAGAAGTAAATTCACTACAAAAATAATAAAATACGTACACCTAAAATGCACTAATAAGCATGGATGAAAACATACCGATTAAATAAATATGTAAAAATTCAGTAACACATTAGATTTGGATACACAATTTAAACTGTTTAAAATCCATCGATAATAAGAGGAAAGAGAAAAAGTAATAATATAAATTCGGGACAGGGACAGATGAGGAGCAGAAGAATAAAACTAGGAATAATGAAAAGAAGGAATCGAAAATGGAAGAGGCGGCATGATAAGAGAGAGGTGCGGCAGAGAGGAAAAAACGGAACGATATGAGAGAGTAAGAGAGAGTGAGAGTGAGAGAGAGAAATAGTGAGAATTTCATAAGACAAGTGGGCGCGTTTGATGCCGGGAGATTGAACTTCAACATTCGAAAGGATTTTGTTCCGGGGAAATCCATCAGCTTAACCGAGTAGGCTCTTGCCGCGCCACTTGCCGGAGAAACCCGGAAATCTTTGCCGACAAACGCATTCTCTCTCTATCCCTCTCGCTACGTTGCTGTGTAAGGTAAGAACGTGGGAGTTGCTGCGGAAGTTTCGAGCGATTGTCTTCTCTATCTATCCGGCTTCTATCCCCACGACGACGTCGCTTTAGCGAGAAACGAGCGCTTATGGACTCGGGAGAGTTAACTCGTAATCGACGAACGCGTTAAAGGGAGAAAGCGAGGAGTTATCAAGTCGGCGGATTCATTTTTCGAATCACTTTTCACGCGGGGCAGAACTCGACTTGGAGAGAATGTGTTTAATGACTGCAGTAAAAGGGGGAATTTTAGAATCTTCCGCTCATGGGCCACGATGAAATTTAGGGAACAAGCTCGATCTTTAACAATTAATGCGTTAAGTTGTGTCTTCTGACGCAAATAGGGTTTTTGTGGTACAATTTCCAGACAAATAATTCATCTAAAATAAATAAATAGTAATTACAACGGTAACGATTTAACCGAATGATTAAAGCTGGTATAGTAAAAATAATTATTAAGTATAATATTTATTATGGAGAACAGGTTGGACATTTTAAACTATTTCCTAAAGGACCTCAAAATACCTATTACCCTTTGGTGTTAATAATTGTATAAACCTATAAATTGCATTGTTTTCTTTAATGTAAATTCGGTAACATTAAATTCTCCTTCAAACTGACAACTAGTCGCTCCAAAATACTTTACGTCCAGCGGACTAGCCAGAAATGACCTCTTATTATAATCCGATTATAATTTGGGCTAGGTACAAATCCTACGCCAAATTTGGGCTAAACAGGCAATCTTCAACCTGCATTCGTGCTTTTAATATTGAGCAGAATTATTTATTAATTATTAATTTAACATGTATTTATGGTGGAAGTCTTATAATCAATCCTCAGCAGACACAAAACTCCCTGTCTGCTGAATATGCACTTGCTATAATACCGTAGTTATAAGTAGTACTAGTTATAAGCACCAAATAATGTCGCTACATGTCCTAAATATCAGCTCCTCCGTAAATTAAGATGTGAGGATTATCTAACAGTTTTGCAGAGAAGTGCTGACAACCCACTCATGACTATAGACAGCTTATTTGAAGATAGGGGTTTCTCCATGAGAGTACCTGTTGAGATGAACTCGCTGAGAATCGGGTGGCTTTAGGCCTTTGAAAGCAAAGGCAAATTTATAGAGCAAGGCAAAGATGAAAAAAACAGCAAACGACTGGATGATTGATGATGGACGTGAAAAGGGTGAAGTGGAAGGAGATGATGAATGAAACACATCTAGAACTGCGTCAAGCAGAGAGAAACATTCACGTTACATATTACAGCATGTGCAATTACAAGAACACATTTGAGAAACGGGAGCATCGTGTACTTTAAGAGATAAAAATTATGACTAACACACAACAGTCGCATTTTTGATGATCAGAGTATAGAAATTCATTTTAATCTATATGAATACGAACTTTTTAAAATATCTAACTAGATTCGCCGAAAGTTCGAGTTACAGAAGTTCGCGTTAACGAGGTTCGAACGCATTTGAGCCAACTTTCCCAATTCAAATTCCCTGTGTCACAACGGTTATTCACGTTATAAATCCTTCGTACCCTGCAACAGAGTGGACGTTACATGTCGCCTTCAAAAGCAAATTACCTGACTCCTTAACGTAACTTAAAGGATTTTTTGCTTCCACGATACCCCGTTAAAACGAAACATTTTTTTTGGAACGTGTATATTTTTTCTATGTGACCGCCTTTCGAAACCAACGAAGTTTTTGAAATATTTTTTCCCGAAATTAGGTCTCAAATTTCCCTTCCGAAAAATAAAATAAAACCGAGAGGAATAACCAAAACTTCCGTCAAAAAGAAATTGAAAATCCGACCGGAAAAAACTTCCTCGAGTGTCTTCAGCAAAGATATCTCCTCCATTTTTTTCCCGAAACATCCTTTGCCAAGAAATGTGGAGCGAAGTTGCCAAAAGTTCGAAATTAATTAAGACGGACAAGGAGAGGTAAGGTTGAAAAGATTCCAAACTTATTATTAATATTCGGCGGGATATGTTACGTTTCCGATCACTCTGAGGAATATTCCGCTGGCTGCAAAGAGATTCGCGCGGAATTTCGCCTTAAACCGCCTGGAAAAAAACGCGATTTTTTCCCGTTCCATTATTTTGTCATTAAGTGGATAACGAACGGCTGCGTGGAAAGGTATAGAGGAAGCTCCGTCCGCATCGGCGGTTAATTGGGGCAAGCCCTCGATGCGAGAGATGATAGCTGCGGATCCATTGTGACTAGGGCAAAGACTCCTTGTTAAATGGACCGCGAGATCGGAGCGGAGAGGCGGCTCTTGGAATAGGAGTGTGGATAATGAAGCGAGTATGAGGGCCAAGGAATAAAGATAAGGAGAGAAAGAGATTCTAGGGTGGATGAACCCACGGACGTGGGGTCCCAAAATATTTTTTTGAACACTATATAGTTTTTTCCTAAAGAGTGTCTCTTTGTAGTTGCGATGTGTTGTTTTCTTTATGGAGGTTGTGTGTTATACTTAACTAGGCTAAATTAATCAAACATTTTTATAACGCTTGGTCAATTTGAAAAACTACTCATTTAGTAAGAATAGTAATATCTAATAGTATAAGGAAAAGCGTCTGTCTGTCCGTTCTCTAAGCACGGCACCGTGAGAGCCAGTGCAAGCAAATTTTACACGGAATCCACTTTCACCCAAGAGAAGGTCGAGGGCTAAAACTGCATCCAATTCCGAGGTCCCATTTTCTATTCCAGGACCTGTTCCCATTAGAATAGATCGAGAATTAATGCGCCGCATTTTCGTCTTTTATTTTAAAATTACTTATAATCTTTGTATATATTTGGGACTTGAATAAAAAATGTCTAAAAGAATATATTTTTGTAGAGAGATGATGATGTATACTCAGAACACGTACTTATGGAGCAAATTTGGTCCAACCTCCAAGCTACCATCTCTATCTCTTAAGTAAATTAAGTTCGACTCAAGTTATATTTGAATTATTGACCTAACATTTGATTGATGATTGAATCGAATCGCTAAAGAGGCGTTTTCCCGCTCCTTTATCAATATAATACATCTAGAGGAAATCATCGTAAAATCTTAGGTCGCATCGCGAATATATTATCAAAGATTCGGGTAATAAGTCGACTTTTTAACTAAAACTTATTCATGTACCGTTTGATATTTCGTGATTTGTCAAATTAATGAACATAATACAACATAACACTAACATCTTCCATATCGATAGCTGTATGGACAGAAAACTTACTAAATCATAATAATTCAACAACTACAGTCAAAATTCACCGCAAAATTGTCGCTATGTCGTTATGGATTATTATCATAAGCACCGATTTATTCAGCACTGTACTGATTTTGACGATATTGCATTTACCGACTTTACGTAATGATATACGAATGTAATAATTCCTTGGTTAGTACATTGCCGTAAATTTTGACATCATCGATTTATTTCCCTATCATTTTAAACGTCGATTTCATACCTAATTCAGCAGTTTTAAATGTTCAATTCTAGACTAAACTTCTATCATCGAATATATTTACTAATACATAATACAAATGATTTTATGGATTTCAATTTTGATCCCCCAAATTATAGTAAAAGAATTTCCTCATTTAACCAAACACTATTCAAGTGTTTGCTGCTTTTTATGGGCAACAAATTCTATTAGTATTTATACTGGGGCTGAAAAAAATTGTCACTTTAGTTGTGGAGTTGGATTAAAGTTATTCCTACCGATGTCTAATTTTAAAAAAAAATCAAAGCATCTCTCCCATAAAAAGGCCAAGCAAGGCCATGTTTTTTTTTCAAGAAAAGGACATCGACGAAACGATCAATAAATAAGCCTCGGCCATGGTCATTCCGTCCAGAGAATGAAAATAAAACCAAATCCATCGCTAGAAATTTAGAAGTTGGAGGAAACCGATGAGAGCGAAAGTCGTGACGAAATCACCTAACAATCTCCCGATGGAAAAGGAATGATGGGAAGAGATCGAAGGGAAAATAAAATTGGACAGGTTTGTTTACATGCGAAGAAAATCAATTCCCAGATGCGATGGGATCCGAGAAAGCGAGAGCCAAATTTCAGGGACAAGCCAGAGAAAGAGATTAAGTTTATAAAATGAAGAAATTGAAGTTTGAGAATAAAAAAAGAAAACCAATCGAACTTAATTGCCTATAAGATATTTTTAAAATGCGTGAAAATTTAAAGACATATATAGGTATATCTCGTACCCATAATAGTAAAAGTAGAGGTCATTGTACTGTCGAACTTTTCAGATATATAGTATGTAACGCTTTAAGCCGAGCAAAACATAAAAATAGAGTCAATAAGACATTCTACGTAAAAATAGGTAAAAGAATTAAAAAATAACAATCTATATTTAATGCGTCGAATGCGTGTATTTCCGTTGCAAGCGCATCTCATGGCGAATAACTTGAGAAGGGGAAGTACGACTAGGACCATCTTTTGGCAATATACCGTTTAAACCTTTTAGACATGTCATCCTCTATCAATATATCTCGGGTTCGATTCCGGAAACGTTTATTTTCTCCAATTTATTACCACGGGCATGAGTGTAGCATATTAAAATTACTTAGAAGCATGGTACGACCTTGGGATTTTATCAGCTATATGATTGAAAGAACAAAATTTATTTTTTTTAGAGAGAGGCCTTGAAAACATCGAACTATCGTAAAAAATATTTGTAGGATCAGTAAAGGATTGATTTTTTTCAGAATTTGAAGAATGAGAAATGTAAACTGCCATATCTCCCATTTGAGCCGCATTTGAGAGTTCAATTTATAAGGGCTACAGTGTAACGTTCTGTATGCTTACTTTTTGCATAAGTTTTCCGTTCATGATTCAATTATTAAAGTGCATAACTACCATTAAATAGCATCACATCATACGTAACCATACTAACTTTAGGTATTCTACTTTCGTCGTTTTTAATGTCAGTATGTACACAAAATAACTCCCAGAAATTACATAGAAATCAAATATACAATAATTGAAATTTCTAGATTTCGCCTTTTGATTTGAACAAACGATGAATATGCGATGCTTGAGTGACGTGTAACGAAACATGCTCCTCAATTTTTTGTGGGTGTAATAGTGAAACGACAGATAACGAGGAATTTGTGTGTGTATTTATGTATATATTCGTAGATTAGAATTATATTTTATGCTCGAAACTTCATCTAAAACTTGTAATTTGAAAATATTGTTGGCTTCTCTTTTCACGCCATTATAAACCGTACCAAAAGATTCTTTTCATATTACGAAGAACTTCTCCAGATGAAAGTTAGATAAAGAATCTCAGGTCAAAATCGTTATCAAGGGGCACAATAGCTGGAATTTTTCTTTTAATAAGATGGGATCCACACGTTCCTTGGAGGAGGCTCGTACATAAAAAGAGATCATTAAAAGAGAAATATTTACTCCCCCTGTAAGAGAAAATAATAATAAATGCTTCAGACTAGTTCTACACGTCAGAGACAGATGAAACTGGGTCAACGAGGGCTGTTTATTTTCACCGTAACGATACGTTCAACGAACGTGTAGGGAACTAAAATGAAAATTACTAATTTATATGCAAAGGTATTTCGCATCTAGCTATTGCGAAGACACTTGTTTAATCGCTAGGAAAGACAGTTCAATTCGGGATTTTAATTAATGCAGCAAGAATTTTTTTGACTGACTGTGAGTTATAAACACTATACATCGGCTGAAAACAATATTTAATAAGGTGGTTTATTCCTCAAATGTATTTTTGGTGGAAAAATTGACACAATACTGTAACCATAAATTAATCAAATTTAACCTTCAGATATTTTTTAAAGCGATTTGCAACATTTTTGAGTAGCATATCCTTTCTTTGTAAAATTAACTTGGCCATAAGATAAAATTGAGAATTGTAGAGATCTGAAATACACGGTATTATTATATATGTACGCTGTCTTATTAAAATTATTCAACAGGAACTGTATATAATACCTATATTCATAAGCAAAGTGATTTTCGTCGTGCATCCTCCGTCCAATCGCACAGAACGCGTTTTAAATTTGCGCACTCCGACGTAGACAAAATATTTCTAGTGAAAACTGTTAACAATGGGATACATGAAAGAAGGAAATTTATTTATCAATCCAAGCAAAAAAAACTTCAAGTTAATCGAAGCGAATTAAGAAAAGTAGTTCACGTGAACGCTAAGCTAACGGATGTCCATGTGCTGCTACGATATTCCGTGAATTTCCTCCCTTCCCCCCGATTTTGTGATTCTATTTACAAACATACTTCGATAAAACGACGTTACCTTAACCCTTATACAATATTTATAATTATTTTTCCTGTTTTAAGAAATATATCCTGATAGATAATATTAGCCAAAACTTATTTTATTGTTAGGGAAAATTATTAATACATTGTCGTACCATCAGCGCTCTAGATCCAACAATCACTTTGTACCTACATACATATTTATTATTTTAATATCTACTGTAACAGGTAATTTAGATGAAAATATAAAGAAACTACCCAAACTTAGAAAAACTTATAAACAATATTTATTCCTGGAGATATACGAGTTTTACGGTGTAAATATTCGCAATCAATAACAGTGGTATTTATAAGTACCGTTGGTACATAAAGGCTTAAAGGACTTATGAAACACGTATCCCAGACAGAACGCAAAAATATACACATAGCTCACCAAAGACGGAGTAAGGGAGTGTAGCAAAACAAACTACACAAATGGCATCTGTAAAAACGCTTCCGATACTCTACGAAAACAAAAACGAATCTCCTTGCTCGCCTGGATTAGGAATCATTGTTTCATTCCGTATCGACGGAAGCGCGGCGGAAATAGAGGGCGAACAGTAGAAGAGACGTAAAGGCAAACAAAGGATTCCGCCAACGTTCGATGGCGTCTGCACAGAGTAAAGGAAAGGAAGTAGACCAGAAGAGAAAGAGGAGAACTCCAGAGGTTCGAGCGCGATGCTGAAAACAAAAGACGACAAAAAACTCAACGTATCAATCTTGTTAGAGAAACAGAAAGTTGGATGTGAAGGAAGGAGATAGGAACGGACTGGATCAGTTTTCTCCAACTCTAAGTCTGTAGAGCGCCCCGGGAAAGGTTTTTACGCGAAGGGAGAACCAAAGAAGCGGAATGAGAGGAAAATATCGTAAGATAAGTAACGAAAAGCAAGTGTTCAAATTGAAACAATATATATATACAATATAGATAGGGAAAAAACAAACCAATCGCTAATTTTTAAAGCGGATTACGAATAAACTATCGGTTGAGAAACTTTGTGAAACTTCCGGTACCAAATGCTAAAATTTGCCTATTTAAGAACCACTTATTTATTTTTCAATGTGATAACGCTTTAACTCCTCGACACCAATCGTCAATTCTGAAAAATAAATTAATAATTCTTACAGTGTTAATCGGTTAAAAATATAAAATGCAATGTTATGTCAGAAGTAATAGCTACTAATGACG
This sequence comes from Uropetala carovei, assembly GCA_036926305.1. Taxonomy (NCBI): domain Eukaryota; kingdom Metazoa; phylum Arthropoda; class Insecta; order Odonata; family Petaluridae; genus Uropetala; species Uropetala carovei. The sequence goes on along the minus strand of JAXCHB010000045.1, from coordinate 23,902,256 downwards.
ATACCATAAGCGTCAAAATTCACATGTACATCTTTTTAACAGGTTTACAACAATAGTTATTGTAACGTGCTCTGCTTGAGTTGAATAACATCTCGTTAAACTGGGATTAACTAGTATCAATGCTGGATAATTTCATTTCTCTATCCTAATCTGTTAAGCAGATTATACAGTAGTAATAAAAGAACTATTGTAATTTCCACTGAAATTACGATAATTCTTTCTTTACCATGATTGCATCTTTCCAAGTGGATTTTGTTCCGAAAGTGCAACTTTCAGCAAAAAAGTCAGAACGAATCCATGCAAAATTCTCGATTAAGATGATTATTTATGAGAAAACATACCATATGTAATTATTTGAGCTAGGAAAACATTGCTCACTTTATGGTATACCTGAAGTGATCCCTTGATTGATGCCTTGGTAGACGGATGGTTCTAGTATCTGCCGACGGTTACTAAGGTCGCGGCTTCGAAACCCGCCTAGGGCATGTATGTTTGTGTTCGTCAGGTTTATACGTAAGATGGACATTAACGTCTAAATATCGACCTAATAAAGACGGCTTATTGTTAACCACTAATGACAGTGCTTTTAGGCTGGGTCTTATATTTCACGGTGCTTGGGTTGTTTTTCATTTCGCACCTTTTATAAGATAAAAACTGACATTTATATCAAGTTCCATATCGCTCTATTCTTCCCAGAAGACGGAAAGAAGAAAACTCTAGGGTGGAGAAAGTGAGCGAAAGTATATGGAGAGAAAGGGTTTTCAACAGGTTAAAGCAAAGAAAAGGGTACGAAACGAGAGAGGATCGGAGGCGGAGAGAAAGAAGGAGAATAAAAGGGTTGAGCGAAGGAAAAGGACAGAGAGAGAGAGAGGACTCTCCTGCGAGTTCCTGAGTTTCAGAGAGACTTTTCGTAAACAAGAAAAAATAAGAAAACGCCCAGAGGAGCGAGGAAAAAAGAAAGAGAAACATTACCTAATTCCTTTTAACGACAACAGAAGACTGACCGAAGCAGTGACTTCTCCTTTACGCCCCTTTCAAGAGCACACAAAGAAGCACGCACTTAAGCACAAAAAAACGCGCGCGCAAACATTCGGACACGCGTGCACTCATCTACACCCTACCCAAAAAAGCGTCTATTCTTAAAAAAAACCGCATTTTTTTTACGGAATCGCAGAATAAAGCAAAAATGGCGAACGAGCGTGCGAACTAGAATTTTTTTAAGACGGAAATTTCCCGTTCCTTTAAATTAAAGAACGAAAGGGAATTTCCTGACCCTCTGACCTTCCAACTCACTCAAACTTTACCACTCCCTCTAAAAAAAAAACTTTTCCTACTTGCCTCATTTTATCTCTCATTCTTAAATCCAAAAAAAGTTGAAAAACTTTTTTTTTAGAGGTCCTTTCACCCGAGGTGAAGAAAGGGAAGTGGGTAGAAAGCATTTCACTCGGTCGACATACACACTATCCCTTTAAAAAAAAAAGAACCTGGTTTGAAAAAACAGGTGGCAAACCCTGAGCCTTTCGATAATATAACCCACAAATAAACTATTTGAAAACATATAATAGAGGAAAAGGAAATATATAACTTTCTGTACAGCAAAATGAATGCAGTATAGTTCTCGCCTGACGTGCTCAAGGGTTAATTTTTCTAGTGTTCAGAAATATTGGGGGGACAATTGCCCCCTTTACCCTGTATATCCGCCCTTGCCCTCCCATACTTTCGGGGACGAAATGGAGACATGGTTACCCGCGCAAACACCAACTCAACCTCAGGAGAAAAGGTCCTTTACCTTAACCTCTCCAACCCTCTCACCTCCCTCATACTCTCCTACCTCGCCATATTCCTACCTCTCCTTAAAAACCTACGACACCTACGTCTCGATTCTTACCCTGACCTCCCCACCCTCTACTCGCTTCCCCCGAACGCCCTGGAATTTTAACCCGCCCACACTACTTTCAAGACGACACTTCCGTCTACCTTCGGATTCATTGCCCTCACCTCCTCCTCCTCCTCCACCCTCACTCTCCCTCTGCCGACTTCCCCCCCCCCCCCGTAACCCTCCCCCTTCCGAAGCACGAAACCGAGGTGGACAGACCACCCAGGGGGAAAACCATGGCACTGTGGAGACCGAGGCGCCAGACGATACGACAGTGCGGCCAACCGTGAAAAAAAATCGGTCGACACGCAAAGACGGAGCGCGGCTGCGAAAAATAAAAGATTTCTTCCCCTCGATTTTTTTTATTTTCTCTCCGCGAGGTTCGACACATTGAAGGGTCTACATACAGGCGTTGAAAGGGGGAGACGAACTTTTTTTTTCTCTTGACGTCAGTCGGAAATTTTGGACTTCGTTTCGTTTCGAAGAAGTTTCCGTCTCGATGCATCTGTTTAATGAAGCGTGACCGATGTAAGAGTCGTACCCGCGCGAATGAACGACACTATCTCATGGACAGGTGTGATGTCGTCGTGAGATTTCCGATATCCGTATTATGCCGAAGGAGGAAAGACAAAGACTGACTAGAAAGAGGATGGGGAAGGTGGTGAAAAATGTCTCGTAAAGACACTACATACTCAAGGATATGATTGACGAAATTTTTTTAGACAGACGAAGGAAGAAAGGAATTGGCTATGGCGCCAACTGAGAGGATGATAGACTTACCGAAAAATTAAAAATTTTGCAAGGGATAGGTAGATTTGGAGATCATGGCTTAACTTGTAATAACGAACCTGTTTGAGGCCAGATTTAAAATGACAATGACAGAAAATTTCACGCCTACCCAAGGTTTCCTGGTTTCATACTTTTTTTGCTATTTAGAGATTAATAATGCATGATGGAGAAACTTTTCATTTCTGGACTGACATAATTGCACACAACTGAATATTTTTTTCTCATTTTGGATTTTCTGCGTAAACGACTATTGATTGTGGAAAGGACAAGTATATTTTAACATATTCCTGCTGACTTCCTTATTATGGAGTGACTAATATTAATGATTGCCAAATTTAAAAGTCACTATAGTCACCCAGTATTCCACAATTAACGACATAATAGACACGAGAGAAACGAATATCATTGCATGCATAAATTACGAATCGAATTTTAATTATAACTGCCAAATATATGAATGACGTCCACCATTTTTAGGCACGTCGAAAACGGTGAATTTACCTTTAACAGAGACCTAATTAACTAACACGCTAAAAGAGAATTATAAAAGTCCACTTCGGGGACCGATGAATGCATCGTTTCATTTTGATTGGATTACAGATACGCCACGGGTCGGTGGCCATTCGATGGACGCAATTCTTCATTCGATTCAAATACCCAGACCGGATGCACTCGGGCAATTTGAAGGCGGCAACGTGACTCATTTCGAAGACTCCTTTTTAACGATCCTTTCACGAGGGCAATAACGCCATTGTTTTCCACCCTTCCACACCCATCGGAACTTCACGAGCGATAAATCTCGTGTTATTTCCGATCGGAAAAGCAAAACATCGATTCAGAAAACGACGAAAAAAACTGTTCTCAGGAAAAAGGTCCGAGCCCTCTATTCAGGGCGTCGCACTCTCCAGACGAGACGCACTTAAAACAATCCTAAGCGCTAAAATCCCATAATAAAGCGAAACTTAATTGGCCTCAGAGAGAGAGAGAGCGAGAGGTTGTTTAAAACGAAACCCAGGGCAAAAAGGTTCTCATGAACCTGTCCAGTTAAGTAACTGCAATAAAATGGGAAAAGGATATTCGTAAAAACTAACCGACCTGTCCTTGCCCGCTGAGTGAAAGATGCGCGAGTTTTAAATTTAAGTTCAAATAAAAGTACTGGTGAAAAAAACCCTGCCGTATGTTAGAATTTCCGACTCGTTCGCGAACAATGGCGTGAATTACGTGGGGGTGCAACCAAAAAGCAATTACGCTTTATTAAGTTTAAAATTTGCGCCGTGGTCGTAATTCACTTCCTAGAACGTTTGAGTTCCAAAGTAAATTAATCACGAGACTTTTAAATTAAAAAAGTACTAATCCCCTCTTCCGTCAAAGTTTTACGAAAATAAAAAAATAAAGGCACGATTTAACTCAATTTTTAATATTAATACTGTGATTTTCGCACAATTATTTACGTTTGAAGAAATCATATTCCTTACTGAAGATTAGTAATATTTACTTTCAAGGTTAGGTGAATTAACCGGCACAAATTTTTCATGTGTCGTGTATATGTGACTTTGTTTCAATTTATCAGTATCAAATCAATAAAATAACCACTGTTATTTTCCATAAATTGTCGTTCCAAGACTTCCAAGACATTAAATGAAATATACGACTATGCATCATTACAGAGAAGGGAAAGGTAGTTACAATACACTAAAAATCTCGAAATTCCAAACCACTTCAGATGCAACTTTTGCGGGTAAATAATTTAAACATGATTTTTTTGTACAGGGTGGGCCAAAGAAATGTACTCGATTTCAAAATGAAATTACAGGATAACCATACGAGATTAGACTGAATTATAAAGTGGATTAATCAAGTAAAAGTCAAAAATAAATTTACTAAATGACCTTTTCTGTCACAAAATCACGTGTCAGATAAGTTCCCAACAACAGCTATCTACAGTAATAAAAGACAGTGTCACAATGTCACTTTGTAGCTTTGTCACTTTGACATGTAATGATTTTTGAAGCTTAATATCTCGCAAACGACTGAAGCGAATTTGATGAAATTTTAAGGATAGCATTATGATATAACAACAGAAAGTTTTAATATATCGAACTCGAGATCAAAGACCCAGGTTCGACTCCAGAAGATAATTTCCATTTCCCATAAGGTAACACGTAAAAAGGGACATTTCGACGTGCAGGCTTTCATTCTTTTTTAGATTAAAATTAGAAAGAATTGACCTACAATCTTCGGATATAAACCATTTTGAATAAAACATTATAAAGTTTCTTATTCTGTTCATCGTTTTCCGCCTACAGTTCGAAATTTCTCAATGTAAACGTTTAATTCACACAGTTTGAGGAAATCTTGCCATTTTAAGGGGATGTTTCCTTGCCTACCAATTCCATTGTTAGACCTCTATATCATATTGGTAATTCAATCCTTATGCGTATAAACGTGCTTTGAATGCTTTCAATACGAGAGGGGGGGGGGGGAGAGATAGAGGGGGGAGCGAGAGGGACGGGAAGAGAGGGAAGTAGAGGGGGAGAGAGGGGGATGGGGAGACATGAGGAGGAAGAGGGGGAGAGAGGGGGAAGGAGAGAGAGAGGGTGTGAGAGGGAGAGAGGGGGGGAGTGGGAGGGGAATGAGGCAACTATTTTAAGTTTAACTAAAGATAGTCTAACAACAGAATATTCACTAGAAATGTTGTATATGACAAAATATTTCATATGTGAAAGTGGAATATTAATTATTTTAAATGAAAATAATAATAATCTATCTATCTATAATTCTTCCGTTGATATTTCAACTGGCATTACACTAGTAGCCAACATTAGGCGTGCAATCCAACAGTCTGTATCGCCTGTGTACTCAGGAAGATGGAGGACATTTTGAAAATTTGTATCAATGGAAATAAATTTGAAAGAAATTGGTTTCTGCTTCACACTCGTACCACAGTTTATTTATTTATTTTAAAATTGGATACATTTTTCCCCGCCTTGTAAAAACGAGTAGATTCCAATAAAATCTCAGCAACAAGGGGCGCTAAAAGAAAATTTATTTTAGGAACGTTTATTTTTTTATTTTAATCGATACTTTTTGACGATGCGAAACTCTATTTGCTATTCCCATGACGTTTAAAGACTCATAAAAGTCGTAAATATATTTCTTCGAAAATAAATAAAAAATACACCGTCGACAGGAAAATTCTCAGGACGATTCCATTGGTAGGATGAAAAAAACATCCTAAAAATACTTCATGTTTTCTAAGGTGTCCCGACGGGATACGAACCCCAATCGGGTACTGTAACCACGCCCCAAAATCCGGAGGGACTTTATGACGCGGTATATCTCTCTCTCTCTCTCTCTCTAGAATCTCGGAATTTACGGCCCAGGAGTTCTAATTAGCGCGACGACGGGACGAATCGTGTCGAGGTTTCATTGCCAAAAATGGTTATGGCCGCCAAAATTTATTATGATCATCCTGAAGTCGAGGGCGGGATAACTAGGCCTTTTTTATGTATTCAAGGCTGTTACCAATGTTGGAGGATTGCGCTCTTGCACCAAAATGACGATTCCTTACCGCCTTTATTGTTTTTACAAGCCATCAAAATTTGTGGCGCGGTCTGAACTTAATTCGGCGCTGCTTTGCCACACGAATACAAGTCAGCAAAAATTAAGTCAATCAAACATAAAACCTGAGATGTTGCCTTCATAATTATTGAGATTTTTAAATTTTCTAGAGGCCTCTTAAATGTTTAAACAAATCGTAAAAAGGAAAATGTAATACAAACTTTTTGCAGGCGCGGCTCCCTTTCAAAGAAATAGGATTTTCAGGCACCTCCTTGAACCTAGATTTTATGTTTAAACATACGGTTTTAAAAACGGTTGGAGTGATACATCTGTTTGTACTACATAACATTATAGATAATACTAATGCCATAACAATCAGCATTTAGAAATCGTTGATTTATTTACCCAGCAAAATCGTTCGCTGCATCCCAAATAATCAGCTATGTACGTCACACAATTTGGCTAACACTGGTTGCCTGTCTGAATATAAAGTGTAGAAAAAATAAAACAGTTAAACTCCGTCTCTTATTTTATACACTTGTTTCGCAAATAAAAAGAATATTTAAAAAAAATTTTCTGCATTAGTTGGATTAACACTGATCATTTCTGTACCACGAGCTAAATTGCTTGATAAAAGCGTCTCATAGAAAGCGCCTGCCTAGAAAATATCTCCAAAACCATACGAAATCTATTCGACTGAAAAAGCATAGGTCGACTGTGAATTTTAGCTGAAACGAATCCTGAAATTTTCCTCCAAATCTCTTTGCGATGAGACGTAGATGTTCCTTTACGATGCACTGTACAAAATTATAAAGTTGCTTTGCGATGGGAGTTAAATTTTTCTTTAAAGTCCCTTTATAATTAAATTTCTAAACGTTGAAGAAGCTTTTAATGGAGCCTCCGAAAATGAGTGATATGGCAATAGAAGTCATTGTCGCCGTAACCATTGAGAGATCAAACTTCAACAAGGTTCAGCTTCGTTTCTTTTCGGCCAGACAAACTACAAAATAGAATAGATGGGATTTTCCCAACAAAGGCACAATATATATATTCCAAATCCGAGTCGAGACAAATAAAATTCTCTCCTATCATCCATTTACTTAAAAACCACACTCACTGCCATCCTCCCGTGTGATGGAATTCACAATACGTGTCAACTTGGATGAAAAAATACGGCGATTCGGAGTTTTGCGGAGAGAGAGAGAGCGGAAGAGAAAGAAAGACAGGAGCGGAGAGCGTAAAAAAAACCGGAAAACTTTCCTTCGGATGAATGGGAGAAGGAAAAAGGGGTTTGTGAACGTGCGGAGAGGACGGGAGTGAGTTACTGAGAATGAAAACCCCCACGAGGATAATGAACTCTCACCAGAAAAAAATAAAGAAAACAAACGCCTCACGAAAAGAGATGCTCTTTTTTCTCCCCCGTGGTGAAGCTAGCCCGATAAAGGAGATTTGAGAGAAGGAATGGGGTGCGGGAAGAAGTGGAAGGATACAAAGGGAGTAGGATAAGGTGGTTTTTTTTTGGCGGAATGGGAAGAATTTCGGAGAGGAGTTGGGCAGTGGCAGAGGAGAAGAGAGGAAGGGAAAGAAAACCAAAGGTCTGAAGAAGGAAAGGAGACGTGACAGGAGGGAGCGAAGAAAAGGTCGAAAGAGAGAGAGAGAGAGAGAGAAAAAGACTTTTAATGTGGTCAAAAAAAAAGGAAGAAGAGCCCGAGACTCTTGGCCTTATTAAGCGAGATAGGCTTTCTTGAGAAACTCGCAAGCGGTTAGATGTGTTGGAAGAAAAGAAAAGACGACGAAGTCTAGAAGCCGAAAGCACAACGAGGTAAAGATGAGGTCTACCCTCCACAAGACCACAGGCGGACCTCTCGTTTAAAAAGTGAAGACTTTTTATTTTCGACAGGAGACGGATTAAAACTGGGAGAGATAAATGGATGAGAGATATATACAGAGAGAGGGAGAGAGAGATTGGGGCTGATAAGAGGATCGACACATCGTCCAAATTTAATAATTCTCTCCAACGAATGACAAAGGATAAAATCCATCGTTTTTTTCAGGAAAGAAATTTTTAAAATTCGTTCCACGAACCCGACTGTGAAAATAAAAACCGAAACATTGTTCCCCCAAACTTTCCACCTTTTTATCATTTTGGTTGACGAGTGGTTATAGCATCTGCCTCCCAAAAAAGAATTTCTAATTCTAATCACCTCCAGCTTCACTGCTTAAGTTAACAAACCATGTCTCTCGTGAGTTAACAAACTATCTCTCTCAAATATCCATAAAAAATCTCGGCAAACCAGATACGCATTCCGGCTACTGAGCAGCAGTCACCAGTGATGATTCTTTTTAGTTGAGAGCTAATCTGTCCTAACAAACCTTTTTCACGTCCATTGTAGAAAAAAATCTCGGCAATTTGATATTAGTCACAAGCTTAGATCTACAGTACACTTTTTAATTAGTCTTTCCTACTATTTACAAGCACTTAGTAATAGAAAGTTAAGAAATGGTTAAATTAATGGCTATATTACTGAATTTCGCTTTATATGACCGGAGCGGTATTTGACGAGACGGACAAAAATTTTGAAAATAGCAATTCGATTATATGAGCGGCTTCTACCAATCGCAAATTCCCAGTAATAAGTTTACACCGCTCTCCACCTCCATCAGCTCTAAAACAAAAACGGCTCGAAATTGCCGCTTCGTTTCTCCCTCGCTCCAAAAACCTTTCATCCTCCATCAACGCCCGTTAATATCAACTTTTTTTCGTTTGTCGATGAAAACCGCGATCTGAGGAAACTTTGGCTGGCAAAAGCCCTCCAATGGCGAATTATTACGTAGATCGAAGCAGATTCGATAAACACGAGCAAAAGGCTAGGCTTTTTGCGTCTGAATTTCCCGATTGCCGTCGACATGCGAATGCCCTAAAATTAAACCTTTCCGATTTCGATCCCGTCAATCTGACCTCACAGCCGGTGAAATGTATGTACACGCACGCACACACACATGTATTATATATGTGTAGGTATATGCGCGCGCGTGTATGTGCGTGCGTGTGTATATAAGCATAATGGACACTCGCCCCGAAATCACCACTAGCGTACGAAAAGCAATGGACGACGTTAAACGACCCGAAATAAGTAGTCGACATCCTCAAAACTCCTTGACGATAACAAGAAACAGATGAGCCACATCGTTTCGAGTTACTCCAACAGAAAATGACAAAAACAACGCAAGAACTGGCACGATTTACAAAAAATAAACAAATATTCCTTTCATTCCCAAGTTCTTACGTTTACCGCTCCGTCAAACACGCTGTATTTTCACTTCCCCCAATCTAGATTAAACGAACGGAACGCGATAGACATTTTTGCGCCGGCGCGGCAAAAGTCCCCTCTCTCTCTACGTCATTCAATTTCTCCTCAAAGTGGAGATGAGTGATGATCTTTTCGGAAATGGAGAAAGTGGAGTCCTCTCGTTTTTATCCATTTTCCCCCATCGTGTTCCCGAAAAGCCTTTTTTTTATTGCGCTTCGCTGATGAACAAATGGGACCCCCGGACAACAATATATCAGAGTTCGCGACATTTTCTTGATCGTAGGATAGTTATTATTCACAATCAGCGTTGTTCCACACGTTTCGTCGTCGGGCAAAAGGCAAGTCTTCCTATATCGTGCCTTTTTCCTTTGGAGAGATTGGAAGATTTTGTTTAATAGTGACACAAAAATCGTGCCACGAAAATGTAGGAGAGACATAAATACAAAGACAAAAACATCTACGAATACTATTCATTCTCACGTTGAACATAACTGAATTTGATATCCTTACAGGTTTAATTATCCACCAAGTTCTTGAAGCAAGTGTGAAACCGAATGAATTAATTCCTAGCGCTAAGAGAGAAAACTTTTGCACTACTATTTAAGCATCTGAATGCGATTTAAAATTCATAAGCTACTATTTTCATCGCCAATGTCTGCAGTAAATGTTAATAACTCTTCAAGTCCCTCGGCAAAACGCTTACCTCCATAAATTTCATAGGAAAGATTAGATATTTTTTCTGCGAGTACTTTTAATTTATTAAATGTCGTATTCAATGAAAACTGTCAAAGACAAATAGAGAAATTATTAAGCAATCGCCATGTCTATATTGAAGGTAAAGACCTTTCCAACTTCAAAGAAAACGAAAATATTATCGAAATAATTTGCCTTTTTGTTGAAGATATTCAGTTGTGGAAAGTAGGTAGTTTTGGTATATTTCGACCAATGCTTTATACCTAATTATTTTTCGAAAAAGTCACCTTTCGAAATGCAATCTATAATATATATAAAAAGATAAGCGGACTTGAAATGTCAGGAAGAAAAAATCTATAAAATTAAGATCTAATAACAAAATACGGTTCTGGAGAATTTGGTAAACGAATGAAGGCAGAAAAGAAGTCCGATAAAACTGGAAAATTACATTTTCTTGGCTGGGGAACAAAACTTCTGCCCATGAAACAGTGACTTATTGTTAGATACGGACCGAAAAAATAATTCTCCTGCATCTAAAGGTCGATGTGGAGAGATTTATGACGAGAATCGATAGAAGGAACAAGGTATGGCACAATTGAAAAAGCTGAAATGGTAAAGAAACGCACGGATAGAAAAAGAACATTTCGAAATATTGGGAGCAAATAAAATGTCCCCGGGGAGACAGATGCGATCCACAGGAAGACCCAACAATAGAATGGAACAACAGATAAGAAAATGTTTTGGCTCCATTCGGTAAAGTCAAGGAGAAGACTTTCTAGAGCATTAGTTTGCGCGAATGGACATCCACACGGTTTGTTTATTTATTTAGCCTCGTTATTAGGTACCTATTCATATATTTATATATTCATCAATTAGAGCTTGTTTATTCATAGAAAAATATTAGCTAAGAAGATGGTATTAAAATGGATAGTTTTCACTCTAGATTTATGTGATATATACGAAATGAGAATATGATTTACATTGGACTAAAAATATGTTATAAACAGTTCCGAAAGGAGCAGAAATAGAATAAACATGATTAATGAAAAGTAATATTACTTATGGAACAGAAGAGACGTGAATTCATTATGAATCAATGATTTACGCAAGGGCAGGAGAACCATAACCAAGGAGGAAAATGACGGTTAATGCACGTTAATGCATTTACGTGAAAATAGTAAATGAAGCAAGGTGGGTTAACATGATGAAGTAGCAATTTTCGTTATTAAGAAAAGATATCCGGAGCGTATTCTCCGGTAAGTCGTAATACACGTACAGACCGAAAAATATTCGTTACCGAAACTTTTGTCGGGGAGATATATCCTGCTTGCTTAGGGTCTCTCTCTCCTTTCACAGGAAGATAAATAAAGCATCCTCCGTAAAAGGGATGGGCGAGATACGGAGGACGAGAGGAGATAGACCGGGAGGTAGGAGTTTGGAGGACGGGTTGCGTTTCAATTTCGCCCGACGGTTGAGGAGCTGAGACAGATTAGTCGTGTGTGTGTTTTCTAAGGGTCGCCCCTTTCCGAGCTTTAAGGGGCGTAGGGAAAGTTTTCTCGTAAGTTGGGAGTAAAGAAAACAACACGCGCGCCTTTCCCCCTTTCTCACTCTGCAAGGATATTATATGAAAAAAAAAAGAAAGAGGTAAACGTGGAAAACTCTACGGAGGCGGAATGGAAATCTCGAGGCTGCCGTGCGTGAGAGAGAAAAAAAGAGGAACGTAAAATGGCCGACATTCGCCGAAACAAATTCGAGCTATTTGCGTGATTAATTGTCTTTACCTCTCTAGGGGAGAGATAAAGGGGAATTTAATTTTCGCCCGGGAAAACAGCGAAACGCGCGCCAAGAAAAAAAAGATTGATGATTTTTTTTCTCTCTCTATGAAAGGATAGAATTCATAAAATGAAACGGTCGTGGAGGACGTTAAGTCGGCGGAATTTCTCCCCGAGGGAAACAAATGAAATGATAAACTTTGGCGAATTCGGGGGAAAAAGCGTCTTGTTTGCGTTACAAAATGCGGTGCGTTGCGGTAGCCGCGCGTTAAATCCCGACGAATCCTCAGCCGCGGAGGAGTAAAAACTTGATACGTCATAAAATTTATCTTTTTTTGTGCCAAGACAGAGAGATTTTATTAAACGAGGGTTAGGGAAATTATTTCTTCGTTCCCCTCATTACCAACCCTATGTTATTTCAGCCTTTAGATGCCGGCCTTTTTAAGTGCTTCATTTGTGCTATTCTTGCCAACTAATTAATAATTCTCTCTCGTCCTTACACCTTACGACCGCTCCTACGAGGCAACCCTACTTAACTTAAACGATTTAAAGAAGGAAAATTCAACATAGCACCGAAATGTAATACGGAAGAATTTCACCGGATTAATTTTAAAGCGTTCGCTGTGACACAATTTTACCTCGCTATTCAAAAACTCCACTATAATTTCCATCCATTTTCAATCCAATTAATTTTCATTCCATTTGAAATAGGTGCATTTCTTCGAGAGTTCACAACTAAAACTCGAAAGAAATCTTATACACTAAGGACTCAATATCCCAACAAATAAAAAAAAACGAAAAAACCAATTTCGCTCCATCCGCGAGAAATTATAGATGAGAAATTAATCACCAATTCGGTCATTTTACAGGATTCGCGACACGATATAGTTATTTCCATCTCCGCATATTCCATAAGCGAGAAACTTTCAAGATGCGCTAACGCAAATTTACTCTTTCCTTCCGCGGAAATTTTGTTTCAACTTGTCATCGAAACGTTCACAAACACCTACTAATTGGATCGCGGCACTGCGAGGATTTTCGCAGAAATTATCGCAGTATCTTGCGGTTTGAATTACTCCCACGTAGCGTAAAGTGTATTCTGTCGCTGGGTTGGACAAACTTTCGAGGTGATTACAGAGAAGATCTTCGCCTGATGCCTTTTCCTATCCAATCAACTAAGTGCTGCACAAAAAGAAAACCGGTCGAGTATTAACGAGACCATTACTTAAAAAAGAGATTACACAATGTTAAAACTTTAGGATGCGTTTTAAATTTTAGAAAAGGCGTCCACACTTTGTATAGTTTAAATTTATTCCTTTAGCACTGGTAAATACTTTCCGTTTCCATTTACTAGTGATTTATCGTCTGAATCCAAATCTCCTCTCGCCTCTTTTTATCGTGGACTCGATGAGCAAAGCACAAAAAATTTCGGACGATTGATTCGAACGAAAGGGAATCCGTCCCGCGCCGCCATCAAGGCGCTCGCTTTTTTTTTAAACGGTCGGATTGAATGGAAATACGCAATCGATTATAGTTCGTCGACTCTCGAAAAAAAAAAGAACATCGGCTTTGCGATGTGACGAATTGTACGATCGCCACCGAAAATAACGAGGGTTGGGACGAAATCTGAATCGAATCACTGCAGATTGTTGCCGCATTTGCAAAGAACCCCAACGTCTGTCGTGAAAAAAATTAATTAAAATTTCCGATCGAAATTTGCGAAACAAATAAATAAATTTCGTAAACCACAGAGAGAATTGAATGTGCGCTGATGTTAACGATTACAATCAATCAATCAGTTGCAAAATTCATTGATGAAAAGTTTCGATGATAAGTAAATAACGTGGTGCCGTACGATCCAGCAGCGCCGTGAAAATGAAAGTGTTCGCATGTTGCCAATCGCCGACGATTTGAAAATTTGATCCATCAGTCTCGTCACGTTTAGCGAATAGTTTCGGTAAAGGCTGAAATTGATATAAAAAATCGGCAGAAGATGTCTGAATAAATTATCCTTAACGCAATACCTTTATGATAAAATTGTAACTACATCACAAATGAAATAACTGTAAAACATTTATACTTGAATAGTTTTTTAAAATGCTATTCAGAGTAACATTACTAGGAAGTCGTCGAAATGTTCATAATTTTGCAATGATGAATTTTTTATATACTTTCCATTAGCAGTACTGATCATAAATCATATATGCTCATAATTTCTACTTTGAAAAAGATGATCCCTAAAAAGTTTTAATTTTGCGATTTAAAAAAATATAAACAGATTTTTACCTACTTTAACCTAAAACCTCCACCTTCCTTGGACACCGATGCTTATTTCTTTCGATTTTCCAAAAAATATACCTGCCATAATTTGTTCCCATGTTTCAATGTGGGTGCACATCTCAAAGTTGCGTTAAAACGTCAATATGACCTACCCTGAATACTTAACGAATATCACCTCTTACTCCTTTAGAATCAACTATCAGTTTATTCCAATGACTGCTGAACCAATAATTAGTTTACATCATACGCCACGAATAAGCCACGTTACGAGTTCGCCGATGCTAAACTTTCAATACTACATGATAAACATTGACTGTTTACGTAAGCACACGAAACAAAAAATGACTCCGTCTCCGCTCTTAAACAAATTCCGACGAAAGTTACTAGACATTAACCTTTGCATTCAAAACACCTCGGGCATAACCCGTTTCTCAGAACTGAACCCGGTCGTGAACCTCAACGGAGCAAAATGATTCGTACACGTCGACATCCACGGTCTTTGCGAAACCGAATCACTCCGCGGAGTGACGATGATAAAAGGTCTTCGTCTATCTTCCGCACCCACGTACACCCTCATCTCTCTGTCTCTTCCCCCTCTCAGATAATACCACTTCTCCCAGGGGGCACGCACCACTCCCCCCATCCTACCGGATTTAAACACGGGATCTCTCCTGCCGTGCTAATTAGAACGCACCTGACAATGAGAGTTGGGATTATATTCCTCGGCAAAGCGCACAATCTGGAATGGAATTCGGTCGTCTCTTCCGCTGCTGCTGAAGTGAGGGAGAGAGAGGGAGAGAGAGGGGGTGGGGCGAAAAAGGTCGGAGAGATGGTGAGACGACATGGAGGCAATCGATGATGCCTCACCGACGCATTACATTAATGAGACTCCGAGTCGCTATGGATACGGAGCAATAATTGGCAATGCCGAACCCGACCCGCATCGAGCGACGCACTCTGATCTGACACAAAACTAATTCAGTCAAAGTCGATTCGATTCGAATCGGGACTGCGGCGAAAATGAATACTTATGTAGGCGTACGACCTCGACCGAAAAAGCATCACTACTTTACGAATTCGAGAATAATCGATTATTGTAAAATCAAATAACTAATCTTAAATATCTACAATAGTCATATAGTACGCGCAAGGATAAACAGTTTGTATGTTAAACAGTATTTTATTTCAGTGTTATGACCCGAGTTTCGATGCACTACTTCATCTCCAAATAAAGGAGATAGAGGGTTTATATTTTCACCTGATATTGAAACAAAATATTTTGGAACTCACGAAGTGTTTTTCCTATGGAACGATTCCGCAAAGTCAAGTCCTCCACCGTTATATTTAGTCATAAGGAGGTTATGGCAAACAAGATGCGCATTTCGACTACGGTGCAGCCATCGCAAGTGGTGATCCACTGGCTGCAAATGCCAACTTTTAGACTATTGTATTGGCCATCGGAGATATCTGAGATATGTAACCCTTTTTTTAAGTTTGATTTTTAAGCGTTTATTTTTTAAAGATACTTGTTCTTTCAAAAATATAAATAACCAGACTAGTGATCAAGAAAGTGATAGGTAAATAATCCATTTCATGGATACTGGAGTTACCTTCATCACGTACGAAATTTATTCATATTTACACTCCAAATTTTTACACTGACGCCGATTTAAACAGTTCCAAATTCAGCAACCACAAAAATATTGAGAAACCAATCCATCATTCTGGCTTCAAAGCATCGATGGCGATTCCTGCCATAAGGCGACATCGATTAATTATTTAGCTATTTAATTTTAAAAGATCCGGAAACAAATTGAAGAAATGAGTACGTTATCAGGTATCTCCAATAGACATAAAAATTATTTTAACTACAAGACGAATTTGCTATTCCATAGCGAAATTTTGATTGGGGCCTGGATACAATGTGTTGGGGTCGTATAACCTTAAGGATACCTTGATCACCCTACTATCGATCCTGTATTTATAGTGCCACATTCACTTGTATTACGTTAAATTAGACGGTAAAAAAGCAATACTATCCGTAATTAAAACATGATTAATAAATTTAAATTTAGTTAATTTAATTTTTACGTATTTAATTATTTACTGCAACAAAACCTTTGTAGGTTATTTCTGTTTTCCAACAGATGCATCGCGATGTCTTACACAGCAGCATAAATATACATAAGCAACTGGATTAACTACTCCGAAAAGTCAATTAGACTAGAATGGATATGACCCAGATATGTTTTCTTGGTGCATTTTGGAGATGCTTCCACGAGTCGAGCGGATGTCTAGGGTTACGACTTTGTACATGATCTTAACCTAATTCTCGGATAATTCATGCAACTGTTTAATCTATTTCTCATTCCTAGAAGAAAGGATGAGATGGGATAAAGACGGCTTTACCTTAATCCTCCCGCTCATTGTTTGAGTTCGTTGATACAAGACCAGTATTTGCAAATAAATCGCCTTACGCAAAGATATAATTTATTTCATCTCTAATGGATATGAAATGTTGAGAAAGTTAGCAATCCTATAAAATGAGAGTATACAAGACAAAAATCCCGCGAATCAGCGTGTAGTTTTAAATGAAAAATATCAAAGCGGTAATTTACGATAAATTCAATAAACACCGAATCATCTGGATTTCGAATGACCAGAAATCTGATTAATCGGAATTTTCGGAACATAATTTGAAAGTTTTTTATACTGCATTACATGCGTACGTATGCACGATATTATCTTGTCCTGCAACTAATGGGGGTGTTAATATGTAGTGGGCCATAACCTGTTCAATAAACTGACTTTATACGCCAACAACAGTTTTCTTTAAGTGCATCCTTTACTTTATTAATATTAAATTAATTTTGTCATTTGTATGTATGTACCATGGATACCGGTCAATTGGAATATCCGATTAAACCGGAATAGTCTTGGTCCCGAGTTATCCAGAATTTCAAAGTTCTACTATACAAATTCCATGAAAATAGGTCATCTTCGATATCAAACGATGGATAAAAAATTAAAGTTCTCAATAGAGCAGAAACAGTTTGTAAAAATAATATTTTTATAAAGTAACTGATTTTAGAATAGTATCCACTCTGAATTAATCGTAAAAGACCGTCGAAGTAAACAACATCGTTTTATTCTTTCGTCGCGCCGAAAACTCGACACGTGTCCCTGCAATAAGCCACACGAACTTAAATGGAATCAAAGAGAAAGGAGGTTGTTAACACAAATAACAGCAGCCCTTTCGAAATCAGGGTTCGCTTTTGTGAAAGAGAGTCAAAGGGATAGCGGTGAATTTGACTTATTTAACTATCCGAAAACGAAAGGATATTTTTTTGCAATACAGGAAAACCTGTGTTTGACGTCAATATCCGGTCCAATGGACTCGATTAGGTCCAATTTTCAAGGGGAACAACGCCGTGTGATAATCATCCCTCAAAAAGCAATCCCGCTGCCAACCACAGACCAAAATTGGTAAATTTCCTATTTCTTTCGTATAACCGAAGGAACTTCGCTTTAAGCCAGGGGTTCCCAACCTGGCGCTCGCGAGCACCGCTGTACTCTTTCGAAGCCTGATGTTGCTTTTTGCTAGCATGATTCTACGGTGCTTAATATTCCACTTTTTATAACTAATAATTTAATTTTATCGGTTTCTTTCTTTCTAAATGCATTCAAGATCACTAAGAATAACTTTGATGTTGGTTTGATTGTATCCATGCTCATTCCTATTTGTCCAGAACTTGGTGCTCGCCATATCGAAATGGTCGGGAACCCTTGCTTTAGACAATTGTGTGAAATTCAAACGTCAGATTGCGGCAAAAGATTCAATCGACAGAATTGCTTCTGTACATTAACGCGTCTCGAGTTGTTATACATTAAAGGGTGTGTTTTATCCAGAGTAAATTTCCTTCCAGAGAAGTTTTTAACCCATCCGGAGACAAAAGCAGTAACTACCAATTGCCTTTGAGAAAACTGCTAAGTTGTGGCGACTAGTCGACGCGACACATCCAAAAAAATAAGGAACGTGCGTCTGCAATTTTAGTATGGAGAATTTTATTATTTTATTATTGACAATCTTCTGTCGTATTTCCATTTTCACCACCAGCCAATCGCATCATTTTTTCCGCTCAAATGATTCCAGCGCATAAACAGTTAATGACTTGAAAAAAATATTTTTGCCATTTTACAGCCGAGATATATACGGCAAGTGCATGACGTTCACCATAAGCGGGATATCACAGGTCAATGTTACAGTGGATGGGAAAGCCTTGAACAGGTGGAGTTATTTACTTATTTACTATTATGACCCTGGATGTAAGAAGTACATAACAGTTCACAATAGAAAGAGATGAGGCATTTATGAGACGAGAGTTGTTGACAGGAATTCTGAATAAAGATATAAAAATAGGTTAGTGAAAACTTTGACATGGTTTGTAGCAGTATATAGATGTGAGACAAAGACGATGAAAAATGAAGAAGTGAGCAGTTTAGAAACGATCGAGAAGTGCATATACTGAAGAAAATAATTCGGACGGAAAGAAAAACAAATGAGGAAGTTTTGATAACTTGAAATTTTAACTCCAAACCATCCAGGTGAGGACTTAGAGAAGATCAGTAACGCTAATTGAGAAGTTATGGGAGAACAGTCACGCCAAATACGTATTCCAAGAGCCAAGCGAGAAAGTTTTGAATATAGAGGAACTTAATTAGAGTAAAAAGTTAAAAACAGAAGAAATGGGTGGGTCAAGTTATGGCAAGCAACGTTCTGATGGAGGAAGTTATAGAAGACAAAGAGACAAAGAGGGAGGAAGAGGAAAGAAACATTGCATGCATTAAAAGAATGGAAGGGGTATGAGAATATGAATAGAAAGGCCTTGGATGGTACAAATTGGACTGGGTGAATCAAAAACCTAGCGGCAGGTACAATAATTATGATCATGAGGATATCATATGCGTAATTTGTTAACCTGCGCCTAATTTAAAGGAAATGATTTTTTTAAAACAGCATGATACGAAATTGAACCAAATTACGTATTATTTCGAGTGTTTTAGGATGCATGCGCCTATATTTTAAATAGCGTTTTAACTGTTCCGTCACAGTTATCCCCGATAAACTGGTCACACAGACAGTTATTTTTAATACGCCATTCTGACGCGCACCAGATTCAAATCAAAAACCTGCGGCGAGCGTACGTCAGAAATTCAACGCCCGAGCCGCTCGATTTTTTTTATAAGCTTCCCGAAAACGGTAAGAGAGAGAGAGAGAGAGATGACTCCGCCCGTTTGTCAATTGTCGCGGGCTAAGCGACGTCATTTATCGTCCGTCCTTCCGCCTGACTTGTATAATACCACTTCTCATCTTAAAAGCTTTAATCCCCCGACTCCGTACCGTTCCTGACCTCGGTGGCTAGAGTCAATTAGGGCGGAAGTTTGTTTGTTCTTTGGTCGCCACGGTTCAATTTATGGGAGTGACGCCGCGGGGAATGAAACACGGGATGAGGAACAGTCTGCGGTGTTTCGAGTTGAGATGATAAGGAGGAAAATGGATCTTAATACGGGTGGAAATGTCATAAATTTCGATCTTGTGAATTTTTCATCCGACTTTCCTAAAGAGTTATTACCACTATATTACTGCAACTAGCGGATCGTTAAAAACCAAGATTAAAAAGAAATGCACACACAAAAAACATACGGGCTTCTGAAAGCATTATAATCTGTAAAAAAAAATTAAAACTATATTTTATAAACCTATAAGAAGCATTGTCGGAAATGCTTATACCCCATCGGTGTTGAGGAGGCAGCGGGGAGCTTTTGAACTAAAATCTGCTTTTATATTACGATGAATTTCTGAAACTCGTTACGCGTGATTTCTTTACATGATATTTATACCGCGTATAGTAGTGTAACAACAGGATAACAAAAAATTTTAATCATACTTTTACAAATTTCAATTAGACGTCCTATGCAAAAGGTTATGGACTCGTATTGACCTAGACGACTTCAGGATTAATAAAGTCTGCATATATGCGGTTTGAGAGATTAAAACCCTGTTTGTCTGAGAGAGGATAAGCTTTAATAAGTACGAAATCGCATCGCTCACAAAAGCATGAAATCAGGACGGCGAGACGACGCTATTAAAAAAGGAAAATATTCGCCTCGAGATATGAGCTGAGAAATTTGATTCACGATATCGTGAGACAGAGAGAGGGAAAGAGAGGGAGAGGATTGAAATTCAGCTAAAGATAAGACAAAGAAAAGACGAATACATTTAACAATTGCCAGTGGGGATACACTGAAATATACAAATTTGGATTCGGTTGACTGAGGAGTATGTATGTATTTCTCCTATCGATTTAAGGGCTTATTAAATAATTGGCTTTAACGTTTTCACGTTCCCTGAACTGAAGATTTAATAATACAGCACCAGAAGTTATTTTGAAGTATAGCAATAAATTATAGTTTCTAGAGGGGCAATAAGCTAAAAGAATCTGCAATTACCTAATCGAACGTAAGAATACATTTATTCACAAATAAATTACGTAATATAGCTTGGTTTATTTTTCTAATCAAATCGCGGCTCCTATTTCTAAGGCCATAAAAATGAATAACGGAAAACTTAATCATCAGCACGTGATTTCCTTTATTACGTAACAATTTTGATAATTACATTTTGTAAAATCCAGTTCAACGTATTTACGGCTTCCTCTGTCGCACTAAAACGACTTTTGCATACCAACAAAAGGTAATGACCCTCTATGACTAAAATCTTGACAGGGAAGTTCGTATCCTTGAGTATATGCAACAATTTCAACGCCTAAAATCCGTCCCCCGCAGAGACTGTTTTCTTTCGTAGAACCGTTTCGTTATGTATGACAAATTAAATATTAAATATATTTCATGAAATTAATATTCAAAGAAATACTCTCCATTCAGATATATCCATTCAGGAAACATTTTGCGAAAAGCAATTTCAGGAAAGGATTTATCTACAAAAGGTAATTTTGACTTAAAATATTGTCTGTGAAGTTAGATACCGGTATCGCACCTAATTGTGAAATGAGCTTTCTAAATTCATTTAATAAAAGACACAGTTTACTTAATGGAAATAAACGAAATGAAATTTTAAGAGAGGAGCAAGATACAAAAATCCCAAATTCAAGTGGAATTTTTAATCAACATATCGACACATTTAACTGAATATTGGCGAAAAAGTATATATATATATATACACACACACAGGACCGTGCCCAGGCATTTTGCCGGCTGAGGCGAGATATAATATGGCGCCCCCTGGCCTCGCAGGCTTTATGAATTTATTAGGATAGGTTTTCATTTTCGTCAAATTTGGCGCGCCCCTTCGAGAGGCGCCTGAGGCGGTTGCCTCGCCGCCTCACCCATCGGCATATATATATATATATATATATATATATATATATATATACATACATACATACATACATACATACATACATACATACATACATACATACATACATACATACACACACACGTCTCTCCGTCGCTGAAGAAGGGCGTCAGCCCGAAAGCTCCATATTTGTGTTGTTTTTGTGTTTTTCGTGTGTCCTCAGCGCCCCCTAGTAAAGGGGAAAACGACGTGCTTAAGCATCGACGCTCCTGAAAAAAAGTAAAAGAAATTCGAAGTTTAAAAATAAAGAAAACTAACAGCTTCACTTTGGTCACTCCGACTGGAAGTGCTAAACACAACGAAAACGGTAAAACAGGGCAAGAATGATCGAAGGAAGATACGAGGGAACTAGAGATACAGACAGAAAGACAAATACGAGCAAATCATTCCGACCGAAAAACTTGGCCCGAAAAAAATTCAAGAATTTTCAACGATGATAATAGAACCGAGTCTTTAGGATTTGTGTTGAGAAAACGGCCGAATAAAAAATTACGACAAAAAGGAAATCGAGTAAAGAGAGAGAGAGAAAACAGGAGGGGAGAAACAAACGAGCGAGGAAGAGAGAGAAATCCCGCGAGAGAGAGTAGAAGATCGAGAGAAGGGAAAAATGAGAGAATTTTAAAAAAATAATAAATGCCTACAAATGGCCTTTGAACATTTTTCCCAGAGAAAGAGAGAGTGATGAGGAAAAATAAATGGAGCATTTACATTCATCGTTCCGCCCAAGAGCATACTAAACTGGCGAGCCATTTGGTCTCACATTGTATACATTAATTTTGCGCTATTCAAACCGCATTATTTTTTTGCTCTCTCTCTTTTCGCCTAACCAATCGCGTCGTCTCGTATTGTTTCATATTTGTTTGTTCGCCGATCCCTTTTCTTTGCGTCAACCGGATTATGAAACAATATTGGATTCCGTATATTTTTTTCCGAGAACTGCAGCGAATTTTCCACCGTATCTTACATTAGAGACATGTTAACAAACGGCGACCTGGGGTCTAATCCCCAACTACGATTTTTCGCCAATTTCCTACGCTTTTTACTTTCTCCTATACGAAGTATATTGAGAAAGTATTGTAATCGCGAAAAAATTCGACCTCGAGATTTTTACGGAAATATACGTTTTAGGTGTAGCTGAGTCCGAAAAAGTGGTTTTCGAAATGCCGTCTGTCTGTCTGTGGGTCTGTCTGGTCGCGGCTCTTGAACCTAAACGGTAGAGGGAAAATGAATGAAATATCGTACTTAGGCATTTTATCATTCAGAGTTGGAGCTATGAAGAAATGGCTGACATTACTCAATAATTAAGGAAAGTTTATTTTGTGCATTTTAACAACAATTTGATTTTCTCAAAAATGGCTGTAACGATTTTGATCAAATCCTGTACAGTAACATAAGTTTACGTCTTCAATAATACTAGATATTTCATATTTCTCAAAGAATGGATATAAGGCTAGTTTATTCTTGGGCAAATTTAGTAACAATTGGATTTTCTAAAAAACGGCCATACGTTTTTCATCAAATTTCGTATAGTAGTTGATGTTTATATATATATATATATCTATATATATATATATATATATATATAGTTCATATTTTTCCATAGATGACTAAACGACGCATTAGTATATGAGAAAGTTTGTACAATGTATGTTGTACCGATTTTTGATTCCCGTTTTTCTCTCTCCTCCTAAAACAACGCGGCGACAGAAACGCATTGAAATAGAGAGATTTTAATAAAATTCGCGTCATTGGTTTTTGGAGTGAAGAGAGATAAATAAATATAAAAGACGAATTAAAAACCGCGAGATAATTTAGTCGGCAAATCGGTTAAGCGGCGGTCATTTTTCATACGACTTGCCTCTTACTCCATCTCCGACTTTCAGGTTAATTTCTTTCGTTGAGCGAAAAACGTGAGGAAATAGGATGTGTGACTTGGAAATAAATGGAGGGAAAAGAGCGCGAGAAGGGAGTGAAAAAAGAAAGAATGGGATAAATAGCTGTTGGCAGGTAGGTAGAAATCATACCGTAACGTGAAAAAAAATGAGAAGAGGCACGTGACGTTACGGGAGTGCGTGTAGGGGGAAAGATGTAGGTAAAGAAAATGTGGGGAGAGAGATAGAGGGAAAAAAAGAAGGGGAAGGGAGAAGGGGAGTGGAAATGGATAGGGAGAGAGGAGACTGAGTGGTATGAAATTTAAAGGGAAGGAGATGAGATAGGAAAAGGGAGAGGGCAGGGAGGGAAGAAGCAGAGGAAGGAGGGAAGAGAGAGAGAGAGAAAAGAGGGACGAGGAGGGTGGAGAGGAAAGACAGACAGAAGAGACGGGCAAGAGAGGACAGGAAATGAGACGGATGAGAAAGACAGACAGACAGACAGACGACTTTAATAGGGCGAAATTGAGACTGTATAGTCCCTTCTTACATTTAACCCTGCGTCATACAAATGAGAATAAAATAGTAATAATAAAGAGGGACTAGGCGAGAGATAGATAGGTGGAGGAGGAGAAAGAGGTTGCAGAGAAGAGGATGGGGAGAGGGAAATAAGGAAGGGGAAGGGAGATGGAGGATAGGAAGAAGAGAAAGACAATACACGGAAAAGAGAAGGACAAGAAAGGGAGATAAGGAAGGAAAGAGTCAGAAGGAGAAAAGGGGTAGAGAGGGAGGGGAGAGAGGAGAATTGGAGACGGAGTGAACAGAGAGAGACAGAGGAAGGGAAGAGAGAGTGTAACGGACAGGCAGAGGGAAGAGAAAGGGAGTGGGAGTGGAGAGGGGAGTGAGAAGACTGACATAGAGGGAAGAGAAAAAAGAGAGGGGAAAATAAGAGTGACATAGGAATGAGGTGGGAGAGACTCAGCGAGAGGAATAGGTTTAAGAGGTAGGTAAAAGGAGAGCGGCCTTAAGTGTATATAAAGCAGAGAAGAAGGCTCGAGAAAGATGGAGCTAATCTGTAGAGAGCGGAGCAAATTTCCTGCGGGTTTCGGGTTGGGAGCAATGCGATATGTCCCCGGAGGAAGAGGAGGAGTGAGAGAACGGGAGGAGAGGGAATCCCTGATCCGGGTGACAATGGATGGCGGCCCAATTAGTCCTCGTCCCCCCGAGTTTCCGGGTAAAGATCCCGGAAATCCCTGCGGAGTTGGGTAGGGGTTAGATGGAATGAGGTGAAAGAGGATGGGGACAAGAGTTAAAAGAGAGGATTTTTCACTCCCGCCACAAGGCTGTAGAGGATACGGGCTGAAAGAGAGAGAGAGAGAGGGAGACGAAGATATAAGAGTGCGACGCGGAGTATTACCTCCCTTTTTTTATCGAAGCGAACCCTATCTGTCGCAATGCCGCACCGAGAGTTTTAATTAGGGAGCGGGATGTCCTTTTAAAAAATAAATAAATAAAGACCGCGGAGAGAATGTTTATTTTTTACCTTTTTTCCTCGGAGTTGATTAATTTATGAAGCGCTAGAAGAGAGTAAATTGCTCGGTTCGAAGTTATTAAAGGGGAAAAAACAAAGCGGAGAGCTTCGGCGCGCGTGTGTTATTTAGAGATATCGGCGGAAAATGGATCGCTGCGACGTTTTAATGAATGCTAATTATCGGCGACGAATGAGCGAATCGAAAATGTTATTTTTTTCCACGGTCGCTAATCCTATTTCGATAGCGAGCGTGCACGGATCATAAAACTAAAAGAATTAAAAGTTGTCAGATCAAAGGAGTAATGAACCGCGCAACAACTTTATTTGTTTAGCTCGTCCGCTTACAGTATCGACAGAGCATAACTTCGGAGGAGTGCCTGAGCAAAAATAATTTAATACGTAAATTTGAATCGGTCGCCGTTCTGTTATCGTCCATTTTTAACGTAATCATAGATACGTGAGGCAACATTCGCCGCAAAAAACTGGTTTGGTATACCGGCTCAAAAAAATAATTTATGAATACAGAGGAGATTTTAATAAATTGCCTCAATACTAATAACAAACACCGCAGTTATAACCCTTAGGCTGCCCCTAGAGTCTCCAAATTTCAATCGAGGGAGGAACTTATAGCCACGAACAATCCATCAAAAATTTGGTTGGACACGGAAGTTCGAAGGACGGACGGACAAAACGATTGCATTAGCGGGTTTAAAACAAAGCGCTAAAAATCGTGACAGATACGAGCATACATTTTATATTCTCTTATTACTTTATGCAAAATTATTAAAAAATTAATCACGTAGACCTGTGGGAAAATTTTCAGAAGGGGCAATTTTATGAAAACGCGTTAGAAAGACAGAAGCGATACCATACGGCGAAACCACTCAGCTACCACCATGACGTCCAAAAAATGACAATGGCATGCCATCGGCAAGACTACCTTCACCCACGCACCAAGCAAAGACTCAAGTTTGCTCAATATCCCAACTTAAAGGGAAGAGTACGAAGGTGGTGGGTGTGTTGGGTCGGATAGGGAACATGAAGCGGGCCCTTTTCCAAAGAAGTAACAATCCCTTAGTCCTCCCAAATCCCCTTTCACAAAACGCCAGCAGCCGTGGTCCGGGATGCTTTCCTCGGAAAAGGAAGGCCAGAAGTGAAACTCTCCTCCTACTAAAAGGAGAATGGCGCCATCGATATGAATCTTAATTGGATCCAACGATGTTACACGCGCAGCTCCCTGGGAGATCTCGTCTTCAACGGACCTTTCAGCTCCATCCTCCTATCTCCCGTATATGAAGTAACAGTTGGCGATGGGAAGTCAGCCTTAAAACTCGACTGAGCGGAAAAGGAAGTTTCTCTAACCCACCCCCGCTTCCAGACCGCGGGTTATGAGGCCCGGACTGACCACAGGCACCCACTTCCCTTCCTTCCTCCTTATAATTCTCCCTCTCCGTCTCCCTTCTTCCGTCCACGATGGCGGAGTCCTGACGCCGCGTAAATTAAACCGTTACCCCAGACTCGGACGGAGTGGTTATAGACTGCGGTTTATAGGAGGTAAAAAGAGAGAGAGAGAGAGAGAGATAGATAGAAATAAACACAACCGACGGAACACTGTTGGTCGGTTGAGACGGTTTTTCCCCGGACGATCGTCAAGGAGACCGAAATGTTTTGTTTATCTCCCCAGGGATCTACAAGAGGATCCTAATAAGAACGGAATTGTTTCCTGTGTAGCTTTTTGTGTTCTCGGAAGGATGGACTTGTGTATGACGAGCGGATGAGACGGAGAATCTGGGCGTGTCTTGTTCTGTTGTGTTTAGTTTTTGTGAGAGTTTACTATGGATATCCCACCACGTGAAAATTGCAAAAAATTTCCATTGTGTTTTCATTCATCTACGGGAAATTATCGAATTCTAAGTATTTCATATTTGCCTAAAACATTAAAAAACTTGAGATTAAACATAAACGTCTTGCTGAACCACCAATGAATTTCGAATTAACGCAAACCAACATGCGATGAGATGATATCGTTGGCCTGTATCACGCCGCGACGGTCAAGGACCTATTCGTGTTCGTTAATGTTTGACCGCAAGTGACACCTTTTTTTCCTACAAATCATGAGGTGGATGTTAAA
This sequence comes from Uropetala carovei, assembly GCA_036926305.1. Lineage (NCBI taxonomy): Eukaryota > Metazoa > Arthropoda > Insecta > Odonata > Petaluridae > Uropetala > Uropetala carovei. The sequence goes on along the minus strand of JAXCHB010000045.1, from coordinate 23,875,006 downwards.
GTCTGAAGTTACGCCCGAGAAGATGATTGAAGGCATCTTCATTCGTCCACTCAAGCATTATAAAATTCGATGTACTTTTATAGCCCGATTATTTTTATACGTATACCTAAATGATGCTTAAAAATAATTTAATAATAAAAATATTTATCTTCCTCTCATATCTTCATAGCATTCTACAATATAAACTATGTTGGATTCAGTGCAGGTAAGTTGATTCGTGATTTATGATACTACCTGAATGAGAATTATAACGATGTAATTTTAAAGATTATACTTGAATCGAGAGGATCAAATTTTCTGATTTTTCACTGGAAAATTGATTATTTTAGATCATAAAACATTAAACTGATTTTAAAGGTGAGCAAAATAAAGTCTTAAGTTATTTTTGTTTGTGTATATATACAAAAAACTATATATTACAATACAAACATCAACAAATTTCAGAATTCCAATGTAAAATGTTGCAGCAAATACCTGAACAAACTCTATGGCAATTTAATGTTTCTTTCCTTATGAACGATAAAATATCGCGAAATATGTAACTAACATATAATTTACTGCTAGAATCCTACCGCAACGAATGTAACGAAAGAAAATTCAAAAACATTCTCGAAAAAAATCCTTCACATCTCACCCAACAGTATCAAAATTAAACCTCAATCTCGATCTCGGGACGAGGAAAAAAAAACAAATACACCTGCATTTTTCCCACTCTCCAGCCCATTCAATTGTCAACGGGAATAAGATGAATTATGACAAGTAACATTTCTCGCGGAAGGACAGTTCTCCGACTGCACCCGCCCACCCACCCAGACAAACCACCCTCTCGGAAAGAGAAATACGACGTTATGAGCACACACACACACACGCTCCCCTCCTTTTTCCCAAAAGCATTCCTTCACACGTCCGGAAGACAGAGAGGGCAACAACCAAGTCACGTAGGCCATACGAGTATCCCTACTTTTCCCTATCTCCAGTGTTGACAACCCTTCTTTTCTCTTTTCCCTTACGTCTCGACTCCTCCTCCCTCCCCTTCCTCTTCCTCCCCCCACCCCCAAGTCCTCCGACCGTCATCGCAAGAGGTTAACCTGAAGGAGAGGACGACCACTAAAAGCAGCTACGACGCCATTGTGGGAGAAGGAGAGGGCAATTTTCCAACTCCGGAAGAACCTTCCCATGGCACCCCTCCTTTTTCTCATTCGCCGAGTTGCTAGACCTTCCTACGCGGATATTTTTTTTCTGTTAAGTAACCCTCCTTCCACTTGAAGCACATTTTTTAAAAAAAACGGGCAGATTTATTTTACGTAAGTGACGGAATTTTTTTTAACGGCAATTCTGCACTATATGCTGAGTTATACGAGAGTTTCAATGGGATAACCACGTTTGTTTCTTGAGAATTACGGTGATTTTTATGTTTTAAAAATTAGAAAATCATTATTTCCTGCTGAATCTATAATTAGGATCTTCTTGTTATATCTCCGCGATCAACTTTATGATTCATTTTACAAGAAGACTTTTCGTTAAATATATTTGTTCATTTCTAAAAGTTCTCATGATTTTCTCTGATGATAATACGCTTAAAGGCTTCAGAATTTAAAAGACCAGAGAGACTAATTAAGGCGATATATAAGACTCCCTACTATTAAATGGAGTATTAATCGAATATTTATCGTGGACCATGATAGTTTCATAAAAGGTCTGAGCACAAAGATCGTGCTGAGAAACGAAAGACATAACTTCTATCGCAAAAAGATAATAAAATATCTTACAATTATATTTTTCCTTGTTTATTACAGATTAACACGTCATCAGCGTCGCGGATTTTTCCTTTCTTTTTGTTATCATTTTCGGCAAGTAAAAATTCATATTTCCTCATTTTCCATGCCCATTTGAAGTTTTCATTCCGTATATCTCCTCTCCACATCACGAGATTAAAATTTATTCTCCTCTTACATTAATTTTCATTCCCCAAAGAGCTAAAAAATATTATTGGAACTAAACACCATTATTCCTATTTGTCATCATACATCTAAATCAGGGCAAAATATCGTAGTATTTTAGGCTAGACCTTATCCATCTTTTATTAAAGTTGATGTTTCAAAATTGTACGGTTAAGGAGTTTTTCTTAATTCTCTCCAATCCTTTTTAATTATTAAAGTTGATAGTAATAAACTGAATGTACAGCCTGAAATGTTACGATAAAAATATAGGGCATATACGATGGGAGGAAATATTTCTATTTCGTGGCGTTTACCATATGTTTGATACGGAAATAACCCAGAGCACTAAAACTAAAGCAATTCTCCTCTTAATTTGGAGCGGAAAGGACATCTAAAAAATAATCGTAAGAAGCTTTTTAAAAAAATATTTGCGTCTTTGTGTCTGCACTGCACCATGAAGAATATAGGCCAAAATCCCATGTTTAACTGACAAAAATTAAAATTGGTTTTTTCTTTCGGAATTCCTAAAAAATACCAAATTTTATTGAATACCGAATTTACATAAAGTTTAATAGATTGTTATACATTTATTCGTCCATAAGCAATTCAAACACCACAGTGACAATTATACATTGAGTATTTTATCATCATCGGCACTGACATATGACAAAGGACACGAAACCGCCAATCAAAATGCAGACATTTCTCCACCAACCCTAACGCCGATGACAAAATCGCGATTTCCCGATTAAACCAATCCGATCCAACAATCCACCAAACTCCTGGAAGTAAGAAGACAATCAGCAAACCATTCACCATCACCTTTAAAACACGAGAATCTTTCCGTTTACTTTCTTTTTCATTTGACGGCAACCAAATCCGTCTTAACAGGTCATCACCGAAAGTCAAGATAAAGATAAAGATGGAGAGATCCTCAATCGGGAAGGCGTCGCTCCGCGAAACGAAAGAGGAAAAGGGTCAAAGCTTCCCTCTCTCTCTCTCTCTCCCCGCCCCCCCCCCCTTCGCCCTCCCTCTCTAAGTTCGCTCACAGGGAAAAGCTTTTCCGATATCCTATACGTCCCGGTAGAGCTCTCCCGCGCCGACATACACACACACACTCAAACGCCACTCACTCCCTTCAACTTCGTCAACTATTTCAACACTCGTTTGTTTTCTTCCTCTCCTGCGCTCATCTCGGGTAACCCAATTTCCTCAGGAACATCTTTTTCCCCCGTTCCAATCTCTTCTTTCTTCCCATTCCCGCGTCCCGCTGAATTTTCCCACGGGAGTTATACACGTTACCTTAAACCTCACGTACTCTCTTTAAACCAGCTGCTCCTCCTCTTTCAGAAAAATACGCAAAAAAATAGAAACAGACGCATCTTGAAAAGTCCTCAAAAAAAACTCCTTGACACACTGCTGTCGCACTACCGTTTTTTTTCAATATTTTTTTTAGAATGCTTCATATATCGCCCGTCGCCGGCCTATCTCGAACGATTCCTTCGTCTCCCGGGAGATGGGAGTCCCGCAGTGCCTACGATATCGTACTGCGGATTTAACGAGAAGCGTGTTTAACGAGTTTATGCCGCCGATTACGTCAGTGGTACGTTGAGATTTAGTGCGATGGTTAGATGCAGAAAAAATAAGAGATTTCGTTTAACCCAAAATGTTACAAAACCGAAAATGTCTGCCCGAGGATAGAACATTTTTAAAATAATGTAAAACTCTAAAGAGCGCAGGAGTTTATGAATTATTAATATCGGCTCCATATGGCGCAGTATACCGATTCCTGTGTATGCTGGGATGTTGCCCAAACTTTGCTAAGTAAATAAATCAACGATTTGGAGTCTTTGAAAGGTATTAGAGCGATAATATTTCCAACAATAAATTGCTTATGGTTTAGTATCAACAAATGGATGCACCCAAAAGCTGTGATACTCGATTGTATAAACATAAAACCTTGCTTCTAGGCGGGGGTGTCGCGAAATTATTTTTGAAAGGGTGCCGTGCCTACAAAATGTTTGGGAACCACTGACCTATCTTATAAGCGCCTAGACTGCTCGGTCGCATAAATATTACGTCCCTTCCATTTCACTATCGTATAAATTGTTTCTGCTCCTTTTATTAGAGTTTTTTGTTGATAATAATACATTTCAATTTATGTGGCACGTGTTTACTTGTAAGTAGAAAATTACATGAATGAATAAATGAATAATTTTCATTACGCAGATGAGATTTTACTGAAGATAACTCCCTCTAGGTATAAATTTCATCATAAGATAAGCATTAATGGGATCCGACAGATAATTAAATGAATTTCGAATTAAGCTATAGGGAAATTTTCTCTGAGAGTCAATTTCGCGATAAATTCTTAAGCCAGATTAGATCGGAGTGAAAGTCGATAGTGGAAAACAAAGGCACCCGTCTCATTAAATTAAACATTTAAGCCTCTTCTAATCATTTAAATTTATTAATTGACGAAATATATGCTAATTTTTTAAGGAAAAGGGCTTCCAGAGAGGAAGTTCAAACAGCCATAAAACGTTAAACGGGTAATCTTTTCTTGAGATTGGTTATTAGAAAGGTCAGTTTCATTTCAATCTTTTAATTGATTACTTTTTCCTCAAAATTCTTCTTAAATCACGAAACGAATAAGCTTTCCTTGTAAAATAAACAACGCTTTAAAAATGTTCCACCGGAGACATTTCTCCATTAACAAATCAGTAATTACCCATATTTTTAAAAATATTACTCGAACATAGTATGCAAACCATGGTATTTCATCGTTTCTTCGAAAATAAATGAGAGACTCAGAACATGCCTATGACTTTGAACTTCATGTAGATTTTCAAAACAAACTATTACTACGTGATTTTATCAAAAAGAAACAAAGAACAAAATCCTATTTCGGAGTTTCTAAAAATTTGAAATTATGATTTTAAATACACGTCACGTTGATTTCGGAAGCAAATTCCAGAAAAGAGACGTCCTTTGAAGGACATGACAATATCTCATTTCTTACTATCTTATTTATAGATTAAAAGGGAAATTTAATAGATAAGCCTTTCACTATTTTATTCATTGAACGAAGGGTCTGTCTCTTCCCTCTCTGGACTAGACACCAGGACAAAATTCGTTCACCCTATTCCATTAATCATAACATTAATACGAACATTTCTATGTTTCACACTCATCGAAAATGTAGTCTTATTCAAAAATACATTCATCGAACTGTTGTCCACTTGATAATTGGTAACAGAAAAAATCGTCACGTTACCTTTCCATTGCATCCCAATAGATTCTTAGTAACCAAAAACGGATAACTCACCTGAAAACAGAAAGAAAGCCTTTGTTAATCAAATGTTACAATAAATTTACTCTAAAATCGAGATAATTTTATGAAAAACAAATATCGTTGATTTATTCCACATAAGGATCAAAATATCAGCTATAAAAGTAACTTCCGATTGATCTTATGTATCCCTTTAAAGCTGATAATCAATGATAGCCAAGTATTAGACGCTGTATGGAAATGGAAGACTAAGATAAAGATTTGTAAATCAAATAAACTCTTCAAAGTTTCGTTTGAAGTTGAAATGGAATATAAACTGAATATGTACATTAGCTAATACAATTATTCATCAACGAACTGTTATCTTCTTCAAGCCTTAACCCTTATCCGTAAAGCTAAAAACACCAGGAACAACAAATGCGTATTTTAACATTTCCACTAGATAACATAGAGAAAAACGAGAGAATGCAACAAAAATGAATATTCTTAATATAATATACTCTTTCTCTATTATTCTTCGGCAAAAGGCAGTTTCCCTGGAATTCCTCTTTTATACATTAAGTGAACATCTAGACTATACATACATATTACGTATTTTCGAGTTCTAACAAAGGAAATTTTCAATTTCTGTAGTACCAAAATCCGATTCTCGTCATGCCCCTACAAGATTTTTTAGAAATATTTTACACGCGCGAAAGGCTCCATTCTCATGCAAATTCTTTTCCCGAGACAAAGAAACCGTTATCGCCCCCTCGGATTCCTGTGTATATGTGTGTGTGTATATATATATATATATATATACACACAGAGCCTGAGAGAGGGAGGGGCAGCAGGACCATTTGGCCCGGGCCCAGAGGGGCTCCCAAAATTTATTCTAAAGGTTATGTGTCCAATATATTTATTCTAATATATTGAACAAATATCCCTGGCGCAAGTAAGCACCGATCAACAGTCAAAGGGGAAGGGAGGGTTGGACTATGTAGAGCAGTGTTTCCCAACCTGGGTGCCGCGAAGTGTTCTGAAGGGTGCCGCAAAAAAAAATTCTGTTTTCCCATTTTTAGCCTCACTTTGCATTGTCGGATTTCAAGAATGCAAACCAGAGTTACGTCGACCTTCATTTCGTCGCAAAGGCACTTCGAAATGAAAGGAGATATGGAGATTGGAGTTAGGGGTTCAACTTCACCACGATTATTACTGACGGTGGATAGGGAGGGGTGCCGCCAAATTCTGAAAAGCCACTTAAGGGTGCCGCGACTCTAAAAAGGTTGGGAAACACTGATGTACAGAGAGAGAGAAAATTTTACGGCCCTTTCGGTGAAAATATTTTGTCGTCCAGATTAACGGGGTGGGGCCCCACATTTGTGACTGCCCCGGGCCCCATCTCACCTCTCTCAGGCCCTGTGTGTGTGTATGTTATATATATATATATATATATATATATATATATATATATATATATATATATATATATATATATATATATATATATATATATATATATAACCGACACCGTATCATCGATTTTACCTTCTCCGATCGACGCGGCAGATGGGAGAGAACGGAGAACCAATTCCACGGATTCACGGGCGCCATGGATCGATTCCCGTGACGATATAAGTGAATTGGGGCCGATTCTGACCCGTTATAAGAACGCCGTGAAAGGGATCATGAAAGCCAAGACAGAAAGTCAAGGGAAAAAATAATCTATTACGTTTGGTTATCGAGTGAATCCTGATTTAGCTTTTCTTTTCGTCTCATGAATGTCGATTGAATTAATTAATGCTCTAGCGAAAAAAAAACAGAAGTAGAACACGGTTATTCCCATATTGAACATTTTTATTTCCGATGAAATGTTTAAATTATGCTCCGTTTACCAACCAACTAGTACTACCAACAGAAATTGAATACATTTCTATTCAGTATACGTACATCATAGACGAATTTTGACGAAACCTATTTCTCTCGAATACTTTCTTTCGTGGCATACGCGCCTCCGCAGTAATTTTAATTCGTTCTGCTAGAGACCAAAGATGTGAACCTGAGCACCAACTCTTGATAAAACGCACCCTATAACGATACTTTTCGATATTTGGTAAGGATTAAAAATATTTTTTATATAGTTACCGAGAGATCTTTCCTTATTGATGCAATTATATAAGAAACATAAGATACTGCGATGTTCCAATCCTTTAATTATTCACCCACGGATGAATTATAGGAGTATGGCACATAACGCTTGTAACGGACAAGGTCTAAAAGGTTCGTTCCATAAATTATTCCGTCTGAAAAAGGCACTCGCGAATAAAAATACGTTCTTCGACGTGCAAAATACACGCATCGCTGACAACGGAAACCCTCGACGCAAAGAATTACACTCAAAACGTCCCTGCGATACACTATCATTAGCCACGCCCTTCAAATGATTTTTGAAACGCCCCCGACAGAAGAGATACGTTTCGACGCCTCCGAGCATCTCAACCCGGCTTTCACCCCGACATCCACCCAATTAGCTAATTAATTTAACCCTCCCCCAATATTACGACGGTGGGTGTAGGACGTCAGCCTCTCCCGAACGAAAGGTCACGGGTTCCAAACTCGACGTCTGGCAACGACGTCTGCTGTGATTTCCCACGCCATAATTCATCTCCGAACGAACCATCCGCCTTTAAAAAAAAATAAAAAATAAAAAACGACCCCACACCCTCGACTCGACACGACGCGGATGATGGATCAATCAATCAAGCACCTAATTTAGCGTCCGCTTTCGCTTTATGGGGTTTTAAAATTGCGCCCTCATCAGTTTCCCATCGCCTATCTCCCTCACTCGCACCCTCGCTCGGTAAAAGGTCGAACCATTATCTTCCGCCGCCACGCAACTTCCTCTCGAACCTTATTGCCCCGCGATTCCGAAGAAACCTCTCTTTTTTATCGCTCGCCCATTGTGCGCTCCCCTCCGATCCACTACCTGCTGCTTCTTCTTCTGACGAAAAACTTTTCAGCCGCCACCTCCAACACTTCGCCTCTTCCGCTTTTATTGGAAACGTCTTTTGCTTCTTTCGCCGTCCCCACTCCCTCCTTTTCTCCCCCTCCCTCTTTTCCTCCTCCCCCCTCATTTCCTCCCCTTCCCCCATTTCCTCCCCCCCCTGTTTTTCTTCATCTTTACATTTTCTCTTCTCCTCTCCTCCCTCATTTCTCGCCACCTCTTTTATCGCATATTTCAGTCCCTTTATCCTCCTATACCTTCTCTAACCCTCTTTCTCTCATCCACCATCTCCCTTCAAACTCTTAACCTCCATCTTTCTCAATCCTCTCACCCTACTTCTTTTCTCTCCTTCACTTTCTTTATCTCTTCCTTATCTCAAACTCACTTTATTTCTTTCACTCTCTCGCCTTTTCTCTTATTCTTTGATTAGATTGAAGGAAACGCAGTCTGGTCTCAATCTCGCCAATATAAAGACATCTTAAATATATATATTTATTTATCGTCTATATTTCTCTCACTCCCGTTCTTATCTCTCAAACTCTCTCTCTCTTTTCCCGCTCTCTTCCGCTCCTTTTCTCCAACACTCTTTTTCTCTCCCCCTATTTTGGATTAATGTAAGAGGAGACTCTCTGGGGCAGGGACGGCGAACCTATGGCACGCGTGCCATAAGTGGCACGCAAGACGAATTTGGTTGGCACGCCAACAAAAGGCGAAAACTAATCAAAGCATTTATCGTACTGATTTAGTGTCGCAAAACATTTGTTATTTAGTTAACTATTGTAACCGTCAGTTTTATGGCTACAAATTTCAATCTCTTGTGCCTTGATCACGAATTTAATTTAGTTGGCACGCAAAAAAAAATCAAAGACTTTTTTGTGGCACGCGAGGCGGAAAAGATTCGACAATTTCAGTAATATTGGCACGGGGGCAATAAAAGGCTCGCCATCCCTGGTCTAGGGTCTCAATCTCGCCTTAATAAAAAAATGCCTGTCTTTTTATCTCCTCTCCCTCTTACAACATTTCTATCCATCCCTCCTCTCGCCTCTTTCTACTGCCTCTCCCTCCTCCCATTCTCTATCTCTTTTAATCTCCCCCTCTAGCCTCTTTCCACACTCTCTTTTCCCACTTTTTCCTCCCTAAAATTTTATCGTCGATGGGACAATCCAAAAAAAAAAAAAACTATTGACGCGCTCCGGCGTATCCTAGACAACGCGAAGGAGTACCTCTTCTCCATCTCTCCTTCCGCCGGATCTCCAGTCTAACCTGACCCGATTCCAGCCTTTACACGCTCTTTCTCCGAATCCTCCTTCCCCCCTTTTCTACTCCCCCCCCCCTTTTCCAGTCCCCCCCCCCTCCACCTCTTGCGCCAATTTTCCTTCTCCGGAACGTTACCAAGGGCGACGGTGAACAGTTCGATCTAATAAAGAGACCGTGTCGATCCAATAAAGGGAATGCGAAACGGTTCCTCGAAAAGGCATGCGGCTGAGAATTTAAAACAGCAAACGGTCAATCGGAAGAACGAAGATGGGCGAAGGAGCATGAACAGGTGGGAGAAGTCGCAGCAAAGTTTTTATCGAGTCGTAATCGTTGTTCCGATTGAATCAAAAAGTGTCGAATGACGTAGGGAGAATCGGAATTTAATTATCGGCGTGTTTGAAAAAAATATCAAACTCCTAAACCGTGAAACAAGATAATTCGAGACCCGGGAGGAAGGAAAAGAAAGAAACAAAAAGTAAAAACTTACAGGTTTGGGGGACTGTAAGTTTTTAGTTTTTGTTTCTTTCTTTTCCTTCCTTCTGGGTGTCGAATTATCTTGTTTTACGGTTTAGGAGTTTGATATTTTTTAATCACTATCTTGCCGTAGTCTCCACTTCTCTTTATTTATCGGTGTGGTGTTTACTTAACTGTTTTAAGGAGTTATCAACATCATAGGTAATCTGTCGGTAGGCAAATCCGTGGTTATTATCGACTAAACCTTGTTCTAACATACTCCTACTTTTTCATGTCTTGCCTCTCCTTATCTTTCAAGTCGTCTAACAGCTGAAACTTATCCTTTCAGTGTTCCAACAAACGCATCTTTAAAGTTGCTGTCTATCCTAAGGTAATGTCCAATGATGCCTTTCTCTTATTTATAGTTTGTATAATCCTTCGCCTCACTCCTATCCTTTCTAGTACTTCGTCGTGTCATCCATTTGTACATTTTATCCTCAGTATTCTTCTCCAAGATTCGAAAATTTCCAAGTATTTTATGTAATTTTTCCTGAGTTTCCATGACTCTGCTCCATACAAATCAATACTCCATACATATAATTTTATCAACTTCTTACGGATATCCTTCTTTGTATTCCCAGTTTATAGGATTTTATTTCTCCTTAATGTGATTTCTGCTTTCGCTATTCTAGTCCTTATTTCATCGATACACTTTGCATCTCTCGTTATGATACTGCCAAGGTATTTAGAGTCTGAAACTTATTCTAATGACTTCCCACCAATACTTATTTTCAAGTTATAAAACCAGTCGTTTTTAGGCGCATTTCGCTTCCAGCGCCGAAGCGATCGAAACGGCAGTTTCTTGAACTTTGGGGAAAAAAAACCTTTCCTACGAAACGGAACGACGAACATGTTGCATTTAAGATTTAAAAGGATTTATCTCGGCGTCTCTCCGTTTAATGGCATCGATATAAGGGACACACTTTATTTTCCTTTTAATTGGGATGAGAGAAAGCTTAGAAAATCATTTTCCTGGGCTTGAGATATTTCTGACGGATTTAAGACGAACTCGGAGCTTGGTATGTTCCTAATCAATGTAGAGAGAGATGGAGGAAGATGAAGTTCATTACACCGAAAAACTACTTCAATTTATTAAAAAAACACCGCGATTTGTTTTTTGTAAATCATAAAAAATAGACCCGGAGAGTCTAGGGTAATACTAACTCCGACAAATTGAACGAATTCACTCGACGATGTCTTGAGAAAAAACAAGTTTCCCCCTCGGTTTTTTTTAATAAATACTCCCCGAGGAATAATTTTCTCCACATTTTATAATTCGGCTCAAATTTCTGGGATTTGACAATCTCACTGAGGACTGAAGACTCAATTGAATATTTTTATGCCTCCGGGGTTTAAATGTTAGAGCATAGAATTTCTTTTAAACGTATTAACCACAATCATCACTAGCGTTTCACTAATACTCATTGAGTTATATCACATAAAAATTAAACCTGAGATAACGCTACGCCTCAAATAACTTCCTGACTTGTTCTGGAATCTCCAATAATTATAAGAAATGTATGAAAATACGAAGACAAAATAAGTTTTCGTGCGCTACAGTTACAGAAGACAGCTCGAAATAAAGTTCATTATTAATATAAAAACCAGATTAGCATTTCGAATGCAGCCATTTTCACATATAATTCACCGAAATTAGATTCTGAAACTTACTGTGGCTACTGTATACAACTAAATATTTAATTTCTTACTTATTCTCGAATATTTTCAGACATAAAATGAGCTTGAAAATTCTCTAGTGAATCCTGAACACTATTTTGAAAGGGGCTCCCAGATTTACACCAGATTTGTCTAATCCTGAACCTGAGTAATCCTTTACCTTAAATAGATTTACAAAAAATCTCACATGCTCACCAGAATCAACGTGGCTTAGGTATAAATACAGCAGGCTGAATGAGCAAAGCCGAAACGCGCGAAAGTTTGGTTTATCCTCGAGAGGAACCGGGTCGAACGATCAGAGCCTCCTCATTCGCGAGAAACAAATCACCAGTAATTTCCCGTCATAACTCCGGCAGTAGAGAGAGAGATACGGAAGAGGAAAAAAAGAAGAAGAAAAAACGATTCCGGAAACCGTATACTCCCTCATCGACCATTTTCTTTTTACGAAAAAAATAAACAAAACACTCGGAAGCCTTCCGTCCCAGACTCTGCAGCTACGATATAGAGATACACACAGTCCTCAAAAGATTGATTGGTCTGAGAGAGTTTAACCTATTTCGATCAATCACGGCGAACTAATGCAACTGCTACTACTTTTCCACGAAAACCTGGCCACTCCTTGAAAAAAATCCAACCTTTTTCTCTCTCTCTTTCTCTCCCTCTTCCTACATCTTAATATACCCTTCTCTCTTCCAGGCTTCTTAACTCGCTTCTCGCCATCCATCATCCCAATTCCACTCGGCTTCGAATAAAAAAATAAAGGAGATAGAGGAAAATCCGGAAGCATAAAAAACAGAAGATTGACGGTATTTTATTTTTTAGAGAATCAAAGAAATAAACAACGCTCTCCGGTGACCTAGGGAACGGAAGGCTTTTTGACCGCGATGGAAAATATTGCTATCCAGTGAAGGAGAAAAAGGAGTAAAACGGACAAATAAATTTGAAGGGGTCGTACGAAACAAGTGAGGGAAGAATTTAAGAGCAAATTACATAAATCGCTTTTTTATTTTTTTGCGAATACTATAGTAAATAAATATTATTTTGTCCTGCTAAAAGGGAACAAAAAATTAGGCATTTTCAGAGGAATAAAAAACCCCGATATTTGAGTTTTGAAATCCATTTTTGTTTTTTAACTTTTCATCCGCAGACTTTCCCGAATAAAATCCTTTCTTTCTTATATCAATTCTTTTCGAGTTATCGGCAAACATTTTATGTAGACACCGATTACTCCACAGCAGCCGATCCTGCATCCATATTTATCATTTATAGCTCTCACATATATAGCTCACATGCATAGCTCTGACAATAAGGCTCCTCCATGTTGCGGGATTACAGAGAAAGAACGCCAAAAACAGAAGACTACGGTATTTTATATTTTCTAATCGAGGAAATACAAAACGCTCTTCCTTGACCGGATGTGGCCCGCGGAGGGTTTTTATGCGGTCCGCGAAGCCACGAAAGCAATCCGAAAAATTTAACACACAAATTCATGAATTTTATGACATTTTTGATAATAAATCTTTTAACATTGAAAATTTTACCATAAAAATCCCATTTAGACTTGATAACATCCAATTTAAACTCTAATCCGGACCGTCGAATAATTGGCAACTTCAAATGCGGCCCGCCGAAGGATTAGCGGCCACCGATGTGGCCCGCCACTTAGAAAAGGTTGGGCACCACTGGCGGAGACTAAAAAACGAGAAAAAAGGAGTGAGAAAAAAATGCGTTTCCAAGGAACCGTACTACGGAAAAATACGCGGCTACGTAACGGAGATGAAAAATTTTGCGGCGCAATAAGGAGGATTAAAAAAAGAAAAAGAAAAACTCAACTGGGAGAATTTATCCGAGACAAATTCGATTCGAGGACGAAATTTTCGAATTAAATTAAGCGCGCGAGCGCGGTCCCTCCGTCTTAAATGGAGATGGATCCTTAACCTTAAAGGAACTCGTTCGCTTGCCCGCTTCATCTTGGAGAAAGAAGACGAGAGGCGAAAAAAAAGGGCAGGGGAACCTGCGACTCAACGCGGTCTGAATGGGCGTATGGAAGCGTACGTGGACGAAGGAAAGAGCGAAGAGGAAAGAGAGAATTGGATAGGAAAATAAGGGTGTGTGTTACGGAGCGGGAGAGACAATGGGATATGGATTGTTGGGAGGGTAGACAGAAAGGAGGGGGAGGAGATGAAAAAGAGGGAAATCATTCTCCGATACCCCCACTTTTCTTAGAGGTGTTGGCGCGTTAGATAGGGCAGGAGGGATGACGGCGGATTACGGGGAACGAGCCCATTTCTTCGAACGGGGATTTGGGTTTTAAGGAGAGAAGATAGAGGGAGATGTATGTTACTGCTAATACCCGAAACTCACCGATTTCGACGTTTGGTAACGTAGGAGTTGCAAATATTGTTTCTTTTACTGCAAATTTTTAATACGTTTTCGTGAAAAACCTTCTAGACTGAAATGAATACTTATAACAAGCAACCTAATCCTAAACACATTCCTTTATATTTCATTACGTAGCTTAACGACCATAAACTTCCTCAATTTCTCGTAGAAGCTATCATTAGTTTTTCAATTGTATAGTATATATATATATTATGGATTTATGATTTTCGTTAAACATTGTCAGCTTTTATCGATAGTAATCTGAATGATAAAAGCGATTCCAGCTGCTTTCTAATAACTAACATTCTATAAATTAAATTCATATTCGATGGATGTGTGAACTTACTTTCAAATGACGTACTTTTATTTTAGTCTGTGCGTTTCTTAGTGCCGTAATTTTCCAATTATAATACGCACCCGTGTTTTCATAAATGAAATGTAAAAATTGCCTTATCACCATGCATAATACGCATCTCATTTTTTTGTGAAAATAACACTATAATTTATCACTTGGTTATTAGCGGTATCGAGACAGTTCTCGTCTTGCCGACAAGCGAGATATGTGCGAGAGAATTTAGGACATAAACGTGGCTTTTAAAAGTATTGCCTCACTAAATCCATGGATGGTTCTGAAGACGATTTTATATAGAACGAGGCTTTCACATAGGTAAGTAGCGAGGGTGAAGACGACGTTCGAGGCGACGCTATTTACGAAGACGATGAGAGAGAACAAAAGATTGCCGACGAACTACTTGAGGTCACCGACAAAGAGTTCAGAGGCTTTAATGATGAAAACGGCTAGAAGAAATTAAATGATTATTATAATTATAGATTAAAATATTTTAAATCAATGACAAATACGATTTATTATTAAAATTCGTCCGAAAATATGAATTATTTACCGACTGGAAGAAGTTGTATGCATTTGTTACTTTAACTTTCCGTCGATTTTTCGTGAAATATTTGCATTATATACGGAAAATTTATTGTATTTATGTTTTTGGTATGTTGATATCGAGTTGCGACAGACAAACAGGCAAAGAGAAAAAGTATTTTTTAATATTTAGAGCAAATGAAAACCTCTCTCCGTATGCTATGAAAATCCAATTTATGAAAAGTCTTTTTCGTTCGATATTCGATAAAAGAAATTTTTTCCTTAGAAATCCCTCGAAAGGAACTTATCCCTTCGAAACCTTGTTCGTCGAACTCCGATCCAATATACTTTTGCAGAGAAAACTCCCCGAGGTACAACTAGCGTTCGAGAGACTGCTTTAAAATTACGAGTTTGCCGTGTGTCTCCTGGGTACAGGGACTCGGCGGGCGCACCGAATCTCGGACGACCCGTTTACAAATGTTCCGCGGAAATCCGTATATCCCTCCCTATATCTTTCATCTGTCTTACTAACATGAAATGGCCAGAATAAATTTAAAAGGATTCCAGACAGTCGAATGACCTGAACAGACTACGAAAGAAGACCTCGATCTCTGAAGGCAAACAGTCCAAGTATTGCCAGTAATTAAACCGATTACTGACGTAAATGGAAAATAGATATACCTAAAGGAAGACGGCGAAACGAAATCGAATTTACAACACGAGTGAAATTCCCCAAAGATTCTATTTCTCTGAAATAATAACCTTTGCCTCATTGCGAAACCATATTGTTTATTCCTGAATAAGCGCTTAAATATCTAAAACTGAAAAATTAAGCAACTGTCTCAAGTATCTCCAATTGCTGCTATTAGAGATACTCAAGACGAATGCTTAATTTTTCAATTTTTTATAATCAAGTGCTTACTCTGGAATTTGTTTTCAGTCATAAGACCAGCTCGTTAATTCTCCGGTTGAAGTACAACCAACAAACTGTCTCTTCAATAGATGTAAAAAAAGTTAAAATTCGTATTCCTATCACAAAGCAGCTCTAATCAGCGGTTATATATATATATATATATATATATATATATGTTTCTCCGTCGCTGAAGAAGGGCATCAGCCCGAAAGCTCCATTTTTGTGTAGTTTTTGTTCTTTTGTGTTTTTCGTGTGTCCTCAGCACCCCCAGCGGCTCTTCATTCTAGGTAAGTGTCCACTGGGCTTCCTCCAACACCTTGTTGCTACCCTTATATATATATATATATATATATATATATATATATATATAAGATTTCAAATGCTCTTTTATCTACATTCGTAGCCAAAATGCGCATCTGATCATCATAATTTTTTTTATAGCCATTGGAGAGAGACATAATTATGCGCATGGTTTATGAGGTATACGGTAAATTAATGCGTGACACATTTGATGCACATACGCGCATCACCAAAGATGCAAAAACGGTACAGGATAAGCTAAATGCTGATGGCCAAACTATGGAAACAAAACATGATAAATTTTATCCGTTCAACCTCCTGTTATCCAAAAACAGTCGCGTGTATATTTTAAAAGGCGGAAACAAAGAAAAATTGACAATTCCTGGCATTCACAAAAAAATAATTTGTAATTTTTTTATCGGAAATATTTAGCGGCACTATTTTAATCCGTACCGTTGAATTTAAATGGCCGGGGAGATTCTGAAGTTAAAGCGACGCAATCCCTATCCAAAATCCCCTCCCCCTCCAGTTTCATATAAATCTCGCGTTCACCGTTGAATATCCCGAGGATTGAAAATACTGAGGGGATAACGAACCCGAAAAAAAAATCTCAGAAACGAAATTATTCCTCCCGGATTCGTCGGCTGTTTTTCCATAATATACGCACAGGAGAGACTCATGAAGATCTAGAATATTTCATGAATAATTTACCTATTCCCCTTCGCCAATGACTAAAGCTGCATTCGGAATATATTTGAAAGATCTCATCCTACTCTCTCTCTCTCTTTCCCCCTCTTTCTCTCTCTCTCTCTCTCTCACACTCGCTCTCTTTTCCCGCAATTGCCTATTCTCCATCCCCTAACCCCACCACGCGACGGCGAAAAACGAAAAAAATTAAAAGAAATAAATTTATTGTCCGTGAAAAATCGAATCGATAACAGAGAAAGAAATCCTGATGAATTCCGGAATTTTCTCCGATATCTGCCGGCTGTTTATTCTGCTCTTAATAGGGAAGGAAAATGCGCTAACATTCTTCTTCGCAAATAGAAAGTGAATATACAACAAAGCCATGATGAACAAGCGATCCGTAATTCTTCAAATAATATTTTATATATATATATATATATATATATATATATATATATATATATGGCCACGAAATGTTAAGAGTATTGATTTTCGTTTACTTGATGCCACAGAATCTTTGAATGTCTTATGCGGTCTTCTGAAGCATTAGAAACTCCCAATACGGCCCGATATTTAGGAAAGACTGTCGGTCTCTGGTTACGGTTATCGTGATTCTCACTATGCTGGGTAAGCGGAATGTTCTACGAAAATAATTCTTCGAAAAAAATGTTGTTCGAAAAAACAAATTCTTCGAAAAATTACAACCCAAAACCATAACCAAACCCAACTAACTGTCAACACGATCAAATGGATTATTAGTGACTGTTGTGCGGTAATGCCCACAAAAACTTTTTATTTAATTGACGTAAATTATATTTTTTATAAATTTCAAAAGTTAATAAACCCCAATGTTGTAAAAATCGATTACCATTTATTATTTATAACCATTATAATGTTTAAAGTTTATTTTTTCGAAGAATTTTTCGTACTTCTCTTCAGTACACAAACTCCTATAGTCATACCTACTAAAGAAAGGCCCTGAAAGTTTTCGGAAGCGGAACGAGAGAGAGAAATGGAGATTTCTTCCTTCAGTTTTTCGCTCCATTCATCCCGAATCGGGTCTTAGCAGACAGGCCTCTTCCGTGAATTGTAAACAACGAAAAACCACCGACCAAGAAGGGAAAAACCACTCACGGTCTTCTTCTCGGAAGAATGGGTATACTCAACCACTACTATATGTACAACCTTCCCTTCCCAAGCTGCTCTTCTCCTACTCCCACAGAAACCTATTCTCCCGTCTACTGCACCCGACCCCATTACCTTTCTCACAAAGAGAGAACTCTCTCTCTCCCTCCCTCTCTCTCTCTTTCTCTCTATCTTTATCTATCTATCTCTCTCTCTCTCGACTAATCGCTGAACTACACGAGCCGTTCCGATACCACACGCGGCATCGCTCTATCCTACGACCCATTCAGACTTGGCGTGGGGCAAACATGGCGAAGGGATTGACAGAGAGAAGAAGATAAGGAAGGAGTGAGAGAGAGAGAGGAGGAGGAGGAGAGGGCAGAAAGATATGAAAGGGTAGGGGGAGGAAGGGACAAAACGATGAGAGGGATGTGGCGGCATGTGATAAGGACCGGATGAAGACAAATGTACGTCGCAGGGACAGAGAGAACTAGGGAGGGAGAGGGAATGGGAGAGAATGACGAATGAAATCGAAGGGGAATGAATAAAATTAAACCGGGCTCTTTCTCATGCTCTCTAGCACAAATGGAATAAAAAATATCGTACGAATTTTCTGGATGATAATCCTTCTACCCGACCGACAAAATAAAGTTAATAATAAGAAACGTAAGTACGAAAAGAAGTGCATAATTAAAATAAAAATGGCGGGACTTCGTATGGGGAAAATAAAAATACTCTTACGGATATTGGATTAAAATACGAAGAATTAAAACAGAGCAAGCTGTAATATATTCTAGAGAATTTTAGGGAAGATGTTTTCCCCTCGGGGATATGTCTGCCAATTAAGTCGCGAGATGGTGGAACTAATTTTTTTTATTTTTAACATGCCGAATCGTCGTATTTGTTGTTTGAATAATTTAATTGGAATGTAGAAGGAAAAACTCAAGCTTGTTTGCGATTACAAGGAAAATTTAAAAACAAACAAGACTCTCTCGATTTAACGATATAGAAAAAACAGCACTTAAGCGTAAACAGAACCGAATTTAAAAATGCGAAATAAAACTCGCTAAAAATTTTTTCAAAGCACATTAATGGGAATTTTCACGTAAAACTTCGTCAGCTGAATGTTAAATTGAGAACTTGAATTTTACATCCGAGGTTTATAAATAAAATAAAAACTTCAAGGAACGCTAAACCTAGAAGATCTTGAACAACAGCGCAGACATTAATAAGGAGAAAAAACTTTGTAGATTCGTCGGGAAAGTGAAAACACGGAAAATCGTTCGTGTTAACAAATATTGACAAGACGGGCTGAAGACATAAGGCAAGGGAATCCAAAATATTTCAATTATTTGAGACGTGCGCAACGAAATATTATTTTGCTGGGTCGGGAAGTTAACAAAGAAACGGAGAAGGTACCCGGAATACGAAGATAACCAAAAATAATCTAAAGAGATCAAAATCCTGACGGCGACCCAAGATGAAAGGGAGCGCTGTTGGAAGAGACGAATTCCAAATAAGAAAAAAATCCGTTCGAAAAAAAAAATACCTCTACAAGAACCAGTCCGAAATTACATTTTTTTTAAACCCAAAAGTTCTCTTACAAAGCAAATCACCCGTGAAATTGATAAAAACCGGTACAAAAATAAACCGAAAACAATAGCCGTGCAGGAAGATAAACCCCTCACTTTCGATATCGAATTCACCACGTACAGGAGATTGAGATAGAAACACAGTACGCCGATAATATCAGGATGGGAATTACGCTCACAAAAGGAAAACATTCTCCACCGGCAGAGGGCGTACTATCGAGTACAGAAGCCGCTAATTTATACTCGAGAAATAATACATATAGATACAATGGCCCGTGAGAGAGACGCGACGGAAAAAAACCGTCTTATAAATGCTTATCCATTTGGGAAAATCTAACAAAAGACGGCGATTATCGAAAGGGAGAGCGGAATCAAAACGGATGAAGGTAAGCAATCGGCGTGGTCGGACGAATAAAGAGGAAAGAAAGGTGGAGAGAGTGTAAAGGGGTATAAGGAGACGTGGCGGTTTGAGAGAGAAAGTTAGGGAAAGAGACGGGACGAAAGTCCGAGTCGGATTTAGATGGCGAAAGAGATAAGGCGAGGTGAAATAGAGTCGGGAATTAAGTGAAAGAGAAACGCACTGCGGGCAAAAAGGAAGGTCGACATTTTAAAGGAGAACTGGAGGAGTAGGATAAAATAATAACGTGAAACAGAGAGGGCAGCCAAGAAAAATAAAAGGCTAGGGATAGAGAATCGAGAGGAATGTAAGAGAAAAGGATAAGAAATAGATTATGTCTGGTGATATAAAACAACAAAAAGATTGGACATTAACGTTTGAAAGGAAAGGAAAAGATTGAAATTGGATTAGGAACCAAAACGACAAGAAATAGTGATAAATTGAAGGAAAAGAAAAAAAAGGCAGGTGCACGAAAAAATGCTGATTGAGAGACGGAGAAAATACCGTTACGACATGAAAAAGGAGGAAAAGAACTGAGTGAAAATAACAGAACGAAGCGGAGCGGAAGGAATAGCAAACTATGAAAAGAGAGAAGGGAAAGAGGAAATTCAAACAATTAGGGGAAGACGGAATTATGAATAAAGCGAAGAAATTGTTGAAGCGAGAACTAAAGCGCGCTTTTCAACTCATCTCAAGCATTGTGTCATTTATCATACAAATTTCCTCGAGAAATAACTTTTTTCAAAACTTTCCCGTTAGAGAAGTGTAGCCAAAATCCCTTAAAATTGTCAAGCTTCCAAGGTGAGTGAATTTTTTTAAAAAATGGGTCCCTTTAGTTTAACCGTATCCCATTCTCTGGCTCACATATTATTTCAATGTGCGTAAGTTAATTAAGCCAGGATAATGAGCAGTTTCTTCTCCTTAGATATTGAACGGGTTCTTATATTCGTAAAAACACGCAACGCCCTTTCTCGTCTCCGCAATTAACAAAGGTCAAATCCATCAATCGTTAAGAAAAACTCGCATTTAATTCCGGCGCACTGTAAACATTTTCGACTCCATAGCATCCCTCCCACGACGACATAAAACCGTAATCGTGTCCGTGGTACCTGGGGAAAAGCCTTCCTAACTTCATTATTTCCGCAGAAGCCCTCGATAAGCAGACCAACCCACACACACGCACGCACAAAACGAAAAACGTAAGCGGCATTTTTTTTAAAGCGCTAAAAGAAAAGACGCGAGCGAGATACGAAAAAGAGAAATAATAGATGAGAGGTTAAGATAACATTCAAAGCGAGCGCTTGAGAGAGGAGTGTACAACGGGAAAAGAAGATGGTAAAGGGGAGTGAGATACGATGAAGATAGCAAGGGATGGTTACACGAGAGGCCAATTATGAAAGAGGGAATTCAAGAAAGAGAGAGATTATATATATATATATATATATCTCCTATAATATATTTTGAAGGGTGTGTTTGTTGGTTTGTGTGTTTGTCGGTTTGTGTGTTTGTTCATGGAACTCCTCCTAAACGAGAAAAGTTAGAATAACCGAATTTGGTACGATTCTTCCTTACATCCTAACTTAGTGAATAGTCAAGGTTCGGTCAACCGGGATTAATCAGTGCTGCCAATATAGGGGATTAACATCTTTCCATAAGATAACACGTATGAATCCATTTCTTGACTTGCAAGGTATTCTTCCTTCAAGCATCAAAATACGTAAATATGGACCGATGTTTTCGTTTTTGCTTTATTCGACGAATAAAACTCTATACTATCTTATTCCTGTGAAGCTTACATGTTACACGGTCGAAATTTTCAGAAATACGCAATTTGTTTCAAAATTTTGTGGATTTTTCGTACTCTTTCCGGGCGTTGCCAAGGCGGCCGTCATTGTTACCTCCAATTCAGTTAGCTTCGATGAAGCTTAAAAATAGACGAAAGTTTAGCGTTATTCGCTTCGCACTTTTGTTTAAGCAACGAAACGATCGATGTTTATGGATAGAAACGTAAATAGATACTGATTATTATTCAGGAAGCGTTTATAACGATTGATGAAAGTAATTGAACCTTCTTTCGTCTATTGAATACTGGAATCTTACATTTTTTGTAAACAAAATCATTATAGTCCACATCATAATGTTTACTAACGTAAATAGGCTCACGTATCTGGTGTACATTTACCAGTCAGTGTTCATTCATGGACAACTGCACGTTGCTTTTTCACGGGTTTCTTGCTTACAAGACATAAATGTAAACATTTCATAGGCATACTTACACAGGAAATGAATCTGGATTTGGCGAAAGTGATATGAAAGGAAACACAATTATCGTTATATTTGAATGCAATAGGCTCGGAAACGGATTGTTCCAAGCAAATACGATTAATTGTTAAGAAAAGCTAATTGTATGTTTAAAAGTATCTACTATATATTTTAAAGAGTTTGTATGTTGTGCTGTAGTAGCTTCACTAAATCCGTTGAAATTCAACGGGAAATTCTGCTAGTAAAGAAAAAGTGGAAGAAAGAGAAGGAATAGACGAAGATAGAGAGGATGGAAGGCGAGGTAGCGGTAATGTAATGGTTGGGAGAACATGTGGTCGTGTTGGGGTAGAGATGGACGGGGGCGTAGGAGGATAGAGAGAGAGGGAGATAGAGATAGAACGCACAACGAGCACGAATGGGGCGGGAAAGTGGAGGAGGAAGGATGCCAGAGAGGGAGTGGGAAAGGATAGAGGCAGGGATAAGGGCGTAGGAGAAGGAAACCACAGTTGGGAGGCTCCCCAATCACCGCAGGGAGCGATTCGGTACCTCAATTGGAACAAGGAAGGGTAGGGGAGAGAGGGGGTGGGAGGAGGAGGATTAAAAGTGTGAGAGGAAGATGAAACGAGAGGAAGAGGAAAAACAGCATGGATGGGGGGAGGGGGGTAGGTTAGAAGGAATGAGACTGCCGGAAATGTTTGACATGGATGAAGGAATGAAATGGAGAGGGAAGAGGGTGATACGGAGGGAATATAGGGAGATAGAAGATAATTCATGGATGAGGGAAGAAGAGAGAATGTATGAAAAGGAAAAAAATCTGATGTGGCCAACACATGACTTTCTCCATATTTGGGGTATAGATTTTTAAATTAATATGAATAGCATTATGAGGCAAAATTATCATTTCGTATACTAGTAAAAGAATACAGTCGTCCTTATTGCCGTAAATTACGTATATTTTGAATGTGTTTACAGAATTCACCGCTACATGGCATTGGCGCTGTATACTGAAAATTACGAAAAAAGTTGAATATCTCCGAAATGGATGGTTCTACGAAAATTTGTTTCAAACAAAACCTGGAAGAAATATTATTCTCTACAACGTTGGCCCTGACGAAGATTACCATTAAGGACGTTTTTAAGGAGATATTTGACGGAAACCAAAAAACCGATTATTTATAAATAATTCCTAAACAATAAATGCTATGGAAAATTGTTTCAAATGAAAGTTGTAGGAAATTAGATTCTCTATAACTTTTATGTAGAATTGTATATACAATAATGATATTTTAACGAAGAAATATCGCAAAAACCGAATCGGGTTTCGAATAAACCTCGACTTCCGGTTACCCGTTATTGTCCAAAAACTAATCAGTTCTTTGTACTCATGTTAAAGTGTTATATATGAAGTTTGGTAACGATATGGCAGGTACTTTTTGAGTTAGAGCGCCCGCAATAACATACACACACACGCACACACAGATATCATTCCGAAAATAGTCGAAACGTGTTCTAGGGACCTCAAAACGTGTATTTCCGTTGAAATCTCGAAGTAGATTTTTTCGTGAATACAATACTTTCCCATTACTACGTATGGAGAAAGTAAAAAGGGTGGGAAGATTGAGAGAGAGAAAAGGGTAGTAGGGAGAATGAGGAAAGAAGGGGAGGGAGAGATTATAAATGGAAAGAGACAGGGAGGAAAGTGTGGGGGGGAAGAAAAGAGGGAAGAAAAAGAGAAATGAATGAGAGAGTGAAAAGTTGGGATGTAGGATAGAGAGGAAGGAAAGAGGTGAAAGGAAGATGGATAGATATACAGAAAGGAGATTGAGAAAAATTAAGGCAAGTAGAGGAAGTTAAAGGAAAGATCAAATATGAAGGAAGATACGGGAAGCGGTATGGAAAGAGAAGAGGATAGGCAGAAAGGAAGAGAAGACGTGAAGACAGGTTGAGGAAGAGAGAGATGAAGAGTGAGATAGATAGATAGACACACGTCTTTATTCGGGCGAAAATTAGACCAAAAGATTCATTCTTACATTTAACCCTTCGTCAATATAGTTAGTTTAAACTGGTTAGAATACAACATTACTAGAGTACAGAACAGTATACAAGTCGAACATAATGAAAAATGGTAAGTTAAAGACGGATTTGAGTTTGTGGGGAAAAGATAGATGAGAACAAACTTGTCCTAACTAGTAAAACCCACGCAGGAAAACACTCACTGAGAAGGGGAGTGTGAAAAACCTGCGAAACCCCTAGATAGTAAGTATAAAAATAAAACATTAAACAGTAGTCAGACTGGTAGGTAGTGTGCCTGCCTTCTAATCGAAATGTCGCGGGTTCGAATCCCGCTTCGGGCATGGATGCTGTGATTCGTCTTGGGGTTTTTCCCCTACCTGCAGACAAGCCTAAAATTGGCTTTGCGGGGAAGGCATCATTAAAAAAAATGTATAGTAGGAGAAAACTTTAACACAATCACGCTGTATACCGTCATCACAATACATATAAAGATATAGACACAATAGAGGAGGAATGAAAGAGGAGGAGGTGAAAGATAGCGAGGGTAGATGTGAAGAGAAGGAGAAAGATGGAGAAAAGAGAGAGAGATGGAGAGAGATGAAAGAGAGGGAGAAGGAAGAGAAAGACGGACAGGAGAGAGAGGGGGGAGAAAGAAACGAGAGACAGAGGAGAAAGAGAGAGGGATAGAGGGAGGGTGAAGAGCGATTTATGAGAAAGACGGTAAATGGAGATATGGGAGAAAGAGGGAAGGCAAGGAAAGAGTAAAACAGTGGAAGGAAGAGGAGAGAAGAGAGGAAGAGAGCTAAGGGAAGATAAGCAGAGTAAGAAGGGAATCACTTCCCATGGAAGTAGTTAGGCAAAATACAAGAGGGAGAGGGAGAGAATATAAGGTAGGATGATGTATGCGTCATGGAAATTGGAGGAAGCTGATTATATTCTCGAGGGAGGCAGTTGAGCTTAGGAGGAATAGGAGGGAAAGAAAGGAATCGGGACCTTAAGCTCTAAAGGAGGAGGAAGAGGAGGATAGAGAAGATGAGGTTCGGGTAGGAAAATTAGAACTGCGTCAAGCGGACGTACAGAAGGGATACAGCGACGAATAGAAATGCGAGAGAAGAGCGGAGATACGAAACTTGGGAGTGCGCGGGAAAAAGAGAAAGTCGTGGTTTAAAATTGAGAAGGCGTTGGAAGGCGAGTAAAAAGGGAGCGAGGTGCCGCAGTGATAAAACGATGGAGAGAATGTAAACCGAGCTGCGAGGATAAGCTATACGAGATAGGGAATTTGGAAAGGTTGTACGTAGACGCACGTATTTGTGAATGATTTTATATAGCAATTTCAAATGAGTTTTATTTTATTTTTAACGTTTGGATTTCGAATCAGCCGTGGTATTAGCTTTACTCGATTTGGAAAATTAAGTTTAAAATCGTATTGGCATCAACAATTTCCTGAAACCGACAGGCTATTTTACATTTTATGGCGCAAGGGTTATAGGTTTTTAGGTCTAACATCCAAGGTCCTGGAACGTAAGTTCATTTTTACCAATACCTCGCGGAACGCGGAATCGCCGTGCGTGGCCACTGACCGAAACGTAACCCCCGCGTTCGGCGGGGGTCATCTGTGTGTGTGTATGTTTATGTGTGTGTATATATATATAAACATATATATCGGCGTGTGTGTATGTGGTTTAGGCGGAGGTAATGTTGAGATGGGAGAAGATAAAAGAGGCGGAGGTAAGGGTTACGGGGCGAACAGAGGGAATGGTAGAAATTGAATGGGGCGGAAAGAAAAGGGAGGAAAAAACACTCGTGGGGCTGTGGTTAGGGCGTTGGGCGGAATAAAAAGGTAAGAAGGAAGGTGTTGGGGTAGATAACTAAAGGATGGAATTCTCTTTTGTTTTTTCCTTGAAGGGATCTCCTACCCCTTAGGGGTAGGAGGTGAGGGAGGGGGAGAGAATTCCGTTCCGTCGACCGAGAGACATCGCAAACGATTCCCTCCTCGAGAGAGCGGTTGAGATCTCTCCCCCACCTCTCTCCTTCTCTCTCTCCCTCTCCCCCCCCCTCTATCTTTCTCTGCTACCGAATAGACTATGGTGGAAAATAGGTTCCCCTTAAAGGTTCAAGGAGTTACAAAGACTGATCTCATTACTGGCAGCGCTATAAGGGCTCAACTCCTTCGCGGTTTGTAAGGCCGGTTTTCGAGTGTGATAGAGAGACGTAGATAAAGACGGCGTCATTAAATAATAACGCGGTATGTGCAGACAAAAAAAATAGAACACGAAATTCATTTTTTTAATGTTTCCACGCAAAAAATAATTTCAAATATTAGGGTGAGGATATGTTAGGACAAAAAATAATTAAACGTGTGTGGTTTTAATTAAAACGAATACTTAATTAAATGTAATTTTAAAATGTCAAAATTTCAATTTCCACCGCCTGTGAAAAACGTGGGAGCCAGGAATTTGTCGCAGGATGTGGTGGTTAAGCCTTTTCGCTCCGTTGTAATTACTGCACTATAGCGCGTGGTAAGCGAAACTTTACGTGAGCACGAAAATTTCCTACCGCCGCGCCGCGGCGCGCCGTCCTATGAATTTCGCCGTATTACCGGATGCGAAGATTGTACCGCCGAAAACCTTGCGACCTACCGACCATTAATAAAGTGGGCAGTATGAAGTTTACAATCTCTTCCGTTGACGTGGCTTTCCGCAAAAGGGCACCATATTTAGTAAAATGCAATTAGGTATTTATTTAAAATAATAATTAGATCTCATACGCGTCACGCTTCATATTAAAACATGCTGTGGTGTCTTGGACGGCTGCAAAGAACTTCTGACATTAAATTTTTTCATTATAAATGGTTATTCTTTCAAATATGAAACGTCTCCAACACCGTGTCGTTATCGTATAGAGCAGTGTTTCTCAACCTTTAGTAGAGCGGGGAGCACCTCGAGGTATTCATTAACTGAGGAGGAACACTAGAACAAACTTTTCAGCCAAGCATTTGTTACCTACCAGCTGGAATGCCCATCACAGTACACTTATCAGTACAACAAGTTAGGAAAGTGTACAACGTATCACAAATGGGCGCGTTTCGTGCAATGGAGTATTAGAAAGAAATGATATACCTGTACGTAAGGGAAATAGCGTTTTAGAGTTCTTTTCTTCATCATAAATAATCCATTTTCTTCCTATTTAAAAATATTGCATGCACAGGTAAGGAAATTAAACGTTTGTTTGTGAGATTGTTTATGTTAGCAACAATGAAGAAGTAACCATGCAAGAAATTTTCTAAGTTCAACTCCAATTGAGACATCCTGGTTTGATTTTCTTGATAACGGCTTCTTCTACGATAAAAATGTATAGGAAAAGAAATACTCTATTTTTCTAGTTCTACAAGTATTATTTGAGAAATATTTTGATATGAGCAATATTTTACGAGATTTGACGGAAAGTTCATCTTTTGCCACCAGTCAAGTGGTACCCCTGATAGGCTTACGTGATTCATTTCTGCTATTTTCTTATTATCTTAATAACAAATTTCATGAAAATCCGTTCGGTAGAAGCCGAGAACGAACATGCGGACGGACGGACGGACGGACAGACGGACCGACGATAATAGGCGCTCACGCTGTAAGCGAACAGCGCCTAAAAACGATCTAGGAAAAAATGAATCGATATGAAATTAAGGACGATTTCACACATATTATATATATTGGTTATTTTATTAAAAAATAAATCCATAAAAAATGATGAAGAATTAAAAGCTTGCGGAGCACCTACCTAATGGTTACGGAGCATCAGTGCTCCGCGGAGCACCGGTTGAGAAACGCTGGTATAGAGCACATTATATCACCAACACTCTAATCATTGTTGATAGGTTTTTGTACCTATATAAAGCTTGATGCATTAGATCCTGTATTATTAATTATGAAATACCGTTCGCTGGAGTGATTTATCTGACGTATCAATTTCTACCCAACACTTTTAATACTCCTACGAATTTTCCTTTTTCAGTTCCGACCAGTTTACGAAGTCTTATCAATATCATTGTACCCAAACGCCTCACTAACTGTATTGAGCGAGAGAAATAATATATAACGAGGAATATAATATTAATAGTATGAGTGCTATAGACTCACGAAGGTAATTTCACGTACGAAAAAACGAGAAAACTTTTTTAAAAGTTTTTATTCCCGCCACCATTTAGACAGAGGTCTTCATTCCCGAGATGAGAAACGGGACCGAATATAAAGAGCGCATAAGTTGGATTCCCTTTATTTATCCTTCCCCTTTCCAGCATAATACGCTTATAATCCGAAAAAATATGACAGATACTCCCCTCGCGATCTTCCCTCAATTATATAAAAAAGTTTGCTTAGAAGAGTTGACGTCCCCTCTTCGGAGCGAATAAAAAAAGGAACGCAACTGCCGTAGAGACCACAAAAAAATCAAAACTTTATCCTCGCAGAACGGACGGACGGACGAACGAGGGGAAAAACATTTTCCTCGGGAAACTAAACTTTTGCTGGTAGAAAAAAAATGTGCTACTAAAGAATATTTTTTCGGGAGTACACGTCTTTTGGCGTGGACAGAGAGAGAAGGGGGGAGGGAAAGAGAGAGAGAGAGAAGGGGGGAGAGAAAGAGAGAGGGGGGGGAGGAGGAAATAGGAAGAGAGAGAGAGGGAGTAGTGAGAGAGGGAGGGGGAAATAGGGAGAGAGAGGATACATGCAGTGAGACAGGGAGGGAGGTGGAGAGTGAGGGAGAGACACAGAAGGGAGGGTGGGAAAGGAAGGAAGCGGGGGGGAGGGAGAGAGATGGAGAGGGAGGGAGAGGGAGGAAAAAAGAGGGAGGGAAACATGGAGAATTATAGGGAGGAGGGAGGGAGAAAGGTAGGAAGTGAGATCAATGAAGAGAGAAGAGGAAGGAAAGAACGGACGGGAGAAGAGGGAGAAAGGGAAGGAGAGAGAGAGAGCGAAAAGAGGATCCGTCTCTTCCACGCAACTGACACACCCACACAAACAGAGAGACAAACCGAACTCTCTTAAAAGATAACAGGAGGGAGAAAAAATCCGGAGAGGGTTTACAAAAAAAATATAAAGACGAAAGAATGGAACGGTGGGGGAAAGAAGTGGGATCAGAGGTCAATAGTTCAGCGGGAAATCATACGAAAAGTTTAATACATAGAGAGAGAAGAAACAGAGGAAGAGAAGAGGCAGAGGAACGGAGGACAAGCACCATTGAGGTGGAAAGAAAAGAGTACACAGAGTCATCAAAGAGAGAGAGAGAGAGAATGGACAAAAGTGGAGGTAAAAGAGAATGGGAGGAGTTGGATAAAATCGAGAGGGAGAGAAAGATGGAAGAGTAGAAAGGAAGGTTGAAGATAAAGGACACAAAGAGAGAGAGGGAATAGAAATACGGAGAACGAGGGACGGACTCAAAGAAAAAGGATAAAGGGAGGAAATGAAGCTGACAAAGGCTTCCGCTTGATGAGACGAAAAATATAATAAAAAGAGAAATGAAGTGTTGGGTGGATGGCGAGAGAATGGAGAAAGAAAAAACCGAGATGGAAGCTTTAAACGATGAGCGGAATGGCGGAAGGGAATTCGTGCTCGACGTAACGGCAAACGAAAGTTTTCTTTCCATTTCATGCCGGATTTTCGTCGAAACAATGTATATAGTGTCTTTTAAAAGCGTGACAGGCGAACGGACGAACGCTTGTGAATTATTAGACGAATATTCGTATAATAATTCACAAGCGTTCGTCAGTTCGTCTGTCACGCTTTTAAAAGACACTTTCGGATAGGATTAAGGGCAAAAATTTTGTGCCCGCATATGTAGCCGTTGGTCATAACTCAGAAAATAGAAAATTATATAAGAGTCCCGGGTTCCATTCCAGCAACTTTTTACCCATCTGACTATATTGGAGGTGATGTAGGACATTTTTCATTTGCATTTGAAAATAGGTCAGAATCTTGATAAGAAATCGAGACGTAAACCTGTGTACGTTAAAATAAAGCATTTCATTTTTAATGCTGGGAGAATATGAATCCGTTCGGAATTAGATTAAGAGTTACATTGAAATAAAAAAAAGAACTTTTCACCTTTTTAAAATGCAAAAAATTTATTGCCGAGATCAACCGCATTGCCTCCGCACTTGTGGGTCAATTGCTTTTATCTCTATTAAGCATCTGTATGCGATTCTGTCATGCTGAGAAAAATGTTTGTAGTGAAGGTCGAACGTAGGGTAGCTATCATCATCATAGCATTTTGTACATTAAATTGAATTTGGATATAGGACAGCGTTAAGTGATTTAGAATGCTATTTCTTAAGTTGTGCGTATTAAAACCGTAATGAGTGTAATTGTGTATTCTTTAGATGCGCGTTAATAATAAAGTCATTAGCATAAGTCGAAATGAAAGAAATAGTTCACGCTTCTCCAGTATTTTCTCAGTATTTTTTAACAATATATCTTCAAATTGCTACATTAGTAGCGTATTTTTAAACAAATAATGTAATTTGTTTATTTATGCGAGTTTGGAAATAACACTTGGTTGCGATATATTACTTTGATAATCATGAATCATTCCATGCTCAAAGTGGTGATATAATCTTTAACAGCTAAATTGGTGATTATCGTATCTGCCTCACAAAATTCGGAAGTTAGAATCCTGCTGAGGGCATGATTTTTACGGGCTGGTTATTGTTGATGTGCTCATTGTAAAAGATTCGGTTTATGAGCCAGCAAATATATGCTTAAAATTTTACCGGGAAGTGCAGTTTTATTTACACAAAGTTCAAATACTGTGCGGGCCATTTTTTACGCAAATTCACGCAAATCTTTTATTTTTCACCCATCACCCACGTTGCACCTGCATAAATCAACAGAGCGCACGAGAAAATAGACCGTCCTCCAATCGAGTATGAATGCGAACAAACAACGCGCGAAGCGAAGTTTAATCAAAAGTTTCCGCTCCAAAACAAAAAAAAATTCGTCGGGCGTACGAGATACGACACGGGTCGGATCATTTCGTAAAGTTCGCCGTGCCAAAACCAAAAAAGATATTGACCGCTCGATTTTTTCGGGAAGTTTTAGGGAAACGTACTTTTATATCTCATATAAAAAGGGAATAGTAAAGGGATATTGGATCGCGTATGTAAGGGAGAGAATAGATTACGGTCCAGTGGCAACGCTGGATGATAGTTATGAAAGAAGACCCGAGAGGGGAGAACGTGATATCCTTTGGAGAAGACGCGAAATGGGAGCCGCATTCTTCTTCTTGTTCAACTTCAACATACCGTGAAAGGGAAAGAGACCCCCGACTACTACTTTCCGATCTAAAATAACTCCCGAAGGAATTCGAATCGGACACGGACGGGTGAAAAAAAAAACGGCGAGGAGCACGAGGACCACGCTTACGGAAGAAAAGACATAAAACTGATCTGAACGTAAAAAAAAAACTCCAACGGCGCACGGGAGAGATAAGAACAACTGAAAAACGACCTGCGAGAAGAAAACCCTCTTCTTCGAGCTGGATGAGTTCTAGATAGACCGTGAGGATCTTTAAGGGATGTGTTCTTTAAATTCCGACTGTGTATCTTTGGCAAGGTCTTGCACGAGAAGGTAGAAAAATTCAACGAAATATCTGCGAATTTATGAAAACATTGCACGGACAAACGACCGAAAAACTTGCAGCCTGGGTATGTTATCCATTTCAAAGTAAACAATAAACAAACGTGTGCTTATTTTATTTTTTAGTCAAGATGCGAAAATTAATATAGACGATTTCATTGTTACAATTAACGCTACTGGAAATGTGGTTTTTTTGCTGAAAGATTATAGTTCTATTTTTTTCTTTTAATATGTTGTTTATATATTCAACAGGGATAGTGACTAAAAGTTTCTCAAAACGGAATAAACTGACGACACAACTTTAACAATTAGAAGTTTACACTTATGTTACATTATTCTAAAGTGTTTCCCTGTAAGTGCGATTCCGGTGAGTTAACCCCGATGCAATACACACATTTAAACTGGTAATCTGAATCGTAAGATTTTAATGAGCCGCATAAAATAGTCAATTAGCACCTTTTTTCGCTATTCTACCGGAAAATAAGAAGGAATTCTGGACATAGTACAATAATAATATAAATAGTCATGATAGATCAATAATAAGTCTAACTGTCACAGATTATATTTTTACTAATGTATATCAGAAATAAGAATAATACATGTATAAAATATTCAATTTAAATGAAAACATCCCTGAAAATGTAGCTAGGCGTCTATCACAGTCTATCTCTGTCAGCGATAGCGATAAAAAAATACGCTTCCTGATCTTAGGCAACCGGTGTTGCACAAAGTTGAGAGTTACGAATTACGTGACAGAATCACAAACTGAGTTACAATCATAGCTCATTGCACAGAATATAATATGTGGTTTTCTTTCTAAATTAGCTCTTGGAAAACCAAGACTTTCTATATTTGAAGTATCTAACACAGAATGAATCAGTGTTTCTACATCATGGAGCAATAACACGACAACTCGTATTTGCAGAAATGAATGCACGATCTTGAAAAAAAGGCAACTGAAACATGTCAAAGGTAAAATAAAGGTTATTTCTGTAAACAGGAACTTCTAATGGAATAAGTCGTCTTATCTTCGGTTACGTATGGTATACTGTGCACAAACACACATGCACATGAACGTGTTTTCGATGAACAGTTTTAATTAGAACGAGCGATGAAAGAGGGATGAGATTCATCAGTTTTTATTTCGGAAAATTTCTATAAATCCCTCGTGAATGGCTCATTTGGAAAAATTAAGATATCCCAATATTGGAGTTCTCGCCCGAGAGGAGGCGCATTATTAGCCGAACTTTCTCGTCTCGAAACTTCTGCGAAGTAAGGGAAGAGTTTAATAAAGTCTCATATTTCAAATCGGGTGTCCTTCTTCTTCTTCTTCTTTAGCGGCGTAAATTTTTAAGCAGAGGACCCTCCACCCTCAAAAAATTATTTTTTAAACTCCAACCTCCTTATCCACACAATAAGAAACGTCCAACGCTCCACTATGGTACTCGCAAAAAAAAAGAAGGAAAAGTTTGAATTAATATTTTTTCTCTTATCTCCCGGGTTCCGCTCCGTAAATATCGACTGGCAATTTTTATTCCTTTTTTCGTTCGACAAACAAAATACGAAGTCCATGAAAATAAATTACTTAAAAAAATGTTTTTTTTAAAGAATAACTTCTATATTATGCACTAAAAATGAAAGAATAAATTTATATTTATTTATTGATCCTGAGTTCGGCTGGTAAGGAGGAACAAAATTTACAATTCTTGTTCAACAATGTTGATTTACTAAACGTTATTAAGAACTTTTGTAAAATTTATATGGAGCAAGATAATAAAACCAGTAAGGCGCCATATACCTTTTATAAAGGTTCTTAATAACGTTTTATGTGTACTTCAAACGTTCTTATGAAGCAAT
Source organism: Uropetala carovei (assembly GCA_036926305.1). Classification (NCBI taxonomy): domain Eukaryota; kingdom Metazoa; phylum Arthropoda; class Insecta; order Odonata; family Petaluridae; genus Uropetala; species Uropetala carovei. Next base: position 23,841,317 of record JAXCHB010000045.1, on the reverse strand, counting down.
TTAGCAATAAGTAGCATAGAGAGATTGCTGGTTCATTCATTTTTTGAGTTTTGTTTTTAAGTAGTTAATTTGTTAGTTTTGGGTATTTGTTTGATTTGTTTTGGCTTTTGTTTGTATTATCAAGTTTTGAAATTTATTGAATTATTAAGATTATTTTTTTGCTGATACATTAAATAGTGAATTTTAAATTCACCCACTTTGGAATTTAATTTTTTCTAGTTTTAGACCAAGATTTGGTATTACTTAACCCTAGATTAGTAACCGGGGAGTAAAATTTACTCACTCGATGATATAAACTTTAATTTGTCTTTCTTCTGCAAGAGTTCATGGTTGAGAGGATTTCTATGCATCATTTAGTTCGCAATAAGGTTATATTATTGTGGACAGGGGCTGAGATATGTACTCACATAGTTGAATTTTTGAGCGTTTTGCCTGATGTTAGTAATTTTGACTTCGTGTTACTAAAACTAGATAATTGTTGCATTTTAACTATAAGTAATAAACTCGTTGATAAAATAAAGTAGGTCCAATTTCACAGTTGTTCTTTACATGTGAAATTGTAATACATAATTCATTAGAAAAAATATTATTTAGTTGATGGCTGTAGTATGGGCGAATGAAATTTGGAATATCTTGGAGGAAGACGAGCAATTAATTATTACTATGCTCAAATTTGATCATATTTATGTTTGTAATCCGTACAAATAAATTGTTTTTCTTTGAATTTCATTTTTAATCCTTATTTAACACAGATGAGTAAAATTTACGGTTGTGATTAAGCGTCTATTTTTTACGGTTATGATTCCAGGGTTAAAATGTTAAGATATTATTTTATTGTTAATTTTGTTATTTGTTGATGCATTAAGAAGTGAATGTTAATTTTTACGTCACTTGATTACGAATTACACTTGAATAATTTATTAAGCTGTAATACGAATAGTAAAATCAATTGTTATATATCCTATAGATTTCAATTCCTTTTTGTCAAAACAAATATAAACCTTGCAGAATTAGCATCGTCACTATCATGGAAGTAATTCATTATTGATGGAAAAAGCTCAAAACCTTCTGCAGACAGTTTCTTCAGTTAGTGTTTAGCACTATTGTTATGGATGATTATTTTCGCATACAATCAATTTCACATTAAATCGTAATTATCAATATTACAATATAATTAATTTAATGATTTATAATAGGAGATACATTTACGTCATAATATTGATTATTTCAATAAAGGATTTAAACAAAGAACTATATCATTGCCAAAGTATGAAAACGAAATATGTTCGATATATCGTAAGAGAAATATCGATATTTACACCGATTAATCGTTTATATAATATCAATATTAAAATATCGATGTGTTGTTATAAAATATCGATATTTAGAAATTATCGATATATCGTTGCCATCCCTATTCTCGACGTCTTATTAATTTACAGCGAGCGACTCGTGGATATACTATTGGCGAGGCGTTGACGATGTTATTCGATTAAAAAAGCTAAACTTCCCGATTTTTTTCGGGCAGTAAATTAAAATATTAATAAGTTTTGAGAGAACATAACATTTCTACAATTCATGGAGTCAGATTGTCTTCGCAGAAAAAATTAATTGTTTTCGAAAATTAGTTTTAAAATGTTGATGAAAATTTCCAAAAAAAGGAAAAATGGCAATATCAGCATTTCCATCCCTTGGGAGATAACGGCAGGATAAAATTCGCAATCCTTCCTAAATTAATCAAGATCAGCAGGAAAGGAATATGTTTTTAAAATTTATAATGGCATTCAACCGAATGCCTTGTACTGAAGGATGGGCAATTCTATCATATATCAAGAACAGAATAAAAGGACCAAGGAGAAAATGCTAAGATGAAAATAATGACATAAAGATAGTAGGCTATAAGTAAGAAGCCAGAAAATGGTTCCTCCCGAGTCTGCAATAGAATGATATGAAATCTGCATTGGCATAAATATTCAGTTACGGTAATGAGACACAACAACAGATTCTTTTAAAGATCACAAGGACTCTTCCTAAATTTAAACTAACCGTAATAGTATATCGAATGTAATTCACCTTGTGTCTCCGAATTTATTTGTTGACACACTCATAAACAAAAACCTACATAATATTAGCGATAAAACTTTAAAACTTTTCTTGCAACATACCTTCTTTCAAAGTAGTTTTCCTTGTACGTAACTAGTATACGCATACTTTTAACTAGTTAGGTATTTCTAATTTCGAATAAAGCCGCTTGAATTTCCCATTCCTAAATGTTGTACCAGTGATATGTAAATATTAACTGAATATGATAATTATATATGACTCTACTTCCGCTTTAGTGATACACCAAATTACTTTCTAAAAAAGATGGCGTTGTTAGGGGTTTACAAAGTAAATGGCCATATATTATCGTTATTTATTTATCAAATTAAATTAATATTAAAAATTAAACAATGTAATTTGATATTAATGTCCATTAAAATCCAAAAGGCGTGCAAGCGAGCAACAAATGGCATTTCCAACGTAACATAATGAATTATCTTGAACAACTGATATTACGGACAGAGGCGCATTTTTACACACGATAAACTATACATTATCATAATAATCGGATAAACGGCAACACGAAACGAAATCATTCACCGAAGATAAAAATTCTACAATGGTTTCACGAGAACAATAAAAGATAATTCGACAAACTTTCCAGGGACGAACGGTCAGGACGACACGTGGAAAGAGGTTTCCAAATGATTTCAAGAGTGGATGGGAAAAAGAAACGTTGTCATTGTGTGGCATTGTTTTGAATGGATGACAGTCACTCGTGTCAGGCTCATTTAAACCCGAAAGATTGAATGAGAATTTTGAATACTCGGATGAATGGTGGAGCGGTAGTGTTGGTGTTCGGGTAAAGACGGGATGCGAGGGGTTTAATGCAGCGAAGAGGGTTGACAGTGTAGAGGCGGATTGGGTGTGGAGGACGAGATGGGATGGAAATAAAGGAGCGACGGAGGAAGGAAGAGTTGAAGGATAGGGAGAATTAATTTCACATCTGGCGCAATATCTAGCCTTAAATTAGTTTAAGTTATTTTAAATTAGTTTATTCGCTAGATTTAAAAATTGAAATCTTCCGTAAAAACAATTCGTCACTAACAGAAAATTACAATTTTTTTAAATTCACAACTAATCAATACGTATACTTTAACATACTCCACCGTTTCCGTGAACCAAAATTAAATGAATTTTTAAAAGAACGCACATAGCATGATACCTTACACAATAACAGAGAACGTAAGATTGTTTTGTCACGGGTATTCGAGCAGATAACAGCCAAATGCCATAATATTTTCAGCCTTACGTTCGACGAAACATAACTACAATGCACTTTTTGCGGGAAACGAGGCGAGCGAAATTTAATTATGGAGCAATTACAAAAATTAATTACAGAACCTGAAGCGTCCAATGACCTGCGAAGGAAATGAAAAAATTCTCAACATTCAATTTTCTTCTCTTTTTCACTTTAGCCGCTAAAAAGAAACGGAATTTTTTAAAAGTTTCCTTCTATCGAAATGGAGTTTTGAATTGTTTTTTTACGACGATGAGAGCCGCTGGAGTAAGTGTATAAAACTAATTAAATTATTGGACCACTACCTTTAAAAGACGATTAATTTACTTTACCTCGTGTGGTACATACTATAATAAATAAAAAGAATCCTTCGATAGAAGAAGTTTGCGGTGAGACGTCAACGGCCAAAGTTCGGGATCTTGGAAAATATTTCACGACATCGCGAGTCGAAAACGAAGCCAACAAGTCCCTTTCTCGTGAGTTCTTTTTTGTGATATCTAGGATCGTAAAATTCAATATTCTCTCTGGAGAAGTTGGGTGAAAAAAACTAGAGCTGAGATACTGTTAATATCGCGTATTTAGTTAAGCGAACATTTCGGCTCCTATCGAAGTTCACGAATACACCAGTGGCACATTAGATAGAGAGCCGGTCGTTCTTATCTCTGTAAATAAAATTGAATTTTGTATTGAAAAAACGAGGAAAAGTTTCAAACCCTTAGAAGCTCCATGAAGGAAGAATCTTCAAGACGTGAACTTGCGTCACTACTCTGGGCATTATAAAATATTAAAATGCGAATTTTCCTCCTATGGTGTAAAAAATTCTAGGCGATCAAACCAGTGCATATAACGCTTATTGAAAAACTTGGCGGTACTTATGTTTCGACAAGACTAACAATCTGCTCCAAATCTAGAAGTCACTTATAAAATCCAGGGGCCAAGGTAGATTTCAATGCGATGCGACGTAGAGTCATGGTTACTGAACCTGAATGCGCCACATGTACACAATAGATAAACGTAAAAAATATTATCAACTTAGAAACTCAACTGAACTGATTTAAATTTAAAAGATCAAGATATTCACCATCAATATTTTTTATCGGCAATGGCAAATGGGCGCCTGGTTTTGTCCAGCTCTGTGTTTCATAGTTCTATTATCACATTTCAACAAATGGCTATTACAGGAACAGTTTTTTAGTTTATCCATTATAAACAGACACTAACAGCACAAATATGGGCTAAATTGAAAGCAGTAAAAATTCAACCCACGTCTAGAGCAAAGGCAATTCTTATACCCGTAAAACGATCGACTATAAAATCGCCTTCGGTAACGATAGCGCCCGCAACAACTGCGGGAGGATTATTAGATGAGACTAAAAGACGTATATGCAATTTCACGATGAGTTGACAACCTATGTAGATTAATTCAGACATAGCCCAGATAACAACCAACAGTTGGCGACACTGATTCAGCAAGCACGCTCCGACAAAATGTCGATTAAAAATTAGCGACGTGATTTCTAATCGACGTCCATCACTTCAAATCGGGGGAAAAACCAGCCTATAGATAGCGGGTTTTAAAAAACAAGGGACGACCATCGAACCCGATGTCGATTCTAACGCGCGACTTAGTATTCACCCACGACAGAAAATCTGGAACGAGATGAGCGCAAAAGTGACAGGAGGCGCATAAGAGGTGAGCGGGATATTTTTTTTTTTCCGACGCGAACGATAAATAAAAATCCGACGCGAAATCGTCCGGGGGAAAAAAACTGACCGTTATTTACAGGCACTCACTACCGAACCCATTAATCCCGCGTAATCTCAACTTGATAAATTGAAAAAAAATATCGATTCGAAAAAAAGGCGATCGCAAAAAATAAGGTAGAAAGAAAAAAAAGGGACCGCCGTGAAATAAAAAAGAGACAAAAAGACGGAAGAACTAAAAAAAAACGCGAGAAAAATCATTTCCGATTTACGATCTTCGCTCAACCAAACAATACATGTAGCCGATTTGAACACCATATGCCGCCGTATTCACAACATCCATTTCGTTTGTGTTTTTTTTTCCTCTCACTCACTTTTGCTCCCTTCCCTTCCTCTTGATTCCCGGAGGTAATATGGGTTCCCGCAAAAAAAAACTACGATCCTCCCTCGCTCACCGGAACCACACCCATCTCCCCCTCCCCTTATCCCTCATTCCCCTACCTTCCTCCCTCTTTTCGTATCTCCTTCCATCTCTCTCTCCCTCCCTTTCTCCCTTCTCCCCTCCATCTCTCCCTTCTTCTTCCACTCCCTCTCTCCATCTTCCCTTTCTCTGTCTCTCCCTCCCTGCCTCTGTCTCTCCCTCCCTTACTCACTCTCCCTCTCTCTCTTCTCTCCCCTACCTTCGTTCCCTCTCTCCCTCCATCTCTTCCTCTCTCCATCTCTCCCTCTCTCCATCTCTCCCTCTCTCCATCTCTCCCTCCCTACCTCTCTCCCTCTCCAATCATCCTTCTCTCCCTCTCTTTTCGTCTCCAACGTTGCACGCTCACTTGTCTATAAATCACTCGCGAAGATATCAACAACCAAATTCCTTTTTTTTTTAAAAAAAACCTACATCCCTCCCACACACACACACAAACCGTTTCCCACACTCCGAAAAATCCTACCACTCTTTTTATTCCCACGCAAATAACAATTCAAAAAATAAATAAACCCCTTTCTGACCTAATACTCCGTAAAATGGCGGAATACCTCCGATCCTTCGATCATACTTCCGTCCGTCACGCGATAACACCATTTCCGACGCGAAACACACTAACAAAAAAAAAGAAAAAACAAGGACCGTACCTGTAGGGCAGATACGGAGGGAGAGAAACTCCGCGGGTATTATTATTGTTATTGCGCGGTCTCTTTTCATCCGTCCAAAAATAGCTAAAGGTACGGGAATTCGACGACTACGTGGATTTTATTTATTTTCCGAGAGAACGGCTCTCTCCGCACCGTAAGCTCTTTCGCTCGTGGCTTACACAATGGGGCACCCTCTCCTTCATTCTCCACTAGGAAGGGTTAACTGCCTTGAAGTATGCAAACAAAAGTCCCTGTTCCTATCTTGCGTATGTTAAGGCAGGATGAAAAAGATAGAGAAGTGCAATACTTGGGTTTTACGTAGTGAGGTATAGTATATATACGAATTTTCTTGCCGTGTCGTACAAATAAACTCCCGAATAAACCGGGTTTCGAATAAACGGAGTTTTTAAAACTTATAACTAACAACTTGAAAGTGCATAATAAAGGTATTCATGTGTAGTGGAATACTGCTCGACTTGTTAACTTTCTTTATACTATTCGGTAATGTTAATGCACACTGTTTGCTCGCATCAGATCTATAGTATAGCTGTTATCTCACCCACCAATCTGGTGATTTGCAGGGTAACATGTACACGTAACATGTAGAAATACTCTGCTCTCCATTTAGGTCTTCAGCTGATATTCCTTTTATAAGTTTTTTAGGCGCGTTTCGCTTACAGCGTGAGCGCCTATTATCGTCGGTCGGTCCGTCCGTCCGTCCGTCCGTCCGCATGTTCGTTCTCGGCTTCTACCGAACGGATGTTTATGAAATTTGATATTAAGGACTTTCAATCAAATATAATAAGAAAATCGCAAAAATGAATCACGTACGCCAATCAGGGGTACCACTTTACTAGAGACAAAAAATTAAATTTTCGTCATATCTCGTAAACTATTGTTCATATCAAAATATTTTTCAAATAAAAGTTGTAGAACTGATAAAGTAGAGTATTTCCTTTTCTATATATTTTCATCGTAGGAGTAGCCGTTATCGAGAAAATCAAACAAGAAAGTCTTAAATCGAGTTGAACTTAGAAAATTTCTTGCATGGTTACTTCATTGTTGCTAACATAAACAATCTCCCAAACAAACGTTTAATTTCCCTACGTGTGCATGTAATATTATTAAATAGGAAGAAAATTGATTATTTATGATGAAGAAAAGAACTTGAAAACGCTATTTCCCTTAAGTACAGGTATACTATAATTTCTTTCTAATACTCCATTGCACGAAACGCGCCCATTTGTGATACGTTGTACGCTTTCCTAACTTGTTTGAAGTTGCAATTACACTACTTAATGCGTGTTGGAATTTGGGATTTATATTTTTATCATCCTACTGAAGTCCTTCGCCAAGATAAGACACCCGTCTTGCTGGATGGAGAGTACCATTCTCTCGTTATAATGATATTCATTCAATAAGAGTTACTCTGTTTTATCGAATTTACCATCGTAATTTTACAGCAAATTAAATAGTTTTCCCGGTATGCACGTTAACGAACTTAGCGCGGTAAAGAGCGATGAGTCGACTTAATTAATTTACCTCCTATGGCAGTGAAATGAATGGTGCTATTTCCCACCAATTTCCGTGGAAGGTGATTAGAATCCCGTCAAAGAAGGGCATGTAAATCATCGTCGACTCTTAAATATCCACAGGGGAGGATATTATAGCGGCATTTTTCATTGATACCGATTATTAAAAACTTTTCATTGACCATCAACCAATCCACCGGTTAAAATGAAGCGAATCGCAAAATGGATCCTCGGGAGGTATTTATCGATCGCGTACGATTTGTTTCTCTTAGCGAAAGGGCCTCGGTTGAAAAAAAAATGCCAACCCAAACACGGCCAATTTCGCCAAAAATGACGAGGTACCCCGACGATTTACTAGATAAAAACGCTTCCTCTCCAAAAACAAAATTAATGCCCTCTTTATTGCTTCTCGCAGGTTTGCGATACGCTATCGGCTTACGCATGAAACGTTCGCGTTCGGTTTTCATAAAGCAAAACCGAACGGGTGGGCTGAAATAAATACGTTTCCCAGCTCGCTCGCTCTTTTTATCTCGGCTAATTCGACGTGGCGATTCGAGGCCGATGGAAATGAGAAATATAATTTTTTGCGAAACAAGTGACTGCCATTCTAAAAAAAAATCTTTTTTTCCTACGCGAACGAGTAGAGAGAGGAGAGCGGCGCTACTTATCGAATCGTTTTATGGATCACACGAAGTGAAATTCGCCCAAATTAGCCTCGCATCAAACCAAGAAAGCACCTCTACGTTTCGGAAGAAATTTCTTGCCGAATATAACCGCAATTTTAATGCAAATTGTAAGGGTAAAAAATGTTTTTTTTTAATTCCAGAAATGAAATGCGACTCGGGTTAGTTATCATTTCATAGAAAATTTTTAAAACTAGAATAAGAGCGTAATGCACTCCGTTTCTAAGATTTTTTGCCATCGTTCTCGAAGACTAAAATTTTAAGCATTTATACTAACAATTATTGGATGTATCTAATGGCCTTTGTAATAACAGCGACTCCAATAAAATAAACAAAATCAATAAAACATATAATATAATTAATTATGAATATATTTAACTTGCAAATCCCATCTCAATGGTCCATAATGTGACATTATATTTCAAAATGTATGCTGCTTATGACGATTAGATGTTTTAAATGTTTTAGAATCAAAATATACGTTACAGTTTCAAATCAAACAAAAACGTTAAGGTAACCTAACAATATTCGCAGCCGTAATAGAGAGGAAAAAAATGAGCGCAGTACTTTGTATCGCTTTCATGACGACTTAGGGTTGTCGAGAATACCTGATTCTTTTACAAGCATAATAAATTCATCATTATCGTATATCTTTTTCTCAAAGGGAACCTCCGAGAGCACTCTTGTAAATACTCATCATCATGTATTCGCGATCATACGCCTCGAGTGCGCCTCAACCACCATTTTCGTGTTTTTTTATCACGTGACATCCGCGTCGTTTTTCCGAGAAATAAATGGACTGCGATGTACATTTTACGGTTGAAAGCATAAACACGTCTGAACCGCCAATTTAAACCGTGCATTTTATTCTCGAGGACATCCCCGTCGCAATTTCAACCGTAAATCACCAATCAACTTTCATCAGCATAACAACACGTCAATTACCTCATGCCATGTCCACCAAACGACGTACTCTTGTACCGGAGGATTTATTTTTATAAAAAGAGCGTTTTTTTTATTAGACTTAAAAATTAATGGTAGATGACGTCGAGAGATCTCGAATTTGTTTATTTTTTTCATGACTAAGCCTGTACAAAAAAAGAAAACCTTCGCCCGGCACGTAACTGGGCGTGGAGAGAAAAAAAATAAAACACTCCTACATGGCGCAACATTATACGAGTAAAGTGGGCATGCTGGGAGAGCTATGCCCCGGAGGGACACCGGTATATACAGAGAGAGAGAGAGAGGGAGAAAATCTTTTCATACTCGGTACATAATGGAAGCGGTGGCGGCGGCCCCTGACGGCGGATTTCGTGGGCGTGCTTCGGTCTGGAACAACTGACGAGAAACGCCCGCGGCTCCCTACAACGCGAGGACTTTTTGGACGGCCTGCCACCCATAACCGACGAATACGACGCCGCCTCCGCCACACCCCGACAGGGGGGCGCAGATGGATGAAGGGAGAAGATTAAACGCGACGGAAGGGAGAGAGATCGTCCTTGTATGCGTTTTGTGTTTGTGTGTGAGACGTGAGCAGGGATAACCTATCTCTCCCTCTCTCTCTCTATCACTAGCTTCCTTCTCTTCCCCTTCTCCCTAGCCTCCCTCGTTACCAACGCCCCAGAGAAGACAATGGCGCATCGCGGGGCGGAGCTTGAGGGGTCCGAGGCCATTGTTCAGCAGTGCAATTAGAAAAGAGACGCCAGCAAGGTGTTTTCATTTTCCTTTTTTTTTCTTTGTTCAGAAGGAGTGGTCTTTTTCCAAATGAATTGCACTGAGAATGAAAGGTTTGGAACGATGAGGTCTGGAGTTAAAAACGGAACGAGAGAGATTATTTTTCCACGGTTAATTTTTTTATTTTTATCCCAATTTCGAGGAACATGCTGCATCAAATTAATGAATTAAGGAGAACATCTAGCGCGCGGTCGATTCACGACAATTGCCTATTGTCTCGGGATGTCTAATTTTCAAGTTCGTTAACCTTAACATTTTTCAACTGAATCTTTTTTTAACTGACAGGTTTTTTGGAATAGCGGCAGCGACCTTAAACCAGAATTATGCAGAGTAATCAAACATGGATTTAGAAAATAATATTAACGCCCAATGATACTGATGCACTTCTAGACAGTTATACTCTTAATAGGAGACGTTTCTCTGAGGAATGCGACGACGGTAGGATCTTTTTAAATCTCTAATCGAACTAATACGTTCAACCGACGATAATTCCAACAAAAAAAACGGCGTCAATTTTTTGAAGGAAAGCTATAGTTTCAGTTCATCGATCCCCTCAATTTTCCTTAAGTTTTAATCTATATTTTAAACTTTTTCACAAAATATTCGTTCCTTAATTCAGCGCTTCGATCACGAATCTACCCCTTCTCCTTATCGTTCTGATCAAACCTCTCCTTCTTTATCTCCTAAGCTCGATTCCTCAACCTTCGTATCGTGCTCTTTTGGCATTAATTTTTGGTGCCTAGATCTGAATCTACGTCTACATAAACTTCTTATTCGTAGGACCAAGTCTCAAGAGCTACCTAAATATGGCGCTTTAATTTAAAGCTGGCCTCCATGTAAAAGTCCTCACGTCATCACTTTCGTCACCTTTTCGCAGACTTGAATTCACATCTCATTTAATGATTTAAATTTGCAATGATTCGTTCTAAAACTAAAGTAGATTTGAACTCGATTAAAAATTCCGTGAGACATAATTATTAGTCTGTCTCGATAGCAGAATGGACGAACAAGGTTCGTTTCCCGATTAAGGGAGAACTTTCCTCCTATTTTCGAGGTACAAGATTAGTGGTGAAAATGCCAAGTGTAGAGTCTCTATAACCTTCGATGTTTTATATTAATCCCGTACGTATAAGTACGTCCGTGTTATACAATTACATACATACATACATACACATGTATACACACACGCATAGACACAAATATATCCCTACAAACCGTCCTAATCTCCGATTACGCTACCTCTTATCCACCTCTTCCATAGATTCCTTCCCCTTCTAAAAACTTCCTTTCTTATTTAAATGGTACTGAATAACAATCTTTCCTCTACACCTTTATAATAATCTTTAGTCAGAACTGTCCTGCTTTTTCACCCGCTTTAAAAAAAATCCAAAATGATAGTTAAATCGCGCGTTGGACAGCGTGTGATTGTGGAATCAGACTTTGGGCCGCGCGCAAACAGACACACGCGCGCGCGCAAACGTTACTTTCGAAAGATCATTCGCGGAGATTACCCATTCGGCAAAGCCGGGATTTCTTTCCTTCCGGGACGGCGCGCGGAACGAAAAAAAAAACAACTGACAAACCGTTCCGATTTAGTTCGAGAGGTAGACGACGTCACGCGCGACTGATTGGAGAGCGGGGATTGGTCGCCGTCTGGTCTTTTTACGAACTCAGCCTTCGATCTAGGAGAAAGTGACGCGGATCCCATCGTTCCAATCCAGGCACGACAAACACCGGAGACCCGATCTCCTCGCTACCGACATTCCGATATTACAATCATTCCGGGGATAACGACAGGCCCTGAGGCGCTCAGGTATCTAGGCGCAGTACATGCTCGCGTAGGAGAAAAAACAGCGCAGGTGCTTCCGTCTTTATCTGACATATAGCGTTTATAAACAAGAGGGTCTCTCGTTACGACAGCTTCTTGCTAGATGCCGGAAATCCATAACGAATCTCCCAGAAACAATATCAAAATTCGACGAGAAATTTATTACAAAAACGTAATTTTGGCTCAAAAATTGTGAGTCAGTATTTACAAAAACCCAAACGCCTCAAAGAGAATTCGTACGGCCCACGAACTACGATGAAACAGTCGTCTTTTGTGATGAAGTTTGAACGCTATACAATTATTTAGACTTGATTTTCACTATGAAATCATATAATCTCTCGGTAAATTCTGATATAAAAGCATATCTGTCCTACCGAAGTTCTCTTGATTTTCATTGCGGCCCTCCGTATGAAAGTGGTGAAGAACAGATAAGGCTGTCAATCACTGCTTTGCGTAATTATATTCAAAGTGCATAGCCATCCAGGGATTATGCAGGTAAGGATTTCTAAGAAACCAAGTGATCGGATTTTTGTACGAATCTGATCCGATGCAAGAATTATCATTAAAAATGTTGTCGTGATCCGGTTAAAAATATTACGTACCTAAAATCTTTAGACACAATCCAAAAATTATACGAGATAACTAACACAATAATTCAGAGGATACTTCACTACTTTTAGCATCTATAATTTATACATGCCACAAAATTAGATTTTAAAGTTGCTTTTCGACCAACGGCCAATGGCGAGAAATATAACGCCATCTGTGTGAGAGAAAGCACGACAGACGTTTCGCGCAAACTTAACGTAGACAAAAGACCTAATTCGATTTCTCTAGTCGACGTTACTACGTAACAACCTCTCATTTTAAAATGATTCATTGCGCAAGTACCGCATCTTTGCAGAAATCTGCATTGCCAGGTCAAAGAAAGACAGGAATTTTAATGAACACGCGAACTACGAAAACAACCGCGGAACACAGCTATTTTAAAAGACTAAATAAAATCTGGCGACCCGGGAAACGTTGACATTTTTACTCGCCTATAAATGAGGCACAGATTTCTTTTTCTTTTTTCGACCTCGGAGCCCCCATCGAGATATCGCGGATCTAATTATCGGGAAAATCCCCGGGTAGAATGCGCATGTAAAATTACGAGAGCTATCTATTAAAGGATAAAATCGGAGATAATGCGGGTCTAAGGGTTTTTTTTTTTGAGACCTTAATGAACCCCGTATATACCTCCGACTCCCTGCCGTTCGCCCCAAAATTTGATGGAGAGATAAGGCAAACGAGCGATGAAAATCGACCTAAAATCGAAATGCAATCGACGAAAAGCCGAAAGACCGGACATTACAGAGTCGAAGGGAAGTTAAATAATAAAGGCCGATCCGGAGAAAGAGATAAGGTAATGGTCGGAGAAGGAAAAGTTTCGTTTTTTATCGCTGTTTTGAGGGATACAGCTGAGTGAAGGAAAAAGATACAGAAGGGTTGAAATAAAGGAAAAACGGAGAGACAAAATGCTGGAGTAAGGACGACGATATAGAAAAAATTGTTGGTCGGGAGAAAGTACACGAGTTAAAGTTGGCAAGCAACACAAATAAAGTATTTCGATGAAAATCTTACAGAATTTGAGAGAGATGGGGGAAGAGGAAAAGTGGGAAGGAGAGGAAAAGAGGGAGGAAAGGATGGAGAGAGGAAAAGAGAGAAGGAGAGGGAGGCAGGGAAGGAGAGAGAGAGGAAGAGGGAAGGAGAGAGAGAGACAGACAGACAAACGACTTTATTTAGGGAGGGAGGGAAAGGAGAGTGAGGCAGGGAGAGAGAGATGAATGGTACCTATAATGCATGAAATGGAGAGGAGAATTAAGTGAAAAGAGGCGAGGCGGACACTGGAATAAATAAATGAAAGAAGCAAAGGCACTTTTTAACCGAAAGAATTGCGCTGAAGACACATTTGTCGGTTGGAAGTAATGGACGCGAAATTTAAAAAAAAACTCGAGTTGTTAGAAAAACGAATAGGACTAGAATTTCTCAGGAAATGTAAAAGATACGGAGAGAAGTACGTCGAAAGGATATACTGAAATTAAATGGAACGAAACGAAGAAAGGAAGTTAACGAGACAGGAAACGAAGAACTGCGGGAAGGAAATTACGTAAAGACAGACAAGGGTCTTCATTTCGGACAAAATGAACACTATATTGTTCCTTCATACTTTATCCCGGTGGACCCCGCCCCTTTTGTGCAGGCGCAGCATCCTATCAAAGACAAACAGAATTTCGCGGCACCTCGGCCTTGAAACTAAGTTTTTATATTTTTAAATACAAGTATTACAACCTTTGGACTTATCCATTTGTTGGTACCACGCCGTAATAAATTTATTAGAGAAAATTTTTTGTCCTTGTTACCTATAAACACATCCAAATCGTTGATTTATTTACTAAACTGAATATTTCGCGGCACTCCCAAAAATCAGCTGCAGCACTCAGGGTGGGAACCGTTGCTTTAACACTTTTTCATATAAAATACATAAACATATACATTATATAAGTATATAATAAGGCAATGCTACATAAAAATTGACATTATTTAATTTAAATATTACAGAGAAAGTGAGACGAAAGACATCGAGAGAAGGCACGAAACAAAAGTGCGACAAAGCCTTCGCTGATTAAGGCAGAGAAAGGCGAAGATAAATTGAAAAGAAAAACAAGTGAAACCTCTTTCATAAAAAAAAACGATGCGGAATGTGTGGTGACGGGAGGAAGAGAGAAGACGAGCACTAACTTCATAACCAGCAATGAGAAAAAGAAGAACGAAGATCGAATTTTCTTGAGAGGCGAGTGAATGTAGACGAACCAGATAAACCCGTTATATAAACGAAAGGGGGTTAAACGTGGTTCTCCGAGGAAGAGATAAGTGGATAAGAAGAACAAAGAAGGGAGGAATGGATACAGAAATAGGGATACGAAAATTGAGAGAGAGAGAGAGAGAGGAAAAGAAAATGAAGAAGCCAAAAATGAGTGAATGTGTTGACGCTGTAAATAAAAGAAGAGACGATTCGAGAAAGGAGAAAAGAGATAGAGGGGAACAACTATGATTAAGATACGAAAAGAAAAAGAAAAGAAAATAGAAAAGTTTTATAAGAATAGTCGAATAATTTGGAGAATGGCGCAAAACTCGTATTCGAGAAGAGGAGGAAAGGAAACTAGCGGGAAGATTTTGACGTAATTGGAAAGGGTAGAGTGGGAAAATTTGGATGATAAAATACAAAAGGATGAAACGAGAAAAGAACGAGGCAGCGAAATAGGAAGTTGAGAAAAAAGTTAATCATATACACGTATCCCTCGCTTTGCACGGCAGATTTGTTCACGAAAAATACCGTGTAAAACGAAACCGTCTAAAGCGGGATATACTTTCCCTTGGGGATACATAAGGTTAAATCTGGGCGGTTCTTGAACTAAGTTTAAACAAATTAGTTAAAATATATTCGACAATATATTCGACGATCCTTTCTTAATCCTTAGAACCTCTTTGAGTCGAACTGAACATTTTTATGATTTTTAATATTAGGAGAATATTTCAAAACCGTTTTACAGCGAAAACGATGGCTGTGCAATTAGATGTAATCCACTAAAAAAATGTGGCCAACACATGACTTTCTCCATATTTGGGGTATAGATATTTAAGTTATTATGAATAGCATTATAAGGCAAAATTATTATTTCGTATAGTAAAAGAATACATTCGTCCTTATTTCCGTAAATTATATTTTGAAAATGTTTACAGAATTCACCGCTACATGGTGGTGGCGCTGTATACTGGAAATTAAGAAAAAGCAAAATATCTCCGAAATGAATGGTTCTAAGAAAAATTGTTTCAAGCAAACGGAAAAAATGTTATTCTCTACAACTTCGGTCCTCACGAAGATTACCAATGACGATTTTAAGGAGATATTTGACCGAAACCGAAAACACTTTATTT
This sequence comes from Uropetala carovei, assembly GCA_036926305.1. Classification (NCBI taxonomy): domain Eukaryota; kingdom Metazoa; phylum Arthropoda; class Insecta; order Odonata; family Petaluridae; genus Uropetala; species Uropetala carovei. Next base: position 23,825,390 of record JAXCHB010000045.1, on the reverse strand, counting down.
ATAAATAATTCCTAAACAATAACTGCTATGGAAAATTTTTTCAAATAGAAGTTGTAGGAAATTACATTCTCTATAACATTTGTATAGAATTGTATATACAATAATGATGTTTTAACGGAGAAATATCGCAAAAACCGAATCGGGTTCCGAATAAACCTCGACTTTCTCTTAACCGGTATTGTCCAAAAAATAATCAGTTCTTTGTGCTCATGCTAAAGTGTTATATATGAAATTTGGTAAGGATATGGCAAGTACTTTTTGAGTTAGAGCGCCCACAATTACATACATCCATCCATCCATACACGCACACACACACACATCATTCCGAAAATAGTCTAAACGTGTTCTAGGGACCTCAAAACGTGTATTTACTTTGAAATCTCGAAGTAGATTTTTTTCGTGATCACAATACTTTCCCCATACTACGTACGGAGAAAGTAAAAATCACGCCAATCCGATAGCGAAACCGTGCAATTCGAGGGACGAGTGTAAATACGTATGCAAACAGAATGGAATTCCGAAGGGAGGTGAGAGAGATAGACCACAGAAAGGACGGAGGAGGTATATCGTAGGACAAGAATAGAAAAGGGAAAAAGAGAAAAATGGACGGAAAGAAGAGGGAAAGTGAACGTTTGCGGCGAGATAAAGTGCGTCCATCACGATCCCGTCTGCTGCCCAAAAAGGATTCGTAACCAAACGTCACGCAGGCGTGATCAGAGGGCCGGCAGGGGAATGGGGAAGAGAGAGAGAGAGAGAGAGTTTTCCTCTCTGTTGTGTCTACCCTTCCTTATGGCTTAGAACGCACAATTACTATCTCGGAAAGTGAGCTGTGGGAGAGATAGACGAGCGCAAGAGGAGTAAATATTTATGCGAGAGCAAATTAAAATAAAATTATGTTAAAGCATTTAATTTCAAATTCCTGCAAAAAAAATGAAAACAGCTACAGTTGTTTATTACTTGCTCCATATTCGTAGTATAAAGTATTATTTTCATGAAAAAAATTCGAATTCGAGATTTCAACGGAAATATACGTTTTGAGGTCCCCTGAACACGTTTTGACCTTTTTCTCGATTATGTCTGTGTGTCTGTCTGTATGTCCGTATGTATGTGACAGAAATTTTGTGGGCGCTCTAACTGAAAAACTATTTATCAGATCAGCATGAAATTCTATATTTGTGATTTTATGTATATTCTTAAGATTTAAAAAGATTTTGATAAAAATCGGTCCGCCGGAAGTAGCGGTTTACCCGTGTCAAATTTTCGTTTTTCTTAAATATTTCGCCTAAAACTGAATTTTTGTTAACACACATACACACACACATATATATATATATATATATATATATATATATATATATAAGTTGTAGATATTAATTTTTCTACACTCTCGTTTGAAATAAATTTTCATATGAGGAATATTTCAATTTCAATTCCTTCGAAATTGACGGTTAGTGGGCTGCTCGCGCGCGTGGTAGTGACGGCAAAGCTGAATTTACAAAACAATTGAATCGCTAGCGCTGAATCGTGTAAGTTGAACTGTTCTTATCGCCGTATTTATTTGATTTTATTTGACAACTTACGTATGGAGAAAGTCATGTGTTGGGCACATCAATTTATTTTAAATGTTCAGCACGAACAAGTGTGTTCACAACATGCGCTTATCGACAAGAATTCCTTTATCAAATATCGTGATATGGTACTGAATTCATGAGTAATTCTTTTTATTGCAACTTTTTAATTGTCCTTTGCTTTGTTGCATACACTCTTTCGCGACTGTAACCCCCAAGCAATAAAATCCATAGGAGTAAGATCAGGTGACCTAGCTGGCCAATAAATCATGTTAGAAGTAGCATTCGAGTAAAAAATGCTGAACTATCTATCTTCGATTTCAGAATTTCTTTTCGGTAAATTACCACTGATGAGGGCTTCTTCGTAGCCGACATGCGTATCTGTTTTTTATAACCTTGCTGTGGCTGTTGAAGACACCTGAGAAAAGTATTTTTTTAAGGGCCTGTTGTCGATTTTTTTTCAGCCATAAGACGTGCTCGATAATTCCCTGCCGAATTTATTGGTGACCTAAGCACAATCTGACCTTCCGTTTGTAACGAACAATTAAAATAACAGTAAATAATACAACTGTCGCTATTTTTGCTGTATATGAAGTACATTTTTGCTGTATATGAAGTAAGAGCTTTAAATATGTATATTTTTTTATTTTCCGTCACATAAATAGGTATTTACTAGCTAATTTTAAATTAGAATAGAGAGAGAGGTATTGAAAGTGTCAACGGTCACGGGGGTAGAGGAAAACCGATAGAGGGATAGAGATGGTAGCGATAGTTAAGATGCCTGCGTGATCGAATTCTGGTTGATAGATCAATGAGGAGGAGGGGGGGTGGGAGAGAGGTCTAGATGAAAAGTTGGATGGAATGGGGGAAGGGAAGCAAGATTGGAGGAAACGCCATGGGGAGGAGGAAGAGGAGAGGAGTGAGCCACGGGAGAATCGAGCGATATGCGCATATCCTGTCTCCTCCATTGTTTCAGCCGAAGGTGAGGAGACCCTTCGACACGGCATCCCATTAGCAGCACTTACCTCCGAGAGGGAATTTTTTTTTTCTCTTTTCGAGAGAGACAGGCACAATGGGAGTCGGTTCCGAGACGAGGAGGAAGGAGGGGGGTTATATAGTAGGGTGTGGGAGGGAAAGGAACGGATAGGAGAGATGGGAACGAGAAGGGAATCACGCGCCCATGTGAAAGCCATCTCGTCCTTATTATACGTCGAAACGACGGAGATGGCCTGCCGTTGAGGCCTGTCCATAAACAATGATTACGGATTTTATCGTGAATTTTAATTGGCATCTAGGCCCGAATAAGGATATGAGAAATCGGTCGGTTTTCTTCCATTGATAAAAAGTTCGGCAAATTGAGTTTCTCCATCGGTTCTTTCAATGGCATCGAGGAAAATGGATCTATCATCTCGGCTTTGTTGAGGTTGAGATTGACTTAATCTATCATATACACAGAAATACTCGGCCGATGCGATTCTACAGTGAAAAATCCCTTTTTTAAAACTGCATTTCCTAAATTTAGTTATTCCAATTGGAATTCGTTCAACGCAATCTCAGTGACAGTGCAGTAATACAACAAAATGATTAAATAACTGATTCTTCGAGTTTGTACTGCTTCCAAAGTGAACTATAAAAAATCGGTACAACATACATTGTACAAACTTTCTCATATATAGGTACTAATGCGTCGTTTAGTTATCTTAGAAAATGAAAATCGTATGAGCCTGTTTTTAGAAAATCCAATTTTTGTTAAAGTTGCCCAAGAATAAACTAGCCTTATATTCAATCATTGAGAAAAATTACATACGTCGTAATATTGAAGACGTAAACTCAAGTAACTGTACGAAATTTGATCAAAATCGTAGGAGCCGTTTTTGAGAAAATCGAATTATTGTTAAAGTTGTCCAGAATTAACTAACCTTATATTCATTTTTTGAGAAATATGAACTATAGAGTATTATTGAAGACGTAAACTCAAGTAACTGTACGAAATTTGGTGAAAATCGTTATAGCCGTTTTCGAGAAAATCGAATTATTGTTAAAAATGCGTAGAATAAACTACTCTTAATTATTGATCAGTGTCAACCATTTCTACGTATACTCTGCTCAGTATGATAAAATGCCTAAGTACGAGATTTCATTCATTTTCGTTCTTCCGTCTAGGCTCCAGAGCCCGTAACAGACAGACAGACGGCATTGAGAAAACCACTTTTTCGGAATCAGCGACACCTAAAACGTGTATTTCCGTAAAAATCTCGAGGTCGAATTTTTTCGCGAAAACAATACTTTCTCGATACTTCGTATGAGAAAGTAAAAATGGCAGCATTCCAAGATAGTGGTTTTTATCTCATCGTTTATCCAACATGAGTGGGTATTTACTGCTCTTTTTACATCTCATAGTCCATGATCTTTAGAGTAACATTTAAAATAATACCTTACGTGAATCATGCTGAGTTTGATCTGCGCTGTTAATTCTCTAATCTTTATGCCGACATCGGGATATTTCAAGGATAGCGTCCGTTCGAAATAAATGAGCATTGCCTGAGTGTTTTGGAGAAACATTAAAGTTTCTTAAATCTGTCATTTTTAACATTCGCCTAAATTTTCGAGAAAAGGATAACGAAAGATGCATTCAATTATGTAGCGTCCACTTGGGAAAATACAACAAAAGAGTTTCTCGCCAAAACTTATGTCGTTTGCGTATCGTTTGCTCTCATGACCTTTAAACGTTCTTCTACTCAAATCCAGTAAATCGACTCATTATTCCATTCCATTCGCTGGAAACAGAATATTTTATTTGGATTAACTTAGGAAGATCTTTGAAACTCTAATACAAATTTCCAATATTGCCCTATTATTTCTTACTTGTTTAAATTATTTTGTCTGTCAAGCCAAAAATCGTAGAATCAGTGTCTTTTTCAAGGCACACCCGCGTTAAATAATCAAAACTCTCCGAGAAAACTAATCATAGGAAAAGCTCAAAAAAGGTGATTTTTTTATTTGCCGTTAAATGGTCATTTAATTAAAATATTAAAACAGGTCAAGGTGGTTACGAATCACGCAATAACAGTAACGTTCGAGCATAAGGTTACGTGACCAGAAATTACACTATTACATCACAACAATTGTCTGACATAATCAAAAGAAGTATAAACCACAAAAAATGTGATGAATAACTTTGTTGGAGATAATATCTGATACGCCGCATGTAACTTATTTTTACAGCAGTCGCGATTTCCGTCTCCGATTTCTGAAATCGAGCATGACTAACTCTGTAAGTTACTTGGTCCCAGATGAAGTGGATTTATATGAAAGATTGCAAGAAAAATATTTCTCCACGAGAAAATCTAGAAGGCGAAAAAATGAGTTCATTCTTGTAAAAAACAAGAAACGAATGTATTTACGGTTGTGTGCTTATCCGCCTGGATAATTTTTTTTTACTTTATATGTTACATATCAAACAAATAAATGCATAAATAATGCATAAAGTATGAATTAGATCGTGACATTGAAATTACAAACTTTATCTCATTTTAACAAGGCGAAAAATTAACGCGATGCGTAACGAAAATAAAGAACGCCTCGCGCACGCAAACTCGCGTGACACACATTTGCATGCCAGGCAAAGAAAAATCCTATTGACCATATCGACAAAAAGATCGGTATTATATTTATTTTCTCTTCACCCTATCGGTGGGATTGTTTTTTTTTTTTTAAACTTTAAGAGAGGCAGTCTTTATCCCTCTCGAAAACAATTACGTAATTCGATTACAGAGGATTATACAAGGAGAAGTAAACTTCACGTTTGGTATCGACACGCATCGAAACATACGGAAAAATCCGAACTAATATCGTTTACTTACGGAGGCACGTATTCATTAATATTTAAATCATACGGAATCCCGTTTTAAAAAATAGATTTGGGAATATGGAGGATTATTTTTGAATTTCGCAGTCCCTGCATTTTAACGAATGAAGGATTATCTGCCCGGTACGTGACGCGTTAAATTTTCGCCATTTCTAAGCGATTGCTCCTATTTATTATTGTGTGCATATGCATGTACGTTTGAATATCTCTAATCCAGAATTCTATGACCCGAAAATATCTCTGGAATCAGAATGGATCCGGAAGTTTGACTAATCCGGAAAAACATCACTGGTCCGGAAAAACATCACTGGTCCGAAAATGCGGCGGGTATGGTGTTTCAATTTTCCTGTTCTGACAGCTCAAGAAAGAATTTTTTAAATGCTAAAGACGCAGATAAAACGTAAAATCTGTCTTTTTCATCCACGAGCCCATTCGGATCGGATAAATCCTATTGCTTCTATGAGAAATCTCATCCGTTTTTATAATATTTTGTTTTCCATTGTTCACTTACTCATATATCCGAGTTAAAGAGAATATTAATGCTTAAAGAGAGTTTAAAGTAACAGCACAGTCATTATATGTCAACCTCCGGTGTTTTGAACAATTCTATAGTCCGGAAAACCTTCAGCACCGAACTTTCCAGATGTTATGTATCCACTATAAAAGCCTTGGTGTCTTGATATATTAAATAAATAAAAAAGTCAATCAAATACAGAGGTTCAACCGTACATGCGTATAAACATATTCATACATACATACATACATACTCAATACATTTATGCAGTTGCGGGTCTTGAATCTATCATGGGAGGAAGTTAATGAGATGGTTAATTAAAAGTTTTTTTTAGGGAAAAAATGGAACCAACAAATGGAATTCCTAAAGGCAGCGTGATATTGGAGTTGAATGACTTTCCTGCATCTCCCACGCAATAAATCTTATCGTACAGACTGTTCATTAAACTAGATGGGAGTAACTGTTCGATTTTATTGAGAAAATATTTTTAATGTAATATATGTATTCGTTATGTATCCCATGTATTTTTATTTTATTTTAATTAATTTAATGGCGTCATTCATTTCTCTGACCCACTACGAAAATGGGGAATTTGACTTTTATTGCAGATTTTCGTTAAAATTCAACCTGCGTGATGAAAACCGATAGGTCGAAACTGATAAAGTTTTTCATTAAATATTATATTGATTGACCGATCACTTTTTAAAATATGCGAACTGAACGCTTAGACAACACGAGCGGCCAAAAGAAACATTTTTTAATTCGTAAGAGAAATCATATTCGATATTAACGACATCTAAAATTGATTTACAACTACAAAGAGCGCACATTCATAAGACTCTCAGCAATGACTATTTTGATTTCTATGGATAACTTGAGATTTTCATTCTTATAACTAGCTACAAATTTTTATTCTTATGGCTAGCAGTTCAGTTGATTGTTCTTTCCTATCATCGCACGAAATAACTAACTTTGGGATAACAGTCATTCACGCAAACAGCTTAATGATACAACCAAATAGAGTCGAAGATGGTATAACAAGAGCACTTGTTTGAAACAATAAAATATACCTTTTATCATCGAATGAAAATTTCGATAGATGACTTCAAAAGAAAATAATCTGATACGCATTATTTTCTTAAGAGTAACAGCCGACACCGGAACTACGTTTCTCATAGGATGTTCTCAGAAACAGCGTAGACTACGAATAAGTCAAAGGCAGAAAAGATACCTCAACAAATAGGCTACCCGATATTTTAAAAAATACTTCACAGTACGCGTTAGCGAAAACAGCACGAGAAAAACTTTCTTCTGCCTCGGAACGACTTGAAATACGGAATTTATGATTTATTCACGACGCGGGAACGAATTAATTTTTTCCTTTGATACGAGACCGGTAGAATAGAATACGCTGCCGGCCAGTGAACCTCGCAAACGAGCGCGAGCGGCGGAAAAACGTTTAAAAAAAGAGGTCCATTTTCCAAATTCAATTTTTTATTTAACGACGTTTTTTTCAAAAGCAATTTCTGCATGCGCGAGCCGCAACCGAGTATTTTTCCCGTCTAGCCGAATTAACCTGCGTGTAATCGGTTCCAGTATTCAACGGCATGAAAACTTTATTTTCGAAAAACCACCCTTCTCTATATTCGCGGAAAAAATAACAGTCGTGAAGAAGTTTGGCGGAATTTAAAAAGTGAATTAAACTCCGATTGCGCCAGACGATGATAAAAAAAAACCCTGCCGCGAAATTCTGAGAGAATTTCACAACCTTTCTATGAGGCTCTCGTAAAAAGAAATAAATAGACAAATATCCTACAAACCATAGATTATCCATAAATAAAGTAGGGATTCATATTTTTTCTATCATCTTCCTGAGGCTTCAGACTTTGATGCTGAGAAACAATAGGTTTGAGGATTTCCCAGGTGCTATTTCGAATGAGTAATAAAGTATAGACACTTTAAACGAAGGTGTGTTCTTTATGAGCTTATGTATTATATATCAATATATAGGTATATAGAGAGAAAAAGAAAAGGTAGTCAATTTTCACAGGACGGAAGAACTCGCTATGAATTTGATGGGGATGAGTTCTTTGGAGAAAAACGCGATTGGAATAAAATTTTAAGGGATAATTCTTCCTTCAACTGCTTGGTGCTTCTCGACTTGTTTATGCTTATACTTAACTATTACCGCCAATAGCTCGTAGGACCTGGTATGAGTTGAATTGGGTCTTGAAACACACAGTTGTTTTAAATTATCAATTTCTTCCTCAACATGAACCACTTTTACGCCAATTTAATTGTTGCTACATTATTTTAATATTGAAATACTTCAAACGTAAAAATTAACTTTTCCATAAAGGTAATTTGTTATATGTTGCCAACTAAGATCATTTTTCAATGAGTCATGCGTACATATAAGCAAACTGTGCAAATTGGAAAATCCTACCATTCAAATAATTATCATCACTACAGTTAAATTCGCTGGCTTGCAATCAATGATCTACGTTATCTTCTAATTTCCCGATTTGTAAAAACCTATCGTTTGAGCCCTATAGAGTGACTACATGCAGACTATGGAGTTTGCACTTTACGGAATCGTCACCGATAAAAAAATCCAATAAATTTATGGACGCTGTTTTCAAACGAACGACACTGAGATGCGTCCTAACAGCCTCATGACAATTTTTAAGACGTTAATAATTAAAATGTGTAACAATTCATTCCAAATAAAACTAGTTCGTATTTTAAAATCAAATTTACCTTGTAACTCTGAAGAAAACAAACTCGTTATTTTTAATATAATTGACCATAAGTGAAAGACAAATTTTAGACCGGACTTAATCTATCCTATTTAAGGACGAGAAAGCGAACTAAGTCGTCAATCTCGAAAAATCATTACAAATTATACGATTGTATTTTACCTTATCGCTGACAAATCTCTAACGAAAACAAAGTGATCCATTTAGTTGACTGCACAATTATAGACATATATGGTTAGATTATACAGAACGAAAATGTTTGGGAGTTTCTTAAAGGTGAAACACGAATAATAAAACGATTAAATGTTTCCCGCGCTCCACCCAAATCCAACCGAACACGACAGACGATACGTCCGACGCCATCAACGCAGCACACAAAAGAAAAAAGTCCGAAACCTCGCGAAAAATTTACCACGCCACCCTCCGCAGATTCCGGCAATAGCAAAAAAAAACCTCTTACACGTTGCGAACCCTTTTGAATTACCCTAAAGTCCGTCTGTATTTTATATATATATATATAACGTATGTATGTGTATGTATGTATATATATATACGTGTATATATATATATAACGTATGTATGTGTATGTATGTATATATATACGTATATATATATATATGTATGTGTATATATGTATGTGTATATATATGTGTATGTATATATGTATGTATATATGTATATACATACGTACAAACTCCCCGATTTCGAGTGGGAGGCAAAGATCCCCATGATCACCACCACGCAGTCCAAGAGTCGGAAGCGTGGGAAAACTCGACCGCACCCAAAGACTGACCAATTTTTTTTTCTTCTTTTTAACGGACCCGTCGCACGCGGAACAACTCCCCTTTCCTGTCACTCCCTCTCTCCCATTTCTCTCCAGTCGGCGCGACCACTCCCATACGTCCGTCGAATCGTCCGACAATTGACACGACGGACGATCCTCTCTCTCCCTGTCTCTTTCTACCCTCCCTCTCGCGCCCTTTTATCACTCTCCCTATCGCTCTCCACGACCCCTTTTTTCCCCCAACCTACGCCCCGCGATTTTCGCTCTTCCTTTTTTTTTTATTATTTCCGCGACCGTGGTTTTAGTAGGGACGAGGATGCCGCGCGGTGGAGTGGCGGAGGAAAGAGATTGGGTTCGTGAAAGGGACACGATAGCGCGAATTTCCACCGTAATGACTCCCCCGATCCGCCCAGATGATGGACGGTGATTAAAGGAGAAGGGATGGGGAGGAGGAGGAGGAGCGGGAGGAGGAGGGCACGGATGGAAAAGTAAGGAGTGAGATACGATGGCAGAAAGAGGTATGGAACTGGAATGTTAGAGAATGAGAAATATAGAAAAGAGTATAGAAGTATGAGGTAAAGATAGAGACGAAGAGAGATGGACAAGGATTGGCACAGGAGGGGAGAAACATGTGCAGTCAAAAAGAGAGGATGAGCGACAGACAGACAGACTGGGAAATGGATTGACAGATGACGGGCAAAATGGATGGAGAAAAGGGGAGAGATAGAGAGGGAAAGAAAGACGGAGAGAGGGGGGAGAGAGAGAGAGGAGGGACAGAGAGGAGGGAGGGAGGGAGAGAGAGGAGGGAGGGAGAGAGAGGAGGGAGGGAGAGAGAGGAGGGAGAGAGATAGAGAGAGGAGGGAGAGAGAGAGAGGAGGGAGAGAGAGAGGAGGGAGAGAGAGAGAGGAGGGAGAGAGAGAGAGGAGGGAGAGAGAGAGAGGAGGGAGAGAGAGAGAGGAGGGAGAGAGAGAGAGGAGGGAGAGAGAGAGAGGAAGAGGGAAATGAGTCCAAAAGAGAGGTTGAGAGAGGGAAGGAAATAGGGAGCTAGAGAGGGTGAAAAAAGGTATTTATAGGGAGATAAAGGAGTAAAGAAATGGAGAAGTGAGACAGGAAGGCAGGAAGAATAAAGGATGCAGAGAGGACGATAAAGAATAAATTGAAAAGCGAGGTAGGTTCAAATGGAAGAGGGAGAGAGAGAGAGGGATGGGATGGGGAAGAGGGTCGAAGGAAGGACGACAGAGGATAGTAGATAAGGGCGTTAACGGAGATCGCACGACGGATATGGGTATTGGCGGTCTCAGGTACTTCCTAGCGACCCTCGTGCTGCCCCCTACCCTTTGTGTTACCCCATACTCTGACGTCCTTCCATCTACTCCCCGCTTCCCTTCTCCCTCCCTCTCCAAACCACCAAAGGATTAGATCCCTATCTCCATTTAGTGGCCGACGGAGAGTGCCCAGGGAGAACGCACGCTGTTTTTTTTTTCGAAAACGGCGGATCATTACAAACAAAATGGGAAGAGAAGCGAACGAAAACGCGCGTCGCCCTCCGCAAGTTGGAAAATTTTCAGTCGAAATTCGGGTCCGCCGGTGGCGGATACAACTAATCAGGGATAATCTTCGAAAAAGGTTATCGGGAAAAAAAGAAATACAGAGAGAGAGGAGGGATGCACGTATTACAGCTTGATTCGCTTTCAGAGGTAAAGCCAGTAAAAAAAAGCAAAACATGCCTCCTTTCATCTGTCGCACATCGTTCGGTAGTCGGACATGCATCGATAAAAAATGAGAAGTTTTTCGATTTTGATCCAGTCTAAAAAAAAGGTATCGAAATGATTTCCATGTTTCTATTTCGCGAGGAGTAAAAAAAAATATATAAACTTAAAGTAAGCATCGACCAGATAAAAGCTTTAAGATTGGAGTACGATGACTTTATCAACTGGGTTTGTGCATCAAATTGATTAAAGAAGAGTAAAGTATTTTTCATAGCTAATACGATCGTGGTAAAATTACTGTTTTTTCACCTATATAGTGATTTGTTTGTTGTGTATAAAATTTGGAGAAAACCGATATTGCACATTCCTTCGCAGTCGTAAATGTTAAAATTACGCCAAACATAGAACGCCCACATTATATCTTAAAATATCTGGGAAAAATAAAGGTAACTTGAAAGTTAATAAAGTGAGAAATTTAATATCAGAAAAAAGTGCAATAAATGTCACAATCTTTCCAGTTTTACTTTCTAAAAAAATAAAATGCAGGAGTTTCTATTGAATACATACACGGACAGAAACGAACGGATTCGGAAAAAATGCAGAAGGTGGTTCGAATATCAAACTATCGAAGAAGAAAGCAAACTTGAACGTGACAGCGATATTGCGTGACGGAGATCGTTACAAATATTTCAACGCTAGTAACCTATCATAAGGCTACCTAACAAAAATAAACTTAAAAATAGGGACCCATTAAATTGATGCATATCAAAGTCATACTAAAAAAGATTTTCTTGTCAGTGACAACCAGTACAACCTCTATAACACGAGTATCTATAACTCAAAATCATTTATTACTAGAACTTTCTATGAATCGTAACAGACATCGTTCGTATTAGTGTACCAATTAATCAAAGAACTACGACAGAAACACTATAATTGAGTTATTTTTTTCGTTTGATCATGTCTAGTGTTATGGTCATTCGCCCTTTCCTTGCAATGTATAACATATCCTCCAATTATAATTCATGCCCTTAGTAAAGGAGCAGAAAGAATATGCTCGCTTTTCTGGGATGATTAAAAAAGCCAAATTATATTAATAATATGCACAAATTGGAATAGTTTAAAGAAAACATTATCTAAATATATTCAATACAGTATAACTCAATTTAACTTCGTATTCCGTTAATTTCCGTAGAAATGAATGCTTTTTCCCATTCGCTTTTCCCTCATCAGAGCACTTGAATAATTAATTCCAATAATGAATCGTTTTTTCGTATACACTTCTCCTCGAGTGCGCAAAAACAACCAGAAAAATTGAGCTGTGTAGTTTAACAATACGTTAAAGGGCATGGAAATTTGCATTTCTCTGGTATATTTTTTTCCCGACTCCGTTGCCCAGGAGACAACACTCGCGGTGCACACACCTTTTGAGACGAACAACGGGCGAGCTCGGTGAATAGAATATCGCTAAGCGACGGATGTCGCCTACAAAAAATAACAACAACAAAAATCAAAACGCAAAACCGTCGGCCTTCCAAGCTTAGGCGTACCTGGGAATAACCGCGAACGCAAAACCGCAGCGGAGCGGAGGTGGCGCCCCAGCTGCGGCGCGGACTCGAAGCTCTGAAAAGGGTCGAGTTCTCGCGGAATCGCAAATGTGATGAGGCGAACTAATTAGCGACCCCAGGCTCAATTCAGGATCCGTAGCGGAGCTCTGCATAATTCGAATGTTCTGCAGGCTGAGGTGCCGGATAGGAGAATCCGAGAAGGATGGGGAGGAAGGAGGAAAGGAGAAGGATATAATGGAGAGAATTTGAAGAATAGGAGAATAGAGAAAATGAAGGAGAGGAAAGACAACGAAGACGGGGTGAGACGCAGATGAAGTATGCACGGAGACTGGAGAGGTTTTGAAGATGAAGGGAAAATATAAATTGGATAGAAGAAAGGAAAGAAAACTGGTTCAATTTAGGCCGAGTTTAAGACGACCTATTCGCTGGATAAGTTGCAAGGTTTTGCGTGAGCTGAACGAGAGGCACAGATATAAACATTAAATGCAAGATTATGATACATAATAAAAAATAAAATAGAAAATTTAAAATTTTAAATAACTTTTATATTACTATCGCAAGAAAAATTAAAACAATTTCTCTAATAGGAGGTGCTTTAATCCTAGGGGGTCTCAATTTTGGGACACACTAGGAATCAAAATTTAGCATAAAAGTTTCATATCAGATCCTCGCTTCGTTTTCACGAGTTGCTTCGAGTCCTGTTTAAGGTGACGTACATTATTTTCCAGATCTTTTACTTGCAACAACTTCTACAAAGTACGGTTGAAAATACAGTCAACAATTTATCTGTTGCTGTATACACAAAATAAACAAAATTGATTACAGCCATTGAAAAATAATAATTTCCGAACTGCAACATAAATTAACAAAATAGGTACTAAGTTTGTTAAAAAATAAAAAATCCTTATGATACGCTTATTTTTTTTTAAATTCCGAAACAAATACATCAGTTATCTGTTTCGTTACAGCTTATGCTAATAACTATGCTGCTGACGCGCGTCTAATAAATGCACAAAAAATACTCATTACAACTTGAATATAATCTGCGGAACAAAAGAAATAGCATCCAAAGCGATACATTAATTATTTAAGTAAACGCGTAATTATTTCACACGTCTGTTTTCCATTTTGGATTCATAGTCCCACGAAGATGGCGAGAAATAGCATCCAAAGCGATACATTAATTATTTAAGTAAACGCGTAATTATTTCACACATCTGTTTTCCATTTTGGATTCATAGTCCCACGAAGATGGCGACCATACGGTTACTCTGAAAAAAAAATTATCTCGGCGTGACTGATTGACATACGCTTTTAAAAATAAGAGAGATTTCACACGGTTTTGAACCTCGATAACTGGATGATATACCTTGACACGAAATTTATCGGAAACTAGCCTAAACATATTCTAAAATCAAAGGAAGCGTTTTCGCATCGCTTAAAATAGTACAAGGAAGCGGTTTCGTCAAAGCGCGTAACGAGGGGAGGAGGGGGGTGGAACGCTAAATGAGTTTGAAGACTGTAGAGATCGCTTCCAAATCAGCGTGAAATTAACGTCGAGGCGAGGGAGCGAGTCGGAAGGCGCGACACTGGAAAAACCTCTTGAGGAGAGAATTTCGATGAAACGCAAGCAAGCACTCAGCCGCGTAAAAACGCACGACAGACGCACCGCGGATTTCACGCGTTCACACAGATCCCGTGCCACACGCATGTGTGCGCGCGGGGTAGCAGTAGAAAGAGAGAGAGAGAGAGAGAGAGAGAGAGAGAGAGAGAGAGAGAGAGAGAGAGAGAGAGAACAACAGCGCGTCTGCGTTTGACGCGAAACTTCATTAAAACGGATTTTCCAAGTGAAAGAGAGAGAGAGAGAGGGCGGTGAGGGTAAAAGGAAAGGAGAGGGATGAAGAAAGGGAGAGAGAGAGAGGAGGGGTAGGGGGGAGAGAAGAAAAAATAGTTGGAGATAGAAAGAGGGAAGACAGAGATAGAGAAGTAGATGTAATAGAGAAAGTTAAGTGGAAAGGACCAGAAAAAGAGAGGGAGGTGGAAAGGAAGAGAGAAGAGAGGGAGGAGAGATAGAGAAATAGAGGGAGGAGAGACAGAGAGAGAATAGGAGAGAGAGACAGAGGGGAGATACAGAGGAAAAAGAGAGAGGGAGGAGAGACAGAGGGAAAGAGAAGAGAGGAGAGAGCCAGAAAGAATAGGAGAGAGAGGGGGGAGAGACAGAGAGGGGGGAGAGACAAAGAATAGGAGAGAGAGGGGAGGAGAGAGAGAATAGGAGAGAGGGAGGAGAGACAGAGAGAGAATAGGAGAGAGAGGGTGGAGACAGAAAGAATAGGAAAGAGGAGGGGGAGAAACGACTTTTAGCGAGAGAGAGCGATGGGTAGAGGGAGAAAGGGGAAGAAAGAAGAGAGCGTGGATATAGAGAAAGGGAAGGTATGGAGGAGTTTAGAGAGGACAGGCAGACAGACAGACAAACGACTTTATTTAGAGAAAAGAGAGATGGAATTTTAGACGTTACCGGAGTAGGAAATGAAATGGAGCGATAAGCATCCAATCCTCTACAGTCTACCCTTCCCAGCTTTCCTCTCTTTATCCTTTAAAACCTTCTCTTAAACTGTAAAGGAGAGAGCGGGTGAAGGAGAGAGAGAGAGAAATTTTTGGAGTTGAAAAGCCCAATTTCGCGGTTGCGTTAGGTACAGAAGGAGAGACTCGCTGAGCCAAGAGAATGGAAGGAATTCGGTTTAAACTAGTAGAGAAGCAGAGGTGAGAAGAGAGAGAGAGAGAGGGAGAGACGGAAAGAGAGAGAGAGAGAGAACACGGTAGTCTCAACCGAAAAGAGTTTTAAAAAAGTATAAATTCATAACGAGGAAACGGTTTTAAGTGTGAAGGCAAACCTTTTGGAGGGCGAGAGCTAAAGAGGGAGAGAGAGTGGGGGGGAGGGGAGATAGGAAGGGAAACGCGTAAAACAAATGAGAATCGCTCGGCGCGGGCTTTTTATTTTCCTCCTTCCCTCCTCCCCCTTTAAACTTCCCCGTCGGGGTCAGAGTTCTCCAGCAATTCCGTTCTTCAGCGAGAGGAAAGGCGGTAAATAAAACAAGCGGGAAACCGTCGAGAAATGGGAGGGGTCCTAATGGAATACTTGAGGAACTCTTTCCTTTTCCCCCTTCACAACATCTCTGGTTCATGCCGGACTCAGAAAAAAAAATATATGTATAAAAAAGCCGGCGGAATGAAAAGAGACCTCACGCGAATGAAAAAAGTTGAAATTAAATGTTTTGGAAAGTACTCGAAATTGTGGAATTCTTTTTTCTCTTACTTTACCTTCCGTTTTTAATCCGCGTTGGTAGTTCGCGACCGTTTTTCATCGGAGTTAGTCGCGGAAAAAAATGACTCGCCGGTTTGAGAGAAATGCGCGACATGACGATCTATACGTCGGTGGAGGTTAGGACGCGCGGCGGTGCCCGCTGGTCGGGTGCGCATTGCTATGCGTAGAATAAAAGACTGGCGCGTAAGATGCTGGTACTAAAGAGAAGTTAAAGTATTGGTTTATGTTTCTTTGTTTGCATGTACCTTTGGCTAATCAGCCTCTTTCGCTATTGTAGCCTGGCTAAAATATTGAGCTGACGTCGGTTTTTCCCTCGCTGAATTCAAGTATTCCCGATTAGTCGGATATCGAAAAACCGTAATTTGCAATAACCGGAATTTTAAAATCCTATAACTTATCGCTCGAATATTATTTCATACTGCATTGGATACGCTCGTATGTGCAGTATTTGCTTTTCCTATGCCAAGTAAAGGTTTTAATACGTTGTGCAGTCCTTACATTACCTATAAAATTTCTTTATACACTAACATAAATTAAGACTTCTCTTTGAGTGTTTTTAATTTATCCATACGTAGTATAGGGAAAGTATTGTGATCACGAAAAAAGTCGACTTCAAGATTTCAACAGAAATACACGTTTTAAGGTCCCTAGAACAGGTTTTGACTATTTTCGGAATGATGTCTGTGTGTGCGCGCGCGCATGTGTGGATGGATGTATATCTATCTATATCTGCAGTTCAGCCTGCAAGCCACCGCAATGGTGTGTGGCAGGGGGTGCAATAGCACCAAGGTAAAGCGCATAATAATGAATAGTATCACTCTACGTCGGCTGATTTCTTTTCGTAACTTCTGTTCTGCTCAGCTATCGTTCTAGGGAAAAACGAGCTTTTATACCTCTCTGTCCTACAGGCTATCTCTCTTATTTTACAACGATGGTCTATTCTACCAATATAAGTTGGCGCTCTTCTTATTTCTTCGACATCGCTGGAGAATATGTATATGCGTTCTAAATCTTTCAAGAAGTTTTAACCTAGAGCGTGATCGGTGCTCAGTTAGTGATTCCCATCCTAAGTCCTGTATCAAGCCTGTAACACTTTTGTTTCTATCGTAACAATTTTTGACGAATCTAGCGGCTTTTCGGTGCACTCTTTCTAGCTCTGAGATTGATCCTTCCTCGTATGGATCCCATATGCTCGACGCGTACTCTAATAGCGGTCTTACTAACAAGAAGTAACATGTCTCTTTGACTTTTTCCTCACTTTTACCTACTATGCGTTTCATGAATCCTAGTTTCTGTTTAGCCTTCCCGCATATATTTCGTATGTGCATATCCCATGAGAGGTTGCTTGTTATGTATGTGATTGTGGGCGCTCTAACTCAAAAAGTACTTGTCATATCGTTACCAAACTTCATATATAACATTTTAGCATGAGCACAAAGAACTGATTAGTTTTTGAACAATAACGGTTTTTCTCTTGGTCGAGGTTTATTCGAAACCCGATTCGGTTTTTGCGATATTTCTTCATTAAAATATCATTATTGTATATACAATTCTACATAAAAGTTATAGAGAATCTAATTTCCTACAACTTTCATTTGAAACAATTTTCCATAGCAGTTATTGTTTATGAATTATTTATAAATAATCGGTTTTTTCGGTTTCCGTCAAATATCTCCTTAAAAACGTTGTAATTGGTCATCTTCGTAAGGACCAAAGTTGTAGAGAATAATATTTCTTCCGGGTTTTGTTTGAAACAAATTTTTGTAGAACTATCCATTTCGGAGATATTTAACTTATTCGTAAATTTCCAGTATACAGCGCCGCCACCATGTAGCGGTGAATTCTGTAAGCGTCTTCAAAATATAATTTACGGCAATAAGGACGACTATTCTTCTACGATACGAAATAATAATTTGGCCTTATAATGCTATTCATAATAATTTAAAAATCTATACCCCAAATATGGAGAAAGTCATGTGTTGGCCACATCAGATTTTTTTAAACTTTCATAACACTTGCTCAATTTTTTCTTTGCTGTGTACTATGGTATGTGAAAAAAAGCATTCCAATCAACCGGAATATCAGTTTAACTCGAATTGGCTACGTCCTCATGCATCCAGTAAATCGAGAGTTTACTGTAAGTTACCTGTATATATTTATGTATTAATGTGTGCATGTGTTTATATTTGCATACGTGCACACGCATACACATACAAACCTACGCTTACATGTATTCATTAATGTAAAACGCAAAATTTAATTTATATGGTGATCCTAGTTTTAGCAGAAACCATAAATTCGTTTTGACCTTTAACCCCCCTCCCCTTTGCTTAAAGTTTATATTTACATGCTTTCCATATTCATTTTGGTTAGAACGGTGGAAAAGGGAAAAGAGTGCAGCTACGCTATACCCTTTTACTTTAAGATCTTTCAGGCATAACGAGTCTAATTTCATATGGTAATGGAGTTCTTACCGAAAACTTTCCGATGAAACTCGAACGTCTGGAGGATGTTATAACTTTTGGTAGACTCCTTAGAAATTCTAGGACGCCGAAATTACTCTGCAATTTTCGTAAGCAAGAAGTTTCGTGCCCTTTCTCTCACTCTTTAACCACTCTTGCGATGAATTCAGCTTGTTCGAGTTAGTTTCTTCTCTTTGCACTCGAAATGTTTCGTTAAGCGTTGTCGGCCGTTTGAAACTTAATAAGAATTAAAGACCCCATCATCATCATCATAGGAAATCAATCCGTAGATTGGCTTGTAACAGCTTTCCACTCCACCCTGTACTGGGCTGGCCTTTTCATCTCCTCATATGTACTGCATCCCACGTCCTTTATAATCTGTTCTATGTTCTATGTATCCTAATCTAGGGCGTCCTCCTGCGTTTCTTCCTGTTATTCTTCCTTCGATTATATCCATCAAAAGTCCTTCATGTCTCAGAGTGTGTCCAACCAAACTGTAATATCTGAGTTTAATGGCCTTCCATAGATTCCTGCTTTCTTGTGACCTTCTGAAAACTTCTTCGTTTGTCACCTTATTCACCCAGCTGATCTTCAAAATCCTTCTATAACACCAATTTTCCATGGCTTCCAATCTTTTCTTCTCTTGTGTTCCGAATGTCCAAGTCTCACATCCATACAATAAAACGCTCCATATATAGGACTTTATAAATCTCTTCCTGGTGTCCAAACTTATGTCATTAACTGCCTTTTCTTGTAAAATGCCTTCTTCGCTTGCGCGATCCATCTTGCTCCTGTTATCGCTTGCTATCCTGCTTCCTAGATAGCACAATTCGTCTACTTCTTTCAATTGCTGATCTCTCAGATTTATCCGTAGATTACCGTCTGTGTTTTTCCACAAACCATCACTTTTGTCTTGCCTTTATTTATCTTCATATCGTAGTAGTTATCAAGAATCATCTCCATTTCATTTAAAAACATTTCTAACTCCTTCGGTGTCTCCGCTATTACAGCTATATCATCCGCGAAACACAGCATGTCTATCTTTTGACCTTGGATCGTTACGTCTATTTACTTACTCTGCCTGAACTTGTTCAGTGATTCCTCGATATATACATTGAACAATAGCGGTGAAAGTGAGCATCCTTGTCTAGTTCCTTTTCCTATCATTGCTTCTTGGTGGCTTTCCTCGCATCTTACCACAACCGTTTGGTCCTTGTATAAACCAAGTATCACTCTTCTGTCGCAGTATTTCACTCCTATCTTCTTCAGGATCCTAAATATTTTGTTCCAGTTGACGTTGTCAAACGCCTTCTCCAAATCCACGAACGCCAGGTAGGTATCTTTTCCTTTTATGATCCTCTTTTCTATCATAATGCGGAGTGCTAGAATCGCTTCCCTTGTGCCCCTATTTCTCCTGAATCCAAATTGGTCTTCACCTAAAAATTCCTGGCTTCGGTTCCATCCTTCTGTAAATAATCCCCGTCAGTATTTTTGAGGCGTGTGCATTCAAGTATAGCGTTCAGTAGCTTTCGCATTTATCTGCTCCTGCTTTCTTTGGTATCGGCACTATGGTGTTCCTTTGAAAGTCTATTGGCATTTCTCCAGTGTCATACATGTGGCACACCATCTGGTACAGTTTATCTAATGTCTTCTTACCTGCACATTTGATGAGTTCCGCTGGTATTCCATCTAATCCCGGAGATTTGTTCATTTTTAGTTCATGAAGTGCCTTGTCGAACTCTGCTCTCAAATTAGGATCTCCTTTTCCTTCTTTATCCACGGTATCCTCTCTCTCGCTCTAATACAGCTTTATCTAAATTCTCTCCCCCGTATAGTGCCTACAAGTATCTTTTCCATCTGTTCACCTTATCCTCATTATCCATCAGTATCTGTCCATCTTCAGTCTTACCTCCTTTCAGGCTATCTTCCACTTCCTTGCATTTCTCCTGTATCCAATTCTCCTTTTCTTGTCTACATTTCCGGTCTATCTCATTTCTTGGTGTTCTATATTTTCGTTGTCCTTCTTCCTCTTTTGAATTCTTGTATTTCCTTCTTTCTCCAATCAGTCCAATTATTTCTTCCGTTATCCATGGCTTCCTATTTTCTGCCTTCTTTCTTCCAAGAATTTTTCCAGTTGTATCTATAATTCCTTGTTTGATGTGCTCCCATTCTATATCAATATTTTCGCAATTTCCTCTTTTCATCAATTTATTTTCCATTTCCTGTTCGTGTTTCCTTTTTTTTTAATTTCTCTACTTGCAATCTTATAGTTCCTTTTTTCTTCAATTTATTGAACCTCAGGTGGCATGTCATCATCACAAGGTTACGGTCACTGTCAATGTCTGCTCCAGGGTACGCTTTGCAGTCCTTTACCTGATTTCTAAGCCTTTGTTTCACAAGTATGAAGTCTATCTGGTATCTTCCTATATCCCCTGGCATCATCCACGTATACCTTCTTCTCTTGTGATTATTGAAAAGTGTGTTTGTAATAACCAAGTTATGTCGCTCACGGAACTCTATCAATCGTTCTCCTCTTTCGTTTCTCCTGCCTAATCCATACTCGCCCGTTATTTTTCCATCTCGTCCTCCACCGACTATGGCATTCCAGTCTCCAAGTATCACCAGGTTCTCGTCCCCCTTAACATGCTTTATGACTTCGTTAATCTCTTCGTATATCTTCTCGATTTCTTCATCCTCGTGGTTTGTTGTTGGCATGTAAACTTGAACGAAAACGGTATCCTTCGGCTCCGATCCTATTCTCACCATTACAATCTTCTCGCTATGCTGTACGTATCCTTTCACATTTCTTCCAATAGCTCCTCTCAGTATTATTCCTAATCCTGCTCCGGTGTGGATAATCATGTAATCACCGCTCCAAAAGTCTCCTTGTTGAGAGTATCTAATCTCGCTTATCCCTACAATATCCAAGTTCATCCTTTCCATCTCCAGTTTCAAATTCTCCCAACGTCCGCATGCTAGCAAAGATCTAACATTCCATGAGGCATACCATTAAGTTTGGATTCGCTGCTCTTCCTCGGAATGATAATGCGGTAGTTTTCCGTTGCTTTCCGCATCGCAGTACTACAGCCGTCAAAGTCGTCCTGACAAGGCCTGTAGCTGTGCATCTACGCTGCCGTTCCATTTTCGCAAATTCCGACGGCGTAGATTATTAACAGTGCTGCTGCTGCTCCATAGAACAGTTATCTATATATATATATATATATCTATTATCTATATATAAAAGTGGAGTTGCGTTTTAGACTTGGCTTTCGGAACTAATTTTTTACAACAATTGTAAAAAATATTAATGATGAGTTTTGAGAAGTTTTTCGTTCAGTAAAATTAATTTCTCCATTCGATTCTCCTCGATTAAACTCGAATACGAATAAGATATCTATTCCTAGCATCAAAAGACACTTATGATCAATGACGCAGCTACAGCTACATGGGCCCCAGTTCAAGAATCGATGATAAAAATTCACGATTAAATGCAATAATAATATTGTGCTATCATTAAAAAAACACGTAATGTATTAGTTATAACTTTTATACCAAAAGTTTGCAGAAAACTTTGTTTCGTATATTATAGATATAAAAACAAATAAAACTAATAATTTTAGTGTTTCTTAGAGGCCTCCTTTAGACCGGCGATTTCCTACACACCGTGTAGGCTGCGGAGATACGCTGTTACGTATGATTCAATTGATTAAATGAACAAATTGCTTCACGGCTAAATATTCGTTTACGACGGACCGGCGATAGTGAATGATGGATAACGTTCAATCCACATCTATAATGGACGGATGGGAGGAGAAAGGGAGATATGAACCAAGGCCCACGAGGGTTAAAAGAGTGGGAGAAAAAAAAAGGAAATAATGGAATGGAACGTCTGATGCAGAGCCTCGCCGAGCATAATTAGAAGAAAATGATGGATGACTGTCCATGTCATTAACAGCGTTTCTTAAGAGGGGACAGAGGAAGGGGTATCCCGGCCTTATTACTCTCTTTTTCGGTCGATACGGTTGAAATGCTGTCATCAATTAGAGCATCGACGTATGGGATTTTTTATTCCTTGATCTGACTTTAAAAAATGGGTTCCGAAACGCCAAGAATACTAAGTGAGATCATCAGGGGAATTTAACGGCTCGGTATAAAAAAACGCGCGCAGAAATTTGAGCACGGGGACGATTTTCCTCAAAAATGAATTAAGGATTAATACAATAATTCTCCGATCAAAGTCGAATTATATGCCGCAAAAACAATATCAATAAGAGGGACTTTTTTAGAACTTACCAAGTTGGTCAACGTAATACTAGTGCAAAATCCATTGTGAAATGAAATTTTTTGTCGTGATCTTTGAATAACTCACCTGCAAAGAAAAGAAAAAATCAGCATTAGGAATATACACAGCCAAACTCGTGGGAAATTAATACACACAGACGTTATATACGTTAAATTTAAAGTTTAAATGTAATGATTACGTGTATGCATAAGAATGATATTTTCATTGCTCTAAACCAGAGATGCCCAATCTGCGGCCTACTAAGGAATTTATCCGGCCCACCGCTAGTGATTCATAGTTTCCCAAACTTTTATTCATTTATTTTAATTAACTACCAAATATTATTTTCAATGGAGCATTCTGGTAAAACATCTAAAGTTAAATTAGGACCTTTTAGTAAATATTTCTCAATTCAAATAATTTCTTTTTAAACCAGTTTTTAATTTTTTCTCTTATTGTTAGATATTTCTAAGATTGAGTTCCATCCTGATTTTTAATATTGGAATGTTAACCATAAAAGGCTTATTCTAATTCGATTTACGCGCATATGGTACATAAGAAACTCTCTCTAACTTAACTATAATACATTGGCAATTTCCAATGCGGCCCATCGAAGGATTCATTGCCACCAATGCAGCCCACCATGTAGAATAAAGGTTGCCCACCTCTGCTCTAAACGAAATCAAATACTTTATAATTAGTATGATACTTACAAAACTCGAAATTTTCCTTCTTGTGAGACCTTTCATAATAATCTCAGCTACCGAAGCGTAAAAAATGTTTACAAGAAAGTTAAATCATTCTAAACCCTAACCTCCATCCATTTCCATGATAAAGGTGCGCCTTATTTAAAGATATTTTTCTTATATTTGTACTTTTAAATACAAAAAATTCGAATGTTCGATTAGCTATATATTTCTGTTGACCCTTTAGTTATTTTATGCTATCTTCATTAATATTTATTACATCATTATGGAGTTTACCTTCTGGCTGAAGCATAATTGACAAAGTGCGTCTGCTACTACAACATTAGCAGAAAATATTCTCTAAATAACGAATCCATTAAAGTAATACCTTATTAAAACGTATTTCACAATGACGTGCTCATTAGATTATTGTACTTTTTTTAAAATCCCCGTCGAATGTGCGGTATAAGCGACGCATAAACGGACTTCCCAATATTACGCGAGGTCTCGAAAGAACGTTTTCACTTTTACGTGTTTTTTTCATCTAAAAATGACTCGGAGATATAAAATCCATAATAATTCCCACACACGCTTTATCGAGGATCGATATCCGTGAGAAAAGTAAAACATTTTCGTGCTTCATTTGTCACCGAGGGATAAGATTTCCAGAAAAAAAAAGTGATCCCGAGATGTCGGAGCAAATGACGCAGAATGACCTTCCCAGCACGGCACGCAACGTGATTAATCGTCACTTGCTCTTTTTCCAGCCTTCCCACGCCTCTCGTAAATCTAATTAGTGCGACCTCGGGATGTGTGTCGGTCGAGAGCTCTATAGAAAAAGGTGAGTTTTGCGCGTGGGTGTTTTCCTTTGTTTTTCTACACGACAGAAAGAACGGCTTGGAACCATGCACCCTTTCATTTTCCCTTTCCGTTCGGGGAATCCCCTTATGGGGTTTCCGAGGGCGCGTAGACCGAATCCGCAGCCGGAATAGGATGGAAAAGCAACAGGTTTTTAAGGACGCGAGAGTGAGAGAGAGAGGATTTAAACTTCCTTCCTTCTCTCCGACGCTGTTTAATCAGGATACTCTTTTTTTCTCATCATCTGATTTATTACTCTTTGTGTCGGAGAACGGAAAAGTTTGAGAGATTGAATCGTGAGGAGAAAGGGAGGGAAGAAGTTTCGCCGCAAAAGGGGAGCGTAAAAAATTTGCATTTAGAGAGGAATTTATAATCCATCGTCTATAACGCGGATGTTTATGTAGTTAGAATTTTCTATAAATCGTATTTTCCATAAATTGAATTTTCTATTATTATAATTTCATACATCTTGGGTTTTCTATAAACGGAATCTTCCATTACAGGAACAAGTTTCTTCTCGTTGGTAATTACACAAAATATGATAATTTGTAAATGTCTGCCTTAAGCTTTCCCTACTAATGTACAACCGTTAATGCCAATTTACCTCTAAAAAATATACAGAGAAAAATTCTAGAAATGCAGCCGTAATCAATTGAAAAAGCTGAAAGGATGTATTACTGCCAAAGAGATGGCTTGAAAAAAGTTTTAAACGTTATCTAAAATTCGTAATGATTCTTACGCCATTACTTACGACTCTGAAAAAAGGAAACACTTGGGTCAATAAATTATATTACGTGAAAAAACTCCATATACCCACAAAAATTATTACACTATAAATTGATCAATACTTTCCCAAACGCAAGTAAGCACCCAGATTATATGTCACATTATTTCCGTTGAAACCTTCCTAATAACTATTCAAATTCCCTCACAACAGATGAAACCTTATAAAGTATATCCCACATATATCATCGGAGGCGAAATTATCAATCGTCGACGTCTTAAAAAAATAACTCCCCATTACCGCAAATTTATGTTAAACAGCGCACCGTGTCATTAAGGACCACACCACATCGACATGGCCGAATAAATTACTCCCTGGACCATCCCACGCCGAAGGGTAAAAAATATAAATTGAACCATAAATACCGGAAGATGACTTAATGGTATTGTGTTTTCGGTAAAAATTACTTTCCATCCCCTAGGGAGGAGAGGGGAGGAGGAGGTGGAGGGGGGTCGAACCTTTCTTCGTGAATGGAATCCTTTCCTAAACGCGCATAATATTTCCTACCTACCCCCTTAAAAAAAACTAGGGTTAGGGATTTATACCTGAGACCCAAAAGGAAAAAATAGATATACGAGGTTGAGTCGGGATTCCCAAGAGCCAAAACAACTCACTACTACGGCAGGAAAGAATCATGGGGATATTCCCAAACCCCATAAATACATTCGAGGCGGTTCATCAGAAATCATAAAAAAAAAACACCGAAAAGGAGTGGATCCATTATCTGGTATCTTGAAGCGATGATCTACGACCTCCTTTCTTAGGGTCAAAAATGATGCCACACACGTGAAGATACTTGTAACATCTTTCTCTTTCTCGTTCCAAACTGCCTCGCGTTCACGTCACATTCGGTCGAGACAGGTAAATCACCAAGGGTTGTTTCTCTTCCCTTAATTTCGTTACTAAATCTTTTAACTTTCGGTTGTGTCACGAATTGGTTACTGCTACTGAGTTGATTTATGACTTCAAATTGCGTTATTGTATCGTTTGGCTACTGCATACTTCATTTTATCGTTCACTATGAAAATCTCAAATACAGGGAGCGAATTTACTCCACCTCAAAATCTAAGCTATCGTCATAATTGGTCTGAACTCCGGCAAGAACCGACGTGTTCAATTAAACATGCCGCCTTCTTTATTAATTGCTACCTTTAAAACAGAACGGACAACTTTCTTTAAGGTAATAGTAAAATATTAACCTAGTTCTGATCTTTTGTACTTTATTGTTGTAAATTTACACTTACATTACGATCCTACAAGTCGCCAATAACGTTTGACATGGGGTGTCACTGCACTAAACATAAAACCTAGCTAAATCCTCTAATGGCCTATTTTATCGCGTAATGATCGGGAAAATGGTCAGTAATATTTCTAGGCTCTATCGACTATTTTGACATATTTTCTCATAGCACCTATCAACGAATTCGGAGCTATTATACTTGTCGAATCATTTCCGCTTGTATTCCATTCTTGTTAACTTCATTGTCTGTCATTTCTTACTTCTCAAAAACTCTGATACGCTTGTATCGTATGGAAACTCTTCCTTTCAAAATCAAGCCGCTGCAATGTCAAATTTAGACAGAAGAAATCTGGCCAGTTTCGAGATTACCGATTATCCGTGGCGAATCCGTCCCTCATGTTTAAAAAAAAATACACCATTCTTACAGCGCACTCATGCAAATAAGAGACCCAGTTTGGATGTTTTTAGTCAGACTCAGTCGCAATTTAGACATTTGCTTTGAAGATTTATCTCGACATCTTAATAACATTAAGTCGTATAACAGGGTCTTGTGCTTTTTGTTAGTAAGTTTCAGATAAAATTTAACTCCTTTCCTTGAAATTTTCTTTCGAACTTTCAAGGAAAGCAACAGGATTAGCCGTTGCAGGACATCGTCCGCTACATAAATATTGACATTTTTGTATTTGACAGATGAGATTAGGTCCCGCCCACTTTCTCCGACATATCCTCAACCCGAGCTACACCCGTCTAAAATCAGAGCCACCTAGAGTAGTATTCTAGGTGGCTGTGCTAAAATCCGACACATCGCCTGTGACGTCACCCACGCGGTAACGCGTCAATCGAATGTTATGTTTGTTCACAGAGAGCCCTTCTCTCTCTCTCTCTGAGGTAGAGAGAGAGATAGAGAAAGGCAAAGAAGTCCGTAAGCGAATCCCACCCTTGAAGTGGGCGGCAGGGAGAGAGGGAGAGAGAGAGAGGGAGAGAGGGAGAGCACAAAGGGCGAGGATGGCGATGATTAAACCAAAGACCTCTCCTTCCATCAGCGAAACCGTTGTCCCGTATTCGCTTTGCAAGTCCATCACGCAGTAGGGAAAACCACCCACAGACGCGATTGAAAACTTCGATGAAGTGGGGGAGAAAAACACACAGGAGGTGCCGCCTACGTTCACCCGTTTATTCAAACAATTCCCTTCTTTTTCTCGGCTTCGCAGCCGAAATAAATTATTTTTTTAAAGGTAAAAAAACGCTCTCTTCGCGGACGAAACTCGCATTAAAAACAGCATCCCGTGGAATAAATATGGAGAGGAAGGAAGCCAAAGGAAGAAATAGATTACACAACAAAAGGGAGTTGTTTTGCGGAGAGATAAAAAAGAATGACAATAAAAAACCGCGACGAGCATTTTTTTTTGCAATTGCGCCCCATGTTTATCTTTTGTTTTATTCTCTGACCCTCCTCAAAATAAAACTTCACCGGCGAAAGGTAGAAAGAGGCTTTAGGAAGAGTCGGTAGTATAGCAGATTCGGCAAAACACGAATACGAATAAAAAAAACGAAAGCAGACGCGCGCGTTTCTTTCTAATCTGCAAAAAAAAAGAGGGAGCTAAGAGAACGGAGGAATCTTCAAACAAAAATTTATAGTCTCTCAGGATGTTATTTTGATTACGTTTGCTCACGCTTGCTTGCCTTCGCCTGCGTGCGTGCATGCGTGCGTGTGGGAGCGAAAAAAACTTAGATACAAAGAAAACATCCAAGACGGACATCTCAGACCTGTAGAGAGAGAGTTGACTGAAAGTGAACGAACAAGACCCGAAAAGGATCCGTTTTATTCAAGAAAATTCCTACAAAGGGAACGCCGAGAAAAGGCAAATATTAAGAAAAAAATGACAGCGAAGGACGTGAATGTTTCATCCATCCCTTCGGGGTCCTTGCAGGCTATTTTTTTTTTAAACTCCGCGGAATAAAAAATGAGCGAGAGACCGTTACTCTCGTGGACGGCAGGCTTTAGCCGAAGGGTGTGGTCTTGTTTTGAAAGAATCCTTGTCGAGTGTGGCGATGTGTTGTTTATGTGAGCGAGCACGTACGGGACTGTATGTCTCTTTATCCGTGCTCGTGTATGTTATGTCCGTGTACGGCGAGCGTACTTCGTCGGAATTTTTTTCCTTCTACTGGAAACATACATCGTTCGTGAAACAAAAGCTTCTTTGACTAAGCAGAACATTTGGGGCGACCATGTTTTTCAAGTCGTCTAGAAAAAAAATAACGGTTCACTAGTAAAAAAAAATATGCGAAGTTTTTGCGGCAACTGAAGCGAAATTACGTAACGATTTTTAAAAAAGACGATGCCGAGAAAATGAAAGCGAAATGCCTTCTCTTCTGTGTTGTACACTAGGGCCCTCTGGTGATGTTCCGAGAAAGCTTTGATGCAGGCTCCGTACGAATTAATGACGTGGGAAAAATATATCGAATGCTGCATTTATTTTGTTTCGCTTAAAGGTCAATTGACCCTTGAACCACCGAATAATTTCACCAAATATATATATAAAATATTTTAATCCTGTAAGGAGTTAATACTTCATGAACATTAAATCGCCTCGATCCAATCGAGATGATGAAAGATATATTTCTTCATTTCTTTACCTATTGAGGACCATATAACAAAGGGTTAAACTAGATCTTCAGACCATATACTAGTGAAAAGCTCCCTCATTGCTTTTGATTCTAAGACAGAGTGAAGAAGATGATAAGTATTTGAAAAAACGGTGTTTATTGTAATGTTTTTATTTGTGTTCCAACAAAATGCTTTGACTCATCATCCTAACACAGGACCCAACATGCATGTCTTTGTTATCTATTTTACCTCCCCGCATTTTGAGTCGAGTACCCTGGGATGTACTAAATAACCTGGTAAGAACATGAAAATATCGTTTTAAAGGGCGACTGATGTATTTGCGGAGTTTAACATTAATCATCTAAATAAAACGAAAAGAACACTCGTGGCCCACGCTATAAAAAGTCTCCGACTCCAACAATGAAAACATTTTCTTAATAAAATATAACTCCGCGCCATCTCTTAGAAACACACGGCATTAACAATCAGGATACCCGTCATTCCCAATCATTTAACATCCAAGGACGACAAGAGATCGGGGAGGAAATTCAAACCGGCGGACCAAAAGTTTTGACTTCAATACTCCACAAAACTCTCTCTCTCTCTCTTCCACTCTCATACACACACATACGCCAAACATCCCATCCTTCACACAAAGTACCCAAAACCAACGAAACACTTACGGGATTATCGCACGCCGACAACAGACTCCGAAACCGTTAAGTTCTTCCTAATAAGTCTCTCAAATTCCCCTCACTTTAGCCTCCTAGTTCGACCTGTCGTATCTACTCCAATTATTTGCTCGTGCGGTGAGAGAGAGAGGGAGAATTAGAGAAGGAAAGTTACAGAGAGAGAGAGAGGGAGAGTGAAAGGTATCGAGTAAGTTGGCATGGGTGATTTGGGCACGATGTGCCCCGCAAACAGGCTCGCCAAGACTCCTAAGACTCCTCGACCCTCAGAGGAATACATCGAAACGCTGAGTGCTTCGAAAAGCTTCCTATGGCTCTGGCGGTCCGCCTCGTGAAACCTATGTGCGCCTACTTGTGTTCGCGTGTGATGAGTACAGGTCCGTCCAGTATTAAGTTTTAAGCCTCCCTATCCCCTTCCCCTCCACTCCGTCATTCCCTAATACTCCCTATAAAATCCCCTTAACATGCCGGCCGACCGTGTACGTACGCTTCAGCTGTTTGGCACCCAGAAATGAGTCTCCATTTTGGTAAACAGTATCCATGTATTCGGGACCCGTAAAACTGCACGCATACTCTCTAGATTTAATTCCCTCTGGAAGGCACGTTAAAGGAAAACGGACGCCGCTGGGAAACGGAGGTTTAACTATTTGCTCGTGAGCCGCTTAAAATGACGTACGAGATGCGAATGGCCTCTCGCGGTCTGGAAATTTTCGTATTGAACGTTTCTTGGGTGGAGTTTTGATCGTCTTATTGCATGAACGGAATCCAAAAGTTATTTATCTGCAGCGCATGTATAGCTCAAACAAATATATAATAATGGATTTTTAATTAAAAATAATTCAACATAATTTGCGCGAATATCTTGGTAAATTGGACGCTGCGATGTTTTCGAAACGCTTTTCGTTAATTCTTTGCATTCTTTGCGAATTAAAATCTAATTATAGGGGAAAAAAGTTCGCCGATTGCTTTCCGAGGTGTAATGACGGTGACGTTCATGATGAAGTGCTTAGGAAAAATGACCATCGCCCGTCCGAATTTTAATTTCGCTTCTTTCTCCGAAATTGAATCCCCCTAAGTTAGCGCCTTAGTATTGCATTAACATGGTAACAATAATTATTGTTTCGCGATCGGCCTACTTTATTGTTATTTTTAATTATTCTATGAGAGGTTTTTGTTTGCCTCGGTGGAACGGAATTGGAAAACAATCAGCAAAAAAAACGAAATTAAAAATAAATTCGGAACAAATCTCAAAAAACAAACTGCAAAAATTCCGATCACCTAGATAATTATAAAAGGGAAAAAATTCGAGCTTGGCAGGGGTGAAAAAACATTAAATTTTAAAAGAGTACCGTTTTTTGTCTCGTTGTCCATCAAAAATAAATTAGCAATTCAATTAGAAGGTGAGAGGAGCGAATAATTCGCATACATCTCCCACTAATGCATGTTATTTCTCTCTCTCTTTCTCTCTCTCTCTCTCTCTCACGCGTTAAATTACGCAGACTTTGTTGAATAATTAACGACCTCCAAAACCTCACCTCATAACCATTCAGTGGCTTTAAACAATAAATTAACCACGAACGATTACCCGATTTGTTTTACTCGTCCGCGAATTGAATAATTAAACCCATACACCGGTCATTTCTTTTTTTTTTTTGGCGAAATTAAAATTACGAGACAGATGCACGAATCACGGCATGAAATCGACGCGATGAAAACGCGATCGCAACCATTGCCCTGATCGAAACGACGAGCTTAATTCGAGGACGCATTTTTCACGCGCTCCTTTCTCTTGACCTAAGAAATTTTCGAAAGGAAGGAAGAGCGTTGATTCCCGCGGGACAAGACGACCGATGCGTCATGACCGAAAATCGCTCCTACCTAAAGGGGCGGAACGATTTATGGGAAATCATCAAAAATAAAAAGAAGCGCTCGAAGGAAAAAAAAGAAGAATGAAAGGGGACTTGACCGTTTTCTTATCAAACGCAGAAATGCAGTCGCACGCAGCGGAATGAGGAGAGAAAAAGGTGACGCCGCAGAGCCAGCAACAAGAGGGACCGGACACAAAAACCTCGATTCCCATTCTGCCTCGGGAAGGAATGAGCACATCTTTCTTTCCCGCCTCCTTTGACCCCGCCTCCCTCTCTCTCTCTCACACACTCTCTCTCTCACACTCTCTCCCTCTCTGCATCTTTCTCTCTATCGCCAGTCTCCAGGGCCTTATCCATTTGTCACGTCGGATGACCTCGGTTATTTCTCCTCCGGTATGTAACGTTACCTTACGATCCCTTTACATGTTCCGCCCATTCTCATTTTTTTCCTGTCCTTTCGTTCCTTTCATCTCCCTTCCCCTTCCTCTTTCCATCTCCTTACTATCTTCCTCCCTTTCTTCTCCCCCTATCCTACTTTTCATCCTACCATTCTTTCTTTCTTTCTCCCTTTCTTCTCTCCCTCCCCTTTTTACTTTCTCCATACGAAGTAATGGGAAAGTATTGTGATCACGAAAAAAATCGACTTCGAGATTTCAACGGAAATACACGTTTTGAGGTCCCTAGAACACGTTTAGACTATTTTCGGAATGTCTGTGTGCGCGTATGTGTCTGTGCGCGCGTGCCTGTGTGCGTGTGTGAGATTGTGAGCGCTCTAACTCAAAAAGTACTTACCATATCGTTACCAAATTTCATATATAACACTTTCGTATGGGCACAAAGTACTGATTAGTTTTTGGACAATAACGGTTTTTCTCTAGGTCGAGGTTTATTCGAAACCCGATTCGGTTTTTGCGATATTTCTCCGTTAAAACATCATTATTGTATATACAATTCTATACAACTATTATAGAGAATGTAATTTCCTACAACTTTCATTTGAAACAATTTTCCATAGCAGTTAGTGTTTACGAATTATTTATAAATAATCGGTTTTTTCGGTTTCCGTAAAATGTCCCCTTAAAAGCGTCGTTATCGGTAATCTCCGTAAGGACCAAAGTTGTAGAGAATAATATTTCTTCCAGGTTTTCTTTGAAACAAATTTTCCTAGAACCATCGATTTCGGAGATATTTAACTTTTTTCGTAATATCCAGCTTACAGCGCCAAAACCACGTAGCGGTGAATTCTGGAAACATAATCAAAATATAATTTACGGCAATAAGGACGACTGTAGTCTTTTACGATACGAAATAATAATTTTGCTTCATTATGCTTTCATAATAATAAAAATATGTATACCTCAAATATGGAAAAAGTCATATGTTGGCCACATCAGATTTTTATGTTAATGTCGGTCCACTGGTATTACCTTATCTTCCACTGTACTATTATTAGTGCGTAAATCGTAACTGTTAAATATTTATTGTACGTACTATATGAAATTCATGTAATATAATCATTGTCACATCTGTACATACATAAGCTCATTATTATAAAAATCTGTACGCAACAATCATTGCACACAATTGCAATTCTCATGTTATTTTGTTATATTTTCCAAACTATATAAAAGACACTGTCACTTTGTGTGTAATGCTTTTTGAAGCTTAATATCTCGCAAAAGACTGAACCGAATTTGATGAAATTTTCAGGATAGCATTATGATATAATAACAAAACGTTTTAATGTATCGAACTCAAGATCAAAGACCAGGGGATAATTTCCATTTCCCATAAGGTAACACGTAAAAATGGACATTTCGACGTGCAGGCTTTCATTCTTTTTTAGATTAAAATTAGAAAGAATTGGCCTACAATCTTCGGATATAAACCATTTTGAAGAAAACAAAGTTTATTGTTATTTTCATCTTTTTTCCGCCTACAGTTCGAACTTGCTCAATTTAAATGTTTAATTCACACAGTTTGTGGAAATTTTGCCATTTTTAACGGCATGTTACTTTGCCTACCTATTCCATTGTTAGACCTCGATATCATATTGTTATTTCAATCCTTATGGGTATAAACGTGTTTTGAATGCTTTTAAGATGAGATAGAGGGAGAGAGGGAGGGGGAGAGGGAGGGAGGAGGAAATGATTTTCAAGACAGTTGAAGTTTCTGATGTTAATATGATCTCCCTAAATAGCTTGAACGATCGCATCTTTCCTCCCGTCATTTTTGACGGGCTATACACTAGTTTCTTAATATTCTATGCATTTATTATTACTTTTATTTTTTAGTAATTTAGCTCTAGTTTATGTAATTTCACACTAAATTCAAAATTATTCTAAAGTATGTATTGTTAGGTGGAAGAAGGGGCTATTTATTCTCAACCTCGCAATAAAGACAATTTTCTTTCTTCCCTTCTCTTCCTCTATCCATCCCTCTCACATCCTTTTTCCATGCAACTCTTCTTCCTCTACACTTTCCCTCTCCATCCCCCTTCCTATCTCCTCCTCCCACTTCTCTCTTATTCTTTCCCCACTCCATTCTCCACACCTTTTCACCCTTTTATCTTCTCCCATTCCTTATTCCCTCTCATCCCTCATCATCCCTTCCCATTCCCTTCGTGGGTATATTCCTGAAGTGGTTTTTTTTATTTGATGAACAAGTCTGATTACTCACACTAGTTTCTCCGGACAAATTTCAAACCTGTTGACATTATTAAATATCTTTCGTGATCCATTTATTCATTGTAAAATAACTATCCAAACATGTGGATATTTATTGCATTATTATATACATTTTAGTGCGTTTTCTTAAAATAAAAAATGTGGCAATGTGAACACGCTCTCTGTACGTCTGTATTTGGAGAATCGCCGTTTTTAAGGAGATATTCGGAATTTTTAAAAAATTAGGTAGCATTTATCAAATTATGAATTTTACAACGACTGAATTTTCCTAGTAATTCATAAATTTTTCGCAAGGTGGCTTCAAATTAGGAAAATTAGAAACTTTGACGTGGTATTTTAACCAAACTACTAAAGCTAGAGCAGTGAAGTTTTCACGGATGGGAATGTCTAGTGAAGGCCTGCATTCCAGCGGTGCGGGTTGTTCCCTAACCAAATGGGGAGGCAAACCAGAACCCTAAATATTTTTAAGAAAACCTGCTTCCACCACTTGTTTTAACAAGGGTATCTTACTTCTTATATTCCTCATAAGATGTAAAAATTTTAAACGTTAATGCCTAATTTTCATCGCATGCAGAAGGATGGAACTAGATCAGGTTGCGGCAACGTGTTTTTCTTTGATGCCTCTCTTTACCAATATTCATTAAATCCATAAACTTACACGGGTGGCACCCTTTAATTTATTTTGTCCATAAAATATGTTGGGTGAGCCTAGAACTCAAAGGTGGAATAACTATGAAGAACGCTGACAAAAAGTGACTGTTATACAATAAGGTATCCTGAATGTAATGTTTTGCCCGTATAGTTCGAAATCCCATTGAAGCAAAAGTAAAATTCTTTTAAAAATTTATATATTTTTTTAATTCTTCTTGGAAATATCGTGCCAAGTAAATACTTTTCGCCGAACACCTTTAAGCACGGTCATGGGCCATAGATTGCCAACTCCTGGACGAGATATTTTGCCCTGTCTGTCTGTCTATTTCTTTCTCCCTCCTATCTTTTCTCCTTCTCTCCCCTTCGCCATATCTCCCTACTCTTTCCCTACCACGGTCTTTCCCCCTCTCCACTTGTCCCTGATCCTTCCTTTTCCTATTCTCTTTTATCCTGTTTCTCCGCCGTCTTATGTACTCGAAAGAAAAGTCTCGTCCTTTCCTTCCTGGGCCTCAAATCTCTCTCTCTCTCACTGCCTTTCTCTCCCTCGGCCTATCGATTCCAGTTCCTTCCCTATGAGGTAGGTCCATCTACTTGCTTCTTACCTCTTTACTTTACAAACTTTCTCTCTCCTCCCTATCCATTCACTCTACGCATCCCTCTCTACTAGCCTTTTGCTTGACGTCTTTGTTTCTCCATTTTCTCTCTTTTCTCATTTCCTTTGGTGATTTTTTCAGCCCTTTTTTTGTAGTTCGTTCCTGTCCTTCCTAACTTCTCCTTCAGTCCATCCACTCTGCTGTCAATTCTTACTTTTCTTCTCATCGCAACTTCTTCCCTCGCACTTCGCTCCATCCTATCTCGATACGGAAGATACAGTTTCTGAGGTTTATTTTTTCCTCCTGCCATTTGTTTGGATCTATAACAACAACCTCCGTCGAAATACTTTTTCAGGGATTCGTTTTCGATTTGAAATTAATAAACTCGGAGCGCCTATGCTTCTTCCTGAATTAACCGCAATTGTCTATAATGTTATCCTTTTACTTATGAAAAGCAAGATTCCCCCCATTATCATACTGTGCTGCGCAAGCAGCTTAAAAAAATCCGTTATTTGAAAGAGAAAATCGATCGAGGAGATTTAGTTGAGTGATGGGACGTCAGACCGCCATTATTTTATCAATCTGATACTAAAACTAAATAAGATTGGGGAGTATAATGCACAATGTCTCATGGTTTGAGCATTACCTCCGGGTGGAATATATTTTAAACTCCTCGAACATGAATTTGCTGAAAAAAGATGTAGATCACTAATAGATGTAGACACCACAAGATAATTTCCTTTGGATCATATTCTCTAGCGACTTTTTATATTATTCCCTTCTGCACACAAATTATTCTATACAGAGTTTATAGATTATGGCAGATTTAATCATAGTATGAGTAACGTACGAGATGCCTTGATTATTTTTGTACAGCTTGTTGCTTCTATAACTTCGCTTTCACTTTTGATCTTAAGTTCTGCATGACTTTATGAAGAAGGAAACTGCAATAAAAAAAGTGGATCCTAATAGAATTTTGTTTTCTTTCTTTCTCGTGTTATTATAATAACTAACACATTCTGCATCGAATATACCTTAAATATATATAACTTAAACCTTTGCAAGCATGGGTGGACCCAGGATCTCTCCGGGAGGGGGGGAGGGGGGTAATTTAGGAGTGAAAAAATAATTTAA
The DNA here is from genome assembly GCA_036926305.1 of Uropetala carovei. Taxonomy (NCBI): domain Eukaryota; kingdom Metazoa; phylum Arthropoda; class Insecta; order Odonata; family Petaluridae; genus Uropetala; species Uropetala carovei. The sequence continues at coordinate 23,788,756 of JAXCHB010000045.1, read as the reverse complement.
TAAAAAAAATGTTTTTTAAAAATAACTTTTGTATTATGCACTAAAAAGAATAAAATAAATTTTGATTTACTACAATAAATTGTGAGTTCTGTTGGTAAGGAAGACCAAAATTCGCGGCAGTGTCAGCAGAATAACTTTCTTCTTATAGAACAATGCTGATTTACTAAAGTTTATTATGAACATTCGTAAAAGTTAGATGGCGCTTCACATTACACTTTCAATTATCTTGCTTAATTATACATAAGTGTACGTGTGGTGAGTTCGACTTTCCACTAAATTTTAAGTTCCCCTTTGCGGGTACAAACTCAAAGTGAAATAAAAATTACTTTCAGCTATATACGTACATATAATAGATATAAGATATCGAGTGAGGTTAATATAAAAGTTATTCAATACAGTATTTGAAACTATCTTCATTTTAATCAGAAAAAGGAAATGTAGAACTTAATAGCAACAAGCGAATGCATACAGTGAAGTGGTACAGTCTATTATAGTGAAGCGAGTGAACAAATGCTCAGCACGAAGGACGAGATTTAAAGGGTAATTTTTCGAGGGTTCACAAATTCTAGGGGGGATAATTACCCCCTTGAATCTGCCCACGTTCGCAAGTTAATCACAAGATGACCGACCGCGATCTATAAACTCTGCAAAGCTTATGATGAAGATGGATGCAAAAAAAGTAAAACAAAAAAATCTGAACTTGAACTCTCCCCTTCTCAAATTCCATCCTCATCCTCTCTCGACACCTAACTCTGATTTCCTCCATCATCCTTATCTCCCTTCTTTTCCCCCTCGCCATGTCCTCATCTTTTCTTCTCCCCCCATTCCCTACACTGATTCACATCTATCTCAACTCGCCCCTTCTCTCGAACTAAGCTATCCACCCAATCCTACCTTTTCCCCTCTTATTCCCGTCATTTCTTCACTCATCTCTCTCTCTCTCCCCCTCAATCTGTTCCTCTTCCTCGTGTTCCGAATCCTCTTTCTGTCTTAATCCCTCTCTCCGAACACCTCCTAGAGGGGCCAACTTCTGTTCCAATAGCGTCCTCTCGCCCTCTCAGAGAACTTCCCTTTAAAAACCCATTCACCCATCCAACTTCATCTATCCCCATCCTCTCTTTCTCTCTCCCTATCACTCTCTCTCTCTCTCTTGCGCCTTCCTAACCTCCTCTCTTCCTCAGAAAGTTCTTAAGCCGTTGATCATCCATTTACAACGCAGCAGTGGCTCTTCTAAAACATTACCGTCTTCACCCAATAAGCTGGGAGTGTTACAAGGAAAAGTTTTCACGTACAATAGAATTCCTCTTGTGTGTGCATTTGAAATTGCTGTTTTGAACGAGTATGGCTCTTTATAAAAGTTCCTCATTCAAAGGAAAGCTATGTAAAATAATGCTGATTCAGTTAAAATTATATTTTAAAATGTATGCCTATCTACAAACGAGTTCCATCGAGCTCGACCGATACGAATGCGAACAATCGAGGTATTGTTACTTTATATCGCGCAGGTCATGGAGGCATTTTATCGCTTTCAGATTATTCAATTTTCATTTTTTCCTCCTACCTACGAGTCGGAAAGGTATGAAAGAGATGAAGGTGTTTCCCATCTCACCGAATGCATATCTTTTTCTACAGGATGAGGGAGATAAGTCTGAAAAAAATTTGGTATTCCAGTTTGTTTGATTCAGGATTTCTCCCTCCGTACAGATGCAATTTCTTTGCCAACAACCGCTTCGGAGCACTGGTTCGAATCCTGCTGTAGGTAGAGGAATATTTGGTATGATAGATGTGCCTAAATTGCTCGAGTCCCCGGGAATGGATTTCTTTCAAATGGATAGAGAGAACATAATTTGAAAATTGAGCAACTCAGATACCCACGATAATCCGTTGTTAAAGATCTGTATGGTTTTTGTACTTTTCAAGAATTAGAGCGGTTATTTTGAACCATTATTTTCATGTGACATAAGAATTTGTAACAGACTAGTAAAAAAATCATAAATTTTATCTAATAATTTCATTTTTTGATAAGTGGAACCTTCCTGGAGTAGCAGCCCGTGTTACGTATGTTTAAACCATTCAGTTAAATTCGGAATTCAGTTAAAATAACCACATAACAAACTTCTTATTCCAAAGAAAATCTTTTTATAATATGCAATGTTAACCTAGAATTCATTCATTCCGAAAAGTGAATAAAAGTACCATATACATATATTTCTTTCAACTAAAATAGCCACTCTTAACAGATTTTAATGGATTAATGCATTAGCATTTCAATTTCATGAAATAAGCAGAATTCTGGTAACAAAAAAATTTGTTCAATCTTCAATTGACTCTGATAATACTTTGAGTAGATTTTGGAATAAAATGTACCTTAATATCGTTTAGCGTCCGCTCACCATTCTGGACATCTCAGTTTCCGAAACAACAATTTTCAATAGTTTTAAATTGATTTTTGCTTTGAAATATACTTGAATCAATTCAGTACAACTTCCATTTTACATACTGTAAATTCCAAAGTAACTCCTTTCATATTAGGCAATGCTAGCCTCAAATTAATTCATTCTATAAAGTGAATAAATAAAGTTCTTTCTTTAAACTATAATAGCCACTGTTACTAGATTTAAATGGATTATAAGCCTCAGAACTTACTCTGTATTAAATAAGCACCAAAATTCCTTTTATAAAAACAAATGAGTTCATTAAAAGTTCCACTGTTGTTTCTTCGAAAATTGCCTGTTAACAGTTTTAAATGTCCTTTTAATTTTAATTGAATTTTAATTTATATTCCTTTCCAAACTTCGGCCATTGTTACGAAATTAATTCGAGGAATAACAATATAAATTTGAAAGCACGTACGGTTTACAAAGAATTTAATTTAAGAATGCTTTTTATTTCCAATTTTTCTAAAATGACACTGTTGATACGTAAATTTTTTTATATTTACATTAATATAATTATTTTCCACAAAACACGCCAATCTCTCCCTTTTCTTCCTCTCTCTCTCTCTCTCTCGTATTGAAGCACTCAAGGCACGCTTATTCCCAGAAGGATGTATACAATAATAGTAATTTGAAGTGTAACAATGATAATGGTCGACATAGCAACATCACGTTAAAATGGCGAGATTTCCACAAAATATGCAAATTAAACGTTTAATATGGAATATTTCGAACTGTGGGCGAAAAAAGACGAACGGAATAAGAAACTTTATAAATTTTTCTTCAAAATGGTTCAAATCCGAAGGTCGACTGTTAATTTCTTCTAATTTTAATTTCCAAATGAATAAAAGCCTGCACGTCGAAAAATCGCGTTTTACATGTTAAGTAATGGGAAGTGGAAATGCCTTTCTTGGAGACGAACCAAGGAATTTTTCGCGATTTACATTAGTCATTGTCTGAATAAGTGTTAATCAAGCATCCCTTCCAAATTTCGAGTTTCTATTTTTATTATTTCTCGAGTTATTAGCGTTTGCATAGCGTGACAAACCAACCAACAGACGACTGCTATTATTATATTAAATATATATCTGTGTGTGCGTGCGTGTGTGTGTGTCTTGTGCTCACGAAGGGATCATCCCGAAGGCTCCAAAAACTTCTACAAATGTCTCTCCAACACCGCAGCGGCTGTCCTTTCGGTAAGTGCTCACTGGGTTTCCTTCAACATCTAGTTGTCCTAAATATCCTCATTTACCTTTCCTCTTCCGTAGTATATATATGATTGCAACTAGTAGTTGAGAGGGATAGGAGGAAGCCAGTGGACACTTACTTGGTGTTGTGGACGCCCATGGCGATAGAGGAAGGCTTTTTCATATATATATATATATATATATACACACACACAGGAAGATTTTTTATTCAAGAACGCTGAAAAATCGTGTTAGACAATAAGCTGAGGAGAGCCAGTATATATACTCAGCCCTCGCGCCACTGATTACTACATAATTCCGCCGCAATATCGGACAGCGTCGTTCGGAATGGGAGGGGGAAAAAGCTACGGTCATTTTCAACATTTGATGTGACATTTTTTAAATAGCATCAAAGTAGTATATTCGTAGAAATTTTGGCAATGCTCTCCAGTTTATATCCTGAGACAGGGGTCACCAAACTTTTTATCGAAAGGGCCACATGAGGCTTTATGTACGACAGCGCGGGCCACTTAAGACTTTTCAAATGTCTGATCGGGCCGTGTGAAAACTTCAATGAACGAGTTTCGACCGCCCAACTTCACTGGGGTGATGATCGAGAAAAGAGAAAAGTTTCAGAGAACTACCTAAAAACGAGTTGGTGATCGAATGATACTTAATGAAAATTGCTGTTGGTGAATACAAAAAAGTTAAAGAAATATATGCGGTAAGGCGTAGACCATTGCGCGGGCCGTAGTTTGGAGACTCTTGTTCTAAGATATAGTAGGTAGTGATTTTTTAGGGTCCTCGAATAAAAAATTCACCCTGTAGGTATATATATATATATATATATATATATATATATATATATATATATATATATATATATATATATATATATATATATATATATATATATATATATATATATACATATATACACACACACATATACACACACATATACACACACCTAGGTGTGTGTGTGTGCGTGCGTGCGTGTGCGTGCGTGTGTGTAATATACAATACAAAATACTGCTGAACTGGTTCCAGAAAGAGGAAAAAAGAGAAAACAATCTCCATGGACGCGATAATTTTGGAAACGACGTAATATTACTGTTCCCAAGCGGAGAAATGTTTAAAGAGGATGAGCGTATCAAGCGAGACGCATTAAAAATTCAACCGTGGGAGTCTTTTTATCGAGGCAAATTTTCATAAAGGCATAATGCGCTCAAAACTTCTAGGGACGAAAAATAGTACTAAAAAATTGAAATATGTGACGGGACGTTAAAAATAATTAATGACATTCGCGGACCGGTTGGGACGAGTGATGGAATTTCCCGAAAGTTGCTCGACGGATATGATTCTGTCCAATTACAGAACTTCCGGAATGACAGAGCGAAACATGTTACTTTTATCGGGGCGAAATAAAAGAAATACGATCGCGCTACCGGAATAATTTTGATGGCTCGGAAAAACTGCCCTCGAGCCACTGATTACTTCATAATTCCGCCGCAATTTCGGACCGCGTCGCTCGGAATGGGAGGGGGAAAAAGCTACGGTTGGACGCGAAAGTAAATACGGTGGTGAAAAAACTATTTCCAAACATCCTCCTCGTTCGCATGCATACTGGCCTTTATTAGATACAGAAATCCGGAATATAAAATACACCATTGCCGTAGCAATTACTATGATGCGCCCTGTCATTGGATTAATAAATGTCCGGTTTAAATCGCTTATCAAAAAATAGAAAGTTTCCATGCGAAAACAACCAAACAAAAATTAATAATTCGCGAATGAATCGTCGAGCTCACCCAATTCCTAGAATCCGACTGAACGGATTTTCTGGGCCGGGACATTTCAGCCTTTTTGTGAATCCTTTTAGTTTTCGCGTCTCCCTCGGCCATTTTAAAGTGATATTTAAGTGAGAACGCGCGTGTTAAATACATAAATCATGTTTATAACGTTATAATTCACATCCTTTGGAGTATCTGTGTTTTGCTAAGAAATTCTTAACTGTGTCATTGAATTCTGAAATCACGCATAAATGATGAAGTGAGAAGAAAAATTATAATCTGCATTACTTTCCCGGATCCCTTGAAAACTCTGGACGTCCCCTGGTTGAAAACTCCTCTTCTAATCCAAGTAACCCGAAAATATTACTCCCACAATTATTTCACCCGACTTGCCTCACGTTATGAGTTTTGACGACATGGATATTTGTAAAATTTCCGGCAGGAGGTGTTATCGTTAATGAACTCCAAGGGATATTTTTCGAGTATCTGGATGCAATATACTTTTTATATTGGTGTATGACATATTAAAATATTTTTTTTAATTCTCCAAACTAGCTCACTGAAATTTACACACAGTCCAATGAAAGGTTATAATGTTGTCCCACAGTGATACATTAAGCCTCACGTTGCCCTTTTAGTAAAACTTTTGTTGACTCAATATCAACAATCGGTGGACTACCACTGACGACGAAAACTTTGTAACTGAAATGCTCACCTGCTCCACTCGTTTTTTTACCGTAAAAAAGAAGTCTCGATTCTCAGCTACGAAATATATTCCAATCGAGATACTTGAATGAGAACATTTTAAAAAGTTTTACCGCCACCTCAACCGTTTCTCCCCTATATTACTCTTCTGGATCAAAATACACCAGAGAAAGCAAATTTCTTCCTAGATTTCCGCATTTAAAAAAACAACACCCTTGTAATCACATTTCCGCCTGCGAATTTCCCTCGCGCTAGTAAATAAACCATCGAGGAGGGAGGACAGAGAGAGAGAGATATGAAGAGAGGCTAAAAGAGAGGAAGAGAGGGAAAAAGGAGATAAATGCTTAAAATAAAAAAGCGACGGACAGATGACACTGGCTGGCGTCTTTTTTTTTATCCTACACCATCCCTCACGTCCCACAGAACACAACAGTTTTCTCTCCCAAAGACAAACGACGCAACTCAAAAGGTTACACCTGAAACGAAAAACCAAAAGAACCGTATACACGCCTCGGTCCAACACTTCTCATCCTTCCACTCTCACCTTTCCATCACTCTCTTCCATTCACTCCCCAGCGTGGGTATATTGGGACTTACAAAACTTTTTTTCTCTCACTCAGAAATGACAGCGAGAGTGTGTTCCGGTCGACGGCGGTAATGGCCTGCCATCAATCCAGTGCGCGCAGTCGATTGTTTCTTTTTTTTTTTTTTTTTTAATTATTCCCCTCCGCTTTCGCAGAGGGCGCGCGCGAGCCAGCGAGTTTTCCTCGACAAACACGAACGGATATCTCCCATCACCGAGACGCGTTGCATGGAAAGAGAGGGAGAGAGAGACCCGTGGAAGACTTAACAAGACGCCTTCTCTTTATCGATGAAAAATTCATGACCCTTTGTTGGTGGTACTCTATGAGGAATATAAGCAGCGTCCGGTGCCGCGGAGCGGAACCCAGAGAAAAGAGGGATCGAATCATTTTTTAATGGAAGATTATAGAATCAGAGGGGGGGAAGGCGATCCGCCAGAGGTCGTGAATTTTAATCGCGTAATTCCTGCTTCCTGCTATGTTCCTCTAATCCCTACAAGAATGTGTTGCGCTGTCGTCCGTGGTTTCCAATCCAAAAAAACCCCCCTTATCTCATCTCCCTATGCCACCACCTCACATCTCTCGCCAACTATATTTTCCAATGCTAGAGTTTATAATCCGACTCAGCATCTATTCCTCCCGTTACACCTTACTTCCTCATTCTTCTATAACGTCTCCTACGCCATGCTTCCGCCTTATATTACATCCCTGTTGTCTGATCCTACTTCCAATCCTTTACCCCAAAAAGATTTTTCAAGCCACTTTCCCCTAATACTTTTCAATTTGACCAGAACGATTCTATGTAGTATACCGAGTAATCTTCACTATTTTGCGATAATTAGGAATAATTGTGATTAAAAAAATTAACGTCGCCGTCATTATTAATAATTTTAATAAATTTATAAAGAAGACAAATTAAATTCTTGGTGATCGTCAGCGCGACTTTAAGTTTCGACTGTATGCAACGCCAGACAGCCCAAGGGCACAGTGTAGGGAACGCAATACCGGTCCCAAAAATCAATACCGGTATTTCGTTATCGATGTTCGTCATTGCCGGTATACCGGTATTAAAAAATAAAGAAACTCGTGAATAGTTCAGGTAAAACAAACACAAGATTAATTCAAAATATACTTCACATCAATTATTATTCATTGTAATTGTATATAATGTAGGGTGAAACACTAACTAAATAAATTCAATGAATCTAAAAAAGAAACTATAACATAATAAAATAGAAAAAATACCATTCAGTCAAACATAAAAATTAAGTTTCAAGTCTGACTTTAAATCAAATTAAAAATTACCATTCAATTATTATCAATGAATAGAGAAATGTGACTAGAGCACAAATACGAAGTGATTTTACTTCGTCAATAAGCAAAAAAAGAATGACGACCGTTCACAGCCACTACAAATGGAATACCTTACGATAAGTATCAGTAAAATGATGCTATTATATAAAACACATCCGAGAGTTTGGTGAATTGGTGGAAAAACTGCGAATAAAATCATAAAATACAGTGTATGACAATGAAAATAAATTCTATAAGACAAAGTCAAGAAGTCTTCTTAGACTGGTACTTTCCAGCAATCTGTGGCCGCTAAATACTATTAGTCACAAGAGCTAAAAGTGTTAAGGAGGACATCTGAACAAACCTCGGCAGGCGCCACTGCGAATCTTTGCGGACACCGCGTTGTGAACCCGTTTTTTGGCGATAGTGAACTGTATACGTATACTGATTATTCGTTGCAAAACTTTAATATCATTCAATACCGCAATATCGGCATTGCATGGAACAGTACCTACCACAGTATTTCGGTATTGAAAAATTGGGCGTCATACCGGTATTCCGGCATACGATATACCGGTATTGCATTCCCAGCACAGTTGCGCTCGCGAAATTGGTAACCTCGGCTCTATTCACACCATCCAATTCCGTCCTCCGTCTCCATTCTCATAGCTTGACACAACCCTCTTTCAACACATTCTACCCACATTTCCATTCTACAATTCAGTAAAAATCAAACTCAACCCAAAAGTCCAACAATACAATCTAACCTTCCCTAAACTTGTCGTTCAATCCAACATTCCATTTCCATCCATCAAATTAAACATCCCATCACGATTAGCAGTATGACAGTAGGAAATTCCATAGCTATGGCTTGTACATAGCTTAAACCAGACTACAAATTTTCCTGTCCACTATGACCTTCATTTCTTGACGACTCTCTCTCCTCTTCAATTTCTCTAATAACTGGCTCGTTTCCCTTTCACTTCATTCATTCCAGCACCTATTATGTCATGCTGATTTATATATTCTCTATCCGGATCCATTTCTCATAATCTTCACGAGAATTCCTTATTTTTTCGTGTCATAGTTTTCGAAAATTTTCTCTACATATCAAAAGTTTTCTAGGTGTTTCATGACATTTCCACCACGTATCAACCTCTCCGTTTTATAAGGAACGATGCTCCACGCAAAGCATAAAACCACCACCAAAAAGATCAACCCACTTCGCCATAAAATAGATCCATATAAGGATTAGGTTTCGAAAGAAACCAGTAGGAGAAAAACTCTCTCTCCTAAGCTTACATAAAGCAGCTTCCACCTCTTTCTCCCTCCATCACTTCCTTATCGGTGCATTTCTCGCCCCAGACAAAACGCAATAAGCGGGCTCCAAAATTTTCATCAGCAAAGTGGCCTTCTATTTTTTTTTTTCATATTTTCTTGGTCGCGAGATGTGAATGGCGTTTATGCAGGTGATACACATCTCACCGTTCGACCCGTTCTCCGGGAATTCTGCTCTTGAGTGCCTAGGATAAAATAAATATATGGAAATGGCGGAAATTTATTTCGGAGGAGAGAGGAATAAATCCACCTGAATCGAAGCGGGAGGAGGAAAAAATAACGCGCTCTGCTGAGAAATATTGCTCTGAGACCCGTAAAGAAATTGATACGGCGAGACGTGGAGCTTATGCAGTTACGAATGACGCGCGATATATGAATAACGAGGTCGAAGTTAACAAGTGAGATGAAGATGTTGACCGACTAGAGGCGACAACAATCCATCCATCTTAGATGTACGCATGTATTTCTAAATATTAGGGTTTCCGCTCCTGGTCATTTCCACACCGGACTGTATTGCCCAAAGTATTAGTAACACAACGCCAGCTCAAATGAATTAACCATTTCCTAGGTTAGCAAGATAAACTTAAACACCATATTGAAACAATAAGTACTCAGTTGAGTACATAGGTGACTGGCAACTCCGGTAAATGTATCTAAATGTTCACTAATTGCAAATGCAATTCAGAAAAAAACCAACTCGACGTGAGAAGAGCCTCAGTGCAGATGAATGAGGTGATACTTAATAAAACAAGCAACTCGCATCAAAGAAACCTATTATAAGTAAACGTCAACTTTCAGTAACGGTGACCGAATAAGACCTTTTAGGCGTTTTATCCGGAAAAAATAGTTTGTTTAAAGATCCGCAGCTAAGTCCTCAAAGATCAGCAATTTACCGACCTCTGATGTATAGGGGCAACCCGAGGTGTATTCGTCGAAAACGAACTCGTCGAAAGCAAATTCGTCGAAAAGAAATTCGTCGAAAGCGAATTTGTCGAAAGCAAATTCGTCGAACGATCAATTAATCGAAAGGCAAATTTGTCAAAAATTACGCGTTCATCGAAAATCATTTGCTATTAGTTCAAAGAAGAAATGTAATGGAAATGATTTTCATTCAGACCGCTTAATACAATCGAGTTTTAATGGGGGGAAATAGCTTGAGATTTAAACTAAAATTTGTGAAAATGAATTTATCAAATGGCGAATGGTAATTTCGATATTTACATGAGTTATTCACAGGAGTTTCAAGGGAAACAAAATCCTCGCAATGCATTCGGTACATTTATGGAAAATTAAAATACACAATTACTAAGTAATTATTCTCTTTTAATAAGTTGATATTATTGTTTTTTATACTCTCGCAAACTGGTTTTAAGAGAAATAAGTTACTTTAAAGAAACTCGTAACACTGTCTTACCGATTAGGGACTGAATTAAATGGCGGAAAATGGCCCATTTCTTATCTTTCTGAGAAAAGTACGATTGGAAAAAACTTTAACTCTGATTTGCTCTAAAAATTTTCCTTGATTACGGTGAGGGACCACAGTAATATTTAAAACCTTACCTAGACTTCCGGTTTGTTTGTTACCAGAGATTCATGTGGTATTCTCTGAAGCAAGGGTCAATGCACAGCCCTTTTGTGCAAATGGAACACACTAAACCTGTCTTCTTCCTTATTTCTTTTCCCTTACGTACTACACGGACCTTTTTCAATACTATCTATATCGTTCTTATTTCTTTCCACTTGATCTTGATAATGCCACTTTAAAATTATAATAAATATTTGTCCTGCATCCTCGCGCTTTTCTGCTACTGGTATGTCTGTTCCCAGAGCCGAGGGGTTAAAATCATGGTGAAATTTTCCCGCGTATTCACCTATACATTACTTAATAGTGAGCATATGTTAAGAAATCAGATGGTAGAACAGGCTGAAATCTCGATAGCAGTCCTTTAATTTTTTTGGATTGTCAGCAACTATTGCGGAGCAACCAATAAATTTAAATTGCCTCAGAAAATAATGAAGGGGACGTTGCGATGGATCCTTGTCGGGAGCGCCTTTGGGCGCTCCTGATAACGTATCCACGTAATAATCAGCTATTTGTAATAAGAAGATATGTACGTAAGCATTCGTGGGCGTACACGTGTATATATATACACACATATATTTTTTATGGATGTATATATACATCCATAAAATTCCGCATCCCATTAAAATGTTTCATTACAGGGTATTTTCTTAATTAATAAGATATGTCAGAATAATTACCTAAGAGGTTTAGAGTTTACGTGTATTCATTTAACCATTTCTGCATACGTTATGTAGAAAGGAATGTTTCATAAATGACTACAAAACATTTTTTTAATCTCTTCAATCGTCCCGCAAAAGCATACATAAGTATACATTAAAATAAGAAAAAAAAACGAATTTCCAACTCTCGGAAACAGTTTAGCAATTTCATTACGCCTTACCTGCAAAAATGTCGTGAGATAAAAATGCTAAAATGTCGTTTGTTCCATTAAAATTCATTCCACCTAATCAAAATGCTGAAACGAAGCAAATTTGCGTACGCCTTTGCATGGCGTCTCAGCGAAATTTATAAGAGATCAAAATCGAAACGGTAAAACAAAAATCATAATGCAAGAAATTCCGGAGTAATTTTTAAAAACAACGAGATCGGCAAAGTTTATCTTTGAGCAAAATTTCAAAACAAAAACAGTTGATGGTTGAGAGAGCGAAAAATTTTGGACGGAATACAATTTCTCATTTTGATTTATCGTTTCATGCGTCACATGAGCCAAAAGGACTATTTTCTCTCATTACACACTGCAGGTTGACAGTAGAGCAAAAAAAACCCGCGCTCAGAGAAAGATGAATCGTTCCTTGTCACATAAAACGAGACTCCTCTTTTTGCCTCTCCTACACTGCGATACCTTAATTACAATGGCTTTTGTCATAACCAGAATTCAAGAAAAGTGCTGTGAAACCAGAGGTAAACGATATTTTCCGGAGGAGCAAAGGAGAAACGCGAGAGAGTTTAACTTATGCGCACGATCTACCGATCGATTGATTATCGCTAAGATTTTAGCAATACCTCGATCGATTCCCATTACGATTTTACCGATATATCTGTGGAATATGGTTTTCTTGGAGGGAAAACTTCAAAGAAAACATATTTATCCTGTAATTTACGATACTCGTAAGCGTAGATAAATGTCTCGATTTTTAAAGAAAGTTGCATCGAAAAAAAGTAAAATGGGATGTATTTTCTATGACGAACCAAAAAGAAGCAGTCAGCTGATTCTAAATCCATAAATCTTAGAGAGAATGAATCCAAAAATAAGTTTTTTAAATATGCACTTGTCTCAAATATCTCTAATATCCTTAACAAGGACCTAGGATAAGTATTTATCCCTTCAATTATTTCTATTTAAATACATTTTTATTTTCTTTCAGCCATAAGAGCATCTCCATAATTCTCTAATGCATTAATCGAAACTTGCTTATTTCAAACATTTCCCTAAGTATATATTGATAAAAATTCTGTTTTAACATGGGAACCAAAAATTACTTATGTAAGTTTTACTCGTTAAAGCCATTTCATTATTCCCGTGTCAATGTACAGTCAACTTTTATTCCGTCGAATGGAGCTTTCTTTTCTGCGTCTCAAACTATGTATGGAATTTTACAACTTCGGAAGGATATATCCTTAACGGAACCGCCAACCCATCGCGACATCCTAAGCCAAAAGACATTTTCCGCGGCAAAAAATTTGGCGTCGCGACAAAAACTCCTCCGAAAATATCGATTCGTTTCCCGGAAGGAGTCTCATACGACGTCAGAAATGAATGCGACGAAAGTAGTCAGAGGCAATAAGTTTAGTATCTCGCAAAAAAATTATTTTCCGTACAAACACACGTGGACGCGAAAAAAAATGAGCTACAAAAAAATATTTCGACTTGATGAATACAGGTGCCGCCAAAGGGTAAGCGAGACTTGGAAGAGTATCAGAGCGAATAATCCCGTCGGTTGTTGCATACTGTCTCGAGATATCACGACGACAAAAGCTCCACGTCTATTGCCTGAGCTGAAGGAACTAAAGGTCTAGAAACGGGCAGAGATAAAGTGATAGAAGAGGTAGTGCATATTAGGTCTGCGATATTCCGCATAAGTTAAACAATTCGCTTCGCAGTCGCCTTTGGCATGGCATATGCCATATAGCATTCATCATAACGGCCACTTTTTTAAGCGTCCGGAAGATAACTTTTCTCGTCCGTTTTTGTGAGCTGAATTCATCGAAAGTATACGGAAATTTTCGTTTCCTGTTCAGTTTTTATAATAAATGTCACTTTACTTGAGCTGTAAATATCGTCCATATTTTTCGCGGAAATCTTCACTTCTAGTAGAATCGAAGATGAAGTTAAATATTTAGTGAAAATTCTTTACCCATCGCTCTTACACGTATCGATTAACAAAAATTTACATTTTGGGGCATTTCCGTCCATTAACATTACTAGATTAAAAGGCAACTCTCCTTAAAATGTTGATATATTTCTACATATAGCAAAACACATGGTTGAAGGAAATGCATACATAATGAAAGAAAGTTTTCTGGAAAGGAATAGAAATCCAGTATATATGGAGAAATGTATTTTTACTTTCTCATACGAAGTGTCGAGAAAGTATTGTTATCGTGAAAAAATTCGACCTCGAGATTTTTACGGAAATATACGTTTTAGGTGTCGCTGAATCCTAAAAAGTGGTTTTCGCAATGCCGTCTGTCTGTCTGTTACATTTTATCATACTGAGCAGAGTATACATAGAAATGGATGACATTGCTCAATAATTAAGAGTAGTTTATTCTACGCATTTTTAACAATAATTCGATTTTCTCAAAAATGGCTATAACGATTTTGATCAAATTTCGTACAGTTACTTGAGTTTACGTCTTCAATAATACTGCATAGTTCATATTTCTCAAAAAATGAATATAAGGCTTGTTTATTCTAGGCAACTTTAACAACAATTCGATTTTCTCAAAAACGGATATAACGATTTTGATCAAATTTCGTACAGTATACATCTACAATAATACTACGTATTTCACTTTTATTAATGAATGAATATAAGGCTAGTTTATTCTTGGGCAACTTTAACAAAAATTGGATTTTCTAAAAACAGGCTCATACGATTTTCATTTTCTAAAGATAACTAAACGACGCATTAGTACCTATATATGAGAAAGTTTGTACAATGTATGTTGTACCGATTTTTTAAAATAGCAAACCAAAAAGAGTAAGAATGTGATCACGACAGAGATAGAGAAAGAGAGAGATAGAAAGATATACGAATAGATTAAATATACGTACTGTTAGATGCAAGGATAAAGCAGCATAGTGACGCAGAAGAAGCGATTCCCTAAAAATGGTGGACGTGGACGGAGAAAAAGCGACGAACGATTAGCGAAGAAATGAGAGAAGCGAGTAGATATAAAACAGATGCGTAGATACAAAGAGAGAAAAGGAGAAAATCCTAACAAACTGAGGGGAGACCTAGAAATAGGGAGATAGAGAGAACGGAGGTAAATGCGCATATTTCGCGTAGAAGCAATTCGGCCGCGAAAATTGCGCCCGACGCGTGAGATGGATTGCGTCCCATCCTTACTTCGGAATTGGGAGCGCGTCTCGCCGGTTTTCAATTGCCTCACAGCATAAAACGACCTGCCCCTTCGTCCGCGATGCATGGTTCTTATTTCTCTGTCGCCTTTAACAAATTGTGATTGGAAGGGCGAGAATTCCCTTGTCTCGACGTTTTACCGGAGGTGGAACTGATAAACTGGGTGGAAAACGGTTCCATTATAATTTTTAAAGAGCCAGTCGCCTCTAATTCGATATGCAAAGTGAAAAAGCTATTCATGTAATACAATTTCATTGCAGGTGTACGTACAGCTCCATCTCCAGCTAAAATATCGAAGAATATAGTCATTTGGTTATTTAAATCTGAACCTACCTGCTTTATAATATTGTCTCCAAACTTCATTCATAAATCAATTCTGCATATAAAAACAAAAACAATATTTTTCGTGATTTATAGAAAATGGTCACTAATAATTATGAAAAATAGGGTAATTATATACGTTAGTTATAGATTGGTAAATACCATGGAATACTTTAGTAATTCGATAATTATAATGAGTCTTCCTCATTTATGGGCATCAAATAAATTAGCGAAAGTTTTGCTCTAATATACTGCACGAATAAAATATATTCGTTGCAATAAAACAATTTCATCATTTGGTTTTTTTGTGCATACAATATGAGCAGAGGTTATTGGGAAAAATTAACCAGGTTTAAGAGAACTATTTTTTATTTCAGCAAGTCATCTCTACTAAACGTTGTAAATAGGGAAAAAGTTTTTATTTCCATCATTACGAAAATGTATATTTACGAGCGTCCTCGCGACAGCATCTGTAAAATGTAACCTAATAAAACGGGAGAGGTACTGAAAAACAAGACGACATTACGACATTGGTGTACTTTGTAAAAGGTTAAATTAAAGAATCCGTAAATTTGAACATGTTCAGCTGGCATCGCATCCTTAACGGACAAGGACTGATAAACCTTCATTTGTCAAAAATAACCTCATTTTTATCGCAATTCCGGATTCCTAATGCTGTCTCATTCATATGTGCACAAATATCGTGCAAACATCCATTCATCATTTCTTATCAACGCGATCAAGCATGCAACAGACCAAAAATAAAACCAATGGAGTTATTCCGGAAACGGGAAAATCGTAGGTCAAAAGCGACACCTACATATAAGGCTGCACACAGGATTCCGGTTGGTTTAAAGCGTCGTGATTCATCAATCTAGCTCATCAATCAGTCATATTGAATCCCGAGATGGATTCGCACAAGCGCGCCTGCGTGCGATCAAAAATTCGCCCGTAGACGAAAAAAGTCGTGATGGAATGCTTCGTTCGTGTCGAGAATATTCCGTCTGCCGCGAGAGAGAGAGAGGGGGGAGGGAGAGATGAGGGGGGGGAGAGATGGGGGGGAGAGATGAGGGGGGAGAGAGAGGGAGAGAGACAGATAGAAGAAAAGTAAGGTCAATACGGATCGATCTTTCATTCATCAGGTGCAAGGGTTCAAACCCCGCTCCAGGTTAATATACGTCCGGGAGGAACGCATTACGAGCTCTCCCCAACCCTCTCCCTATATCGCCCTCCCCCATTTCCCTATTCTATTTAACCCTATCTATACACTCCATCTCTCCTCTCTCATCCTGCCCCAAAGTCACTCCCTCTATCTCTCTACATCCCCTCTTATGCCAATATATCCCTACATTCCGCCCTCTATCCATCTCTATTACCATCTCCTCCCTCCATCTCCTCTCTCTCCATCTCCTCTCTCTCCATCTCCTCTCTCTCCGTCTCCTCTCTCTCTCCGTCTCCTCTCTCTCCGTCTCCTCTCTCTCTCCGTCTCCTCTCTCTCTCCGTCTCCTCTCTCTCTCCGTCTCCTCTCTCTCTCCATCTCCACTCTCTCCGTCTCCTCTCTCTCCGTCTCCTCTCGCTCTCCGTCTCCTCTCTCTCTCCATCTCCTCTCTCTCTCCGTCTCCTCTCTCTCCGTCTCCTCTCTCTCCGTCTCCTCTCTCTCCGTCTCCTCTCTCTCCATCTCCTCTCCATCTCCTCTCTTTCCAACTCTCTCAATCTCCTCTCAATCCATCTCTTCTCTCTCCCCATCTCCATCCATTTATCTCTCTCTCTCAACACCTTTTCTCTTTTAACCATCTTACTCTTCTTACCGATCTCTACCTCTCTCTCTCTCTGTCTCTCCTCCCTCTACCCCTCCCTCCATCTCGTATATTTCCATCTCCATCTTTATTTACCTCTCTCTACTTCTCTCTCCCCCTTCATTTCTCTCTCCCACTTTCTCTCCATCTCCATCTCTATGTCTGTTATAGTATATCTCCACCTCTACTCTCATCTCTCTATCCCCATCTCCCTCCCTCTCCGTCTCTCCCGCTTCCTACTTCCCTCTCATTCTCAGTCCTCTCTTCTCTTCTCTCCACCCCCATCTCACTCTATCACTGGTCTTTCATAATCACCGAACGTAATTGAATCGATCACGAATTCATTTTCCACCTCAAAACTCTCTCGACGTCCCCCCGTAGGTTTTCTGTTTAAAAGCGGAACGAATGGAGAGCTGATCACGGGTGGATAGGGCTGCCACCTCTCCGGTTTTTGTCAGGTGACTCCTTTTTTCGCAGTTCATCTCCGGTCTTCGGTTTTAATAACCAGTCTCCTGTTACGGGACGTTTTTCGGCCAATTTTCCTCAAATGCCCCTTATCATGTGTAAAATCAATACGGGACGGACTTTGTGACAAAGTGCGTCCCGTATTATTACATGACTTCTAAATTTCGCTCATCTATAAGTCGTTCCAATGAATCTTTTTGTACGCGTATCTTGAAGACAATTTCATCAACTCGGACTCCGAGTTGGATTTCACAAGCCACTGATAACAGATATGCGATGCAATGTTATACATTGTTGTAACATCATTAACGATCCATACATTGTCGCGTGAGCATTTTTTTCATGTAAATAGTTAATATAACTCTTTTGCTCATATCTCCGGTTTTGGAATCCTCATAAGGTCATACCTCCGGTTTTGGAACACTCAAAAGGTGGCAGCCCTACGGGTGGAGGAAGTAAAGAGATATGGAGAGAGGGGAGAAGTGTATAATCAATCAAATGCTCTCGGGATGACCAATCTACTATCGCTTCCCTTGACCAAAAGCCATCGCCGTGGGGCAGGTTATACGTTAAAATGTCCCGCTCGGATAACCCGTTGCCAGACTTCCACTCCAATCAAATGGTTATATACGTAATTTAAAGGAAACGGAATGCCAGGCAGTTTAAAAACTAAAAAAAAATATTAGGAAGGAATATTACTCGGAGATATACAGGGTGACCACAAAAAACGTACCCACTCATAAAATAGTTGCATAAAGTAAGGAAATGGTACTAAATACAGACTGCATTTATTTATTGATGGATGATACAAAGTACTTCAGGTTTCAACATGTCCACTGGGGCTGCTTTTAGCTTTAGTGCCATCAACCTATCGTTCGTTGCTATTCTTTTTGTCAAGCTCTTTATCATATCTTTTCTAAGTACCGGAGCTACTCCCCTTGCCCCACTATTTCCTCCAGAGTAAACTAACATGAATTCTTCCGAGTCGAACTGCCCTTCTCCTTCCCATCTAGCTTCGCTCAGTATTACAAGTATGATGTCTATCCTGTTTCTTCTCATTTCTTCTTTCAGGTTCTCTGGCTTTTCTGCCTTCCTCTTAGTTTTTATATTCCAAGTACCTATGGCAGTTCCGGCCCGGAGATCCGATTGGGGGACTATTTTACCTCCGGAATGTTTTACCTCGAGAGACCTCATATTGTCCAACCACATAATCATTACTAGGGAATTAGGGAATTGTAATGTGGTAGTTCCCTCTTGCTTTCCACACTGCAGTGTGTGTGTGTACACACACACACACACACACAAACACACCACACACATACTTGCGGAAGAGGAAAGGTAAATAAGGATATTTAGGGCAACTAGGTGTTGAAGGAAACCCAAAGAGCACTTACCGGAAGGAGAAATTCAAAGTTTGTTTCACGGTGAGGGTCATTCGCGCCCTCCCGGACGACGCTTCCGCCCCCAAATCCGTCAATGGGAATTTGCCCACATCCACATCTCTCTCTCCTCCCGGCCTTAACCTCTGTTAATATTTTCTTCTTTTCACCCTCTGCGTCCTCCAATCTCCGACCTACCCACGCTCCCTTCCATCCATCAGTTGTGTCTCTATTGTGCTGACAACGTCTAAAAATGTGTCTTTCCGACACTCCAGCGGCTCTCCTTCCGGTAAGGTCTCACTGGGTTTCCGTCAACACATAGTCTTTATATATATATATATATATATATAAAGACTATGTAAATGATGGTGAGCGAGTTATGAGATGACTGATACGAGATTATGCAGGGCGGCGTGTGTGCATGAAGCCGTATGCATCCTCCGAGCAGTTCGTTGCATATTTACCCGAGTTTGTGTCAGAGCGGAAGGCAAGTCTCCGTGGAAGTATATGCAATTTTAGAGCGGACTTGTTTGAAAAACAAATCATAAAAATAGCATCCCATCCAAAATTTCCACAAAAAATATCGCAAAGAAGATGCATAAAACCGTCTTGAACAGCAGAGAGAGGAAAGAAAAACTGAGAAGGCGAATGCAAGTTCACGCTACTAGGCAGCGCTTTAAGGATGAGAAAATGGAGAGCAAGAGGTATGAAGAAATACGCACGTGAGTTTATATGCGTGCACATAAACATACATACATTATGATAAGGACGAGACGATATGTGTTGAGATATGGTACGAAGGTGTCGGAGAGATGAGGTAAAAGTAGAGTACGGGAGATGTTAGGGGTGACTTTTGACCCGAGATGGAACGCAGTTCGGATATTATCCTTCAACTAGGGTGGAAGATATGACAAACTTACCAAGAAAGAAGCTTATATAACACGGCAAAAAGTATGCGTCTGTGTGTGTCCACAGCACCTTGTTAAAGGTTGAGATATGCATAGGAAAGAGAAGAAAGAGAGACAGGAATTTACCAACCAACCAAAAGTTAAAAGGCCACGTTTTTCTTTCTCTGTCCGAACGTAATTTTATTTTTTTCGCAAAACGCGTTCCAGTTTTGCATGTTTATTCAAAACTTTTCAATTTTTTTATTTGTAGAACTCTGCCTTATTACTTCTCTACTTCTTTCCACCTCTCCCTCCTCCCTTCTCTGGCATAAATCTGAAATAGGCGAACCCTTGAAAAATACGCCATTGATGGATCGGCAGACTTGGAATAAAAAGATATTGGGCGAATTCTTCGTAAGTATAGCAGAAAGCAGTCGCCGTGAGCTTTTCTACTTTTTTTGCCATATCTTTCATCTCGAAACTCTTTCAACCTTTCCGTGCCGAGATGACGATAAGCGTAATGCAAGTGCTCTCATAAAGATGCAACTGAGAGGAAAATTCAAGAGGGTGGATATTTTTTATTCTTCCTTCGATAACCCGGAGCGAAACGGGAAAAAATAAAAATACGCAAAGAAAGGCCGAGATCGTAATCAAAAAAGAAACACGTGAAGGAGCAAGGGCGTCTTCAAAGAGAGATTCGTATCGATACAAAAACGCCATATCCGACCGTCAGATGTTATCCCTCTTAAAGTGAGAAAGGTTTAAGAAGGAGAAGGACGGACTTACGTTTTCTTAGACTCGGATTCAAGGATTCCTTCGCCGTTGCATATGTACGCGATAGAAACCCGTCGCAATAAAGGTGTACGTATATAAGTCACTTTTTAAATTAATTTTTTAAAAATTACCTCCTCCCGTTCTTTGAAATTTCCGTTCGTTTTTCTAATGTCGAAGATTTTTCTTAGGATCTCAATCAGCAAAAAAAAAATCTCCGTCTTATCGAAAGAAATCTTTTGATGTGTTCTCAAACTACACTCATCTTAGTTGCTACTTCAAAATGTAGTCACCTTGAAAGCGATGCGAACGTTTTTGAATGGCAAAGGTATTTACGGCGCGTCACGGTGGATAAAAATAACTCACTTTCCGGATTACTCCAGCGCACTTCATTGCGGAATAAGATATACGCTTTAAATATATGTTATATTCAATCATTAAAACATTTCCTATGCAATTTTCATGCTAGAATGATAAAATATCCATAAATTGACCTAAGTAATTAATTTATTATTAAATCTTATTTTGCAAACACGAAGAATAATTTCTCCATTTGAATATCGACATCCTGCGCTATGCTCAGGCTAGTTAATTTTTTTAATGTGGACGTTTTTGTCGTTTTGCGATGATATATT